>SNQJ01S0006848.1:31694-91674 GCA_010110895.2 Picea sitchensis | reverse complement strand
TGTATGGAGTCCGTGGGGTTCGACGCCCAGACCTCCCCAACACACAAACACTTCCACAAACTCCAATAACCAATCGGGCTACCACTTATTCCTTGATATATATATGTTTTGGATTAAATTTAAAGTCGCTTGTTGGTATAGTTTTGGGCCGCGATCGGGCCGGGCCTAGCCCAGCCCTTGGTCGCACGCTTTTCATATGTATATGTATGTATTGGCACTCATGTTTTGTAATATGGTTCCAATGGTTATGTACCATTTGATATGGACGGAGCCCCATTTATTTAAGCGCACGATTTTATGACCCATACGCCCAGGTGTTAGGCGATTAGGGGATGGCGCGCCCTTAACCGTCCTACAGTTTGCATCGTTGGCGCGGTTGCACATGGTGCTGGGTTTTCATGCCTTATATTGCGTGTGAGCCAGGTTCAAACAAGAGGAGTGCATTTTGTAGATGCAGAGACAGCAAGCTTGAAGAGTGAGACTTCCAGGAGGCCTAACTTCTTCGTTTTTCGACCGATTGAGGTGTCGAAAGAGCCCAGACAGGGGTTTTGGGACGCTCTGAAGCCATTGGAGCAGTCGGTTTGTCAGTTTGAGCATTGTAAGACATGTTTTTGATCACTTTGAGCAATTAATAATAATGATCCATTGGAAGTTGGACCATGAGATGTAGCCCAAGAGAGGGGTGAACTCCTTTATCAAATTGTTGTGTTTATGTGCTTATGTTCATTGATTATGTTGTTGTCTATGTGTATTTTTCATAAGTAATCCTTAAATCTATGTGTTGCAAACTGATCCATTTTCTTTAAACACATAACATTTACATTTGCAAATTATTTCAAGTATTTCAAGTCTTCTTCAATTTTAGATCAATTCTAGTTAATGAATTATATGTTAGGTCTATGTATAAATGAGTTTTTAAGCATTAAACCTAGTCCTAGGGTTTTCTCAAAACTGATTTTTATTGTTGCTATGTAATTTAAAGATTTGAGAGAGCCCCAAAATCAACCCAAAACAAGATAAATAAAACCTTGAAGCACAAAACTATTGCGTCGATTTTCCTATCTATGGTTTAGAGATAAAAATTAAGCATAAACCATTGATAAACTAGTCTGGGAAATGAAATCAATCATGATATTTTCACTAGGATAGGAAAGAAATCAAAATTATGATGTTTCTTTGATTTTTCGTTAGATTTATTTCTAATAAAAATAAAAGATTTTGAAATTTTTGATTTTATGGTTGGTTGTTGGGAGAAGACAAGTGCCTTATTCCAGCTAGGGCTATTGAGGCCAAGAAGCATGCCCCTCTTAGAATTGATTATCTTATCTCAATGGATTAGGGATAACAAACTAGAACCCTACATGTAGAATAGTATTTTATCTAATCAAGATAAGCTATGTAGACTAAGGCCCCAAAAGAAGAGGTTCCCAAAGGAAGAACCTTCACCGACAAGATCAACTATAGCTTGAATAAATTACTAAATACCCTTGTTGGGGAACGAAAGGAAAAATAAGTAAGGAATTGAGCACTTACCAAACTAACAAAGGAAGAAGGAAGAGATAAACCCTAAAAAGTCTTCCCTCCAAGTGGTAGTATTACCCTTCAAATAGATCGATCTTGAAATCTTGCAAAAGTATTGAGCAAAAATATAAATCTTTGATGCACCAAAAATAAACCAAGAGAGAGAGAGAGCTCCAAGAATTGACACCAAAACCTCAATAGGTATATTTTCAACAAAATTTTATTCTCAAAGAAGTGGTCAACAACAAAAATGATTTGGAATGAGAGGAGAGCCTCTGTTTATAGGGAAGGCTTCTACATCCTTCTCATTCTTTATTATTTTATATCTCTTTAGATCTAGCCTAGCAGAAGTACAAATATGACTTGTCTTCCAATTAACCTAAAGAGACCAAGTCATAATACAATAAACCCTCCAAGATAGGAGGCCATCCATATGAAAGAGTTCAATTAGGGTCCAAGAAGGATCAAAGTCTCTCCCAAGTGTAAGGGGGACCCTCAAATCATGGTACAATTCTCCTCCAGTGAAGAAAGGTCCAAAATATGCCAAAGTATAAACTTAAATCAAAGGACGATCACACTTCTACAATCTTGTTGATCTGCTTATGCTGGATAGAAGGGTCTTGGGCCGAGGCTACAGTGGTTGCAGTGTCCTTCTCTTCTAACCAGATTGTGAAGAGGCTAAACTTTGCGGTATGAGAGATTACTTTGTGGCACTATTTTGTCGGAACAGTAGTCATAACTACCTTTGGTATTCTGTAGAGTTGACCCCCCAGAGTAACAATGATGCTATGAGGTCGAGACTCATAAAAAACATGACACCTCCCCATATATGTTTGGCATACCAGAACATCACAGAATTTGAGTGGGGAAACATCACATAGTACCTCATCCTTGAAGGTCTTGATGTCGTATGACAGGCATCATTATTGGCTAACACGAAGATCTCGTCCCTGGCGAAGCCATCAATTGTTGTATGGTTGTGGGTGTGGTGTTGTCAGTAAATCCAATTGCTTGACGACCTCTACTAAGATGAGGTTATTATGGCTTTCGCTATCGACAATAAAATGTAGCAAGGTCCCCTTCACCCACATATGTGAATGGAAAAGTCGCTCCCCCTCCTCATGATCCTATGGTTCTTCTGGTTGGATTGTTTCAGTCGCGAAAGTAGCAATGCATTTTGCATCAATTATCTGTCTCCTTTTATTATTGTCTAAATCAGAGTCTGATTTGAGGCTCGATTTTATTTCTTTGAGCTCTACTACCAATGACAGTTTTTAGCAACATTCATTAGTGTTGTGCCAAGGGATTTTATGGAAATTGCACCACTTCCTAGTGTCCTTCTTCATCTTTCTGTTGCTCTTCTTTTTCTGTGGCTTGGCCTGGTTATCTTGAGGTTGGATATTTTGTGGATTAGGGATGTCTTTACCATACTTTAGTTGTTGTGTATTTTCAGACCCAAATTCTCGCTTGTTCTAGTGCTTAAATTTATGCTCGATTTTGACAGCATATCTATAAGTTTCTCCCAATGATGAGATGTCCAGAAACTCCATTTTGGTTTGGATGTACCTGTGTAGAGTCCTGTGGTATTTTAGAACCAGATGTCACTTGGGGTGTTTGATACCCATCTTGGTGCGCAAGGTATGGAAGGTATTTGTGAACTATGGCATTGTTTGGCCCCTCTCTTGATGCAGTGTGGTCCATCTCATGTACTGGTCATCATAGTTTCCCACAAGGTAATATTGGTCCTTGACTACATCCATAAAAAAATCCCAAGTGGGCTCAATCCAAAATATTCTAGACTTCTCTGTGGAATTTTTCTCCCAGTAAGTTTCCCACCAATGTTTGACATGGGGGAGAGCCTTAAGGAGTGCAAAGGTGATATTTTCTCTGTCAAAAAAATTGTGAACAAAGAAATAACCTTCTAGCAAATTTAACCATTTTTTCAAAGCAGTTGCATCAATCTGGCCTTCAAATATGGGAATATCAAAATTAACTTGTATCTTCAATGGGGAAGCATCTCCAAAGAAACTTCTTGACGAAGACGCGCATGTTATTGTCAACAATCATTGAAGGATTTGGGAAAAATTCTCCAACATCTCGTTCCTCTCTTACGTGATGGCTTCCGCGAGAAACAACTTGATGAGATACTATGTTCCCTTGTCTCTGTTCTCTTCCGCCATGGGAGGTTTCTTGGGCTAGTGAGAGCGGTTGTCCTCAAGAGAAACTAGCTAGAGACCCAACTCTCTATACCTTGACCTCGTCAGGGACATGCACTAAGAAACAAAAAGGAGTATCCTACTCTGATACCACTGATCTGGATTATTTTCAGAACAAAATGAAGGCAGAGATATAACAATAAAATATACAGAGAGATTTCAATAAACAAAGAAATATAGTAATCCACAATTTTTATTAATGAGAGAAATGTACAGAAACTGTAAAATTACAGAGTGAATGACTCGCTAGAATGGTGGAAGCTTATCTCTTAGAAGAGATGTGATGGCTACGCTCATTCACAAGAAGATGATTATGTTTACAATGAGGCTCTAGAGGACTTTTTAATATAAAGAAAATCCAAAACCCTAACCTTGGAAGATGAAACACCAAAAGGTTTTCAGGCCTCGATGGGAGTAGTTGGTACATCAACTTCCCAAGGGTGTAACTTTTGCATACGATCTCCATTTGGGGTGGACAATAGCTCGTTGGAAGGTTCTATATGAGGAACACACATTTTTTCATCACACTCTGGATAAATAATATTATGTGACTATGGTGGGACCAAAAAACATTGTTTAGGGCCTCAAAATGGCCTTGGAAGTTTAGGACCCAAAAAGCTGTAGAAAAATTGCCATGGTCAAAACCTCTATTTTGAGCCAGTGGAAGAGCCAGTGGAATAGGTGGGTGGCCATCAATTTCTACCTAGATCAAGGCATAAGATAAGTTTTCTTCCATATGTATGACAACCTGTACAACATGAGAAACACTTTTACACATAGTGAAGTGAGACAACCTAGAGGTTCTCTAGGTCATGTGTCCTAGAATATCACCCAGGTCATAAATGAACAACATGGGACCATTTTAATGGTTTCCAAGGTATAGTTAGTTGATCTATAAGGGAAATGTATATCTTGAAATAGGGACTAATAGGACATTCCATGACCAACCGAAAAGGATTTAGAGCTACCACCTACGTAACATCCCCACTATAATCCCAAGTTTAATTAATGCATAATGTAGATATAATGTATGGTTGTGGCCAAGCGATGTATATGAAAATTGTATTTCTAAATTTAAATAATAAAATGTGAATGCTTACTACTAGGGGACATGGACATAGATGGGGGATGATTTTTCCACAAGAGAGGGGAGTGTCTAAGAGGGGTACAAGGGGGAATTATTCATGGGTATTAATCCAAACCCATATTCCTGAATTTTATTATCATTGTGTATAAACCTTCTATTTTTATGTTTGAGTGTATGAGATCCCAATCATTGAATACATGTAAGAGGGTGGGTGTGAGAATTCACATCCCATAGTTATTGGGAGCATGGGGCTAAAGTAAAATCATCATTGGGGTAAGTGAGAATCAACTGGATTGAGAGAAAAGGAAATTCATATGACCAAAGGGGGCAATTTTTACAAGCTGATTTTGGGGACAGCAAGAGGGAGAAGAGTGTTGGATATTGGGGAAAAAATAGTGGAAATGTTAGTAGTTGTTTGGAGATTTTGAAGACTAAAGAAGCATTTTTTCAAGCTTGCATAAGAACCAGGTTGTCAGGCCTGAAGAGTGAACTCCTGTATGAGTTGCATGGGAGAAACAAGCTTGTTATTGTTGCTTTCCTGGTAGTTTTGCTAGAAATGAGTTCCCTTGAGTTCCTGATAGTGATATTCCTAGTTACCTAAGTCAGAGAGACCATGGCGAATTAATGGGATGCTTCATGGACTGAGAGCAGTGTGTTATCCCCAATTTATATGGATAACTAAGGAGATGATGTCTCGAGGCCCCCAAGTTGCAGACATGGAGTACCGAGAGACAGATGACTAACATCGTCTACATGCACAGACAGAGACCCGCTTCAACACCACACATATTGGATTTGTGACGATGGCATAAACCACATCACCTTACTTCCAGAAGACGATGGGTCTTGCTCCATGAGGTACAAGTTAGGTATTATGATAAGTGTCACTTTAATATTTGAGGCATTTGAGTATGTTGCATTTAAAGTTGTTTTTTATTATAGAAAGTTTGCTTGGAAATTATGCTATTTTTCCTATTTCACCTTGGTGGTTGACATTGTTCCCTAGTAAGTGGTCACCCTTAGGGATGGGTTTTCTACTGGGAGATCTCCTTGATGAGTCATCATGCCATTCTCAATCATACTTACCATTTTTCACACTTCACCTCTTTTTCATCTCCTTATCTTTTGGGGTTTTTGGGTGTATTGACCCAAGAAGGGATTGTACCCCATTTCATGGGAAGAAGGGGCTGAAGGCCCTGAGGTTTGTAGCTAGAAAAAGATAAAAGGAAATCATAAACCTTCTAGATGCTCGCCCAGGGATCCCTAGGACAATGAAATGTCTCTCATAAGAAACCGATGGGACCTGTGAAAAATAACAATATAAAAATTCCAACCAAGATAGAGCGTGTGTGGGAAATGTTCTTCACGCTTAGGTAGAATTCCCACACATTGTCCTCAACTTGGGGAAGCACAGTGTGACTAGGGTAAAGTCAAGGTGGGCAATGTTTTGCATGCTTAAGTATAAGTCCCACCTTGGATTCAACATGGAAACATTGTGAATAATTCATGGCAATAAATGGGCTTGGAAAAAGGATACATTGAAAACTAAGGTGCAACACATCGTCTACACAGGCACCCATAAATGAGACAATATGAACCCTCTTATTTCATGAAGCCCATGCCCAAAATTATTACCCCCACCCACTTCATCTTCTCCACATGACTTAGAACAGTTTCCACCTAGGAAACACTCCTTGACTTAAGAACTAATTCACCCAATAGGTCACCTTGTCAACCCTCCCATACCTATAACTTGGAAAATTGCATAAGGTCTTTGAGCACTTGTTTAATTTGATGAGGTAGTTTTTTATGTACATGCTTAGATGGCACTTATATTAAATGTGATTTTTCTTTCCATGATTCTTTGACTTGAGATCCTCGAAGGGTGCACTTGTTTGTCTTTGCAGGACCTTGTTGATGGACATTTTGGAGAAACAAGCCCAACTTGGGCCTTCATTGGGGAAGGAAGCCCACCGGTTGGATGCCATGACGTAGGCCTTGGAGAAATGCAGGATATGAATATTGTCTTTGGAGGCTAAAACGTCATCTTGGAGGGCTCGATGTCATGCCTTAGGTCTAGGGCATGTGGTAGTGGAGGTGTTTTGATAGACACTTGGCACTTTTGATGATGAAGATCCCTTGTACCTTAGAGAAAAGACCCCAATGCATGGAGGGAATGCCTTTGGAGGCCCAACAATTTCATCCTCAATCTCAAAGACTTGCCAAAGTGACCAAGACGTCACCCTAGAAAGGATTGACGTCATATTTTAGGGTTTCTTCATGTGCAAACTTAAAATTATTTTGTGAAGGGGAAAAGTAATGGAGGTTGGCCTCCTTACTTTGTGGTTTACCCTAACTAAATTTGGACAAACACTTTTTAGAGGTTTTGTATAAATAAGGATCTTTGTCATTTCATTTTATCATAACTCTCTCACATGAGAAGATCTACTTGGCTGAAACTTGCGCCCCTCTCGGGAAATCTCTCTCTCTCTCTCTCTCTCTCTCTCTCTCTCTCTCTCTCTCATGCTATGGTTTATCATTGTCCTGTGGAATGAAGTGGTGCGCTAGCTCTTGGAGGCCTTTCTCTTGCTATGGTGATGAAATTTCTTGGTAAATAGGGTTTTTTCTTGCATGCTATTGGAATTGGTAAGAAAAATATGCATTTTTTTAGTACTTCTTTCTTGTTCTGTGGTTATTACTAGCTAGATCCTTGGAGGAATATAAGGGAATATACCTTGCACCAAGTTTTATCATTATTGTTTGTTGAAAAAGCTATTGCAAAGTTTTCTAGGAGAATTAAAAGGGCTTACACCCTCCTAGATCCACCTTGTTAGGGTTACTTGCTCAAGGGAGTAAAGGGATTACACCCCTTGAGAGGTAGTATACCTAACCTAATTCAAGAAGACTCCATAACCCATTTTACAATGCACTAATCTAATTTTGCATTGGAGAAATAAATTATTTGCATTGGTACACATGATTTACATAGATATTGAAATTGTTCAAGTTGGAATCCTTTCTTGGTGTCATAAGATTGCTAAAGACACTAGGGCGTCCTGATATGCCTAGTAATTCCTTAATTATAGTCAAATAAAATCTGCAACCATTAGGGCTGCAGTAAAACACTTTCATATTTTTTTTTATTTTAACTTGATTTTCAACTGTCAGAAAGTGCTAAGACACTGCCATAATAATATACTAGTCATTGTGCATCTTTTGGGTGGTTTACTTGTGATTTTTGGTGGTTGAAACTTAATTTTGTAGAAAATATTTGCTACATCCATTAGCCTGCTATAATAAATCTCTGAAAACACTATCTAGCAACCCTCTTTTAGCATCAAAGTTTTTGCTTGAATATTGGAAAGTTATCTACTGATTTAGTACTTTGTTGTCCAATACTCACTCAATAATTTTGATGGTTATATATAATTGATTTCATTGTTGATATATATATTTGTTTATTGTTGTAATTTCGGACAACAAGCTTCACTTGCTTTTCCATAGGAATATTGGGATTTTATACTTGTTTTTTTCTCTTGTCTCAAGCAGGTACAACTCTCTTTTGCAGGTACTCAATGATCCAAGTGGATATTGGTGGCCACCCACCTATTCCAACTGGCTCCTCTTGTCATTTTTTCATTCAACACATTCTTTTGTACTTCTTTGTAATCGTGGGTTCCACACTTATGGGGTTGTCTGAATCCCTACAGAGCTTCCAGATGGATACAGGTGGCCTCTCACCTAATCCAACTGGCCTATTTTGTATGTTTTCATGTCAACACATCTTACTGTACTTCTAGGGCCGTTTTGGAGCCCTAAACAGTGTTTTTTTGGCTCGCCACAGTCAAATTGTAGATGGAGTCAGAGTTTGACGACGTAATGTTTAGTTCTCTAAAAGACCTTTCCAATGGGCTATCATGCACCTAAACAGAGGTTCTATGAAAAATTTATGACACCGCGAAGTTGAGGTACCAACTTACCCATAGGGGCCCACGTGACTTTTGGCGTTTCACCTCCTAGGGTTAGGTTTTTGGATGTCTAGGGTTTTGGCATTCATGAGTAATATCAAAAAGGCCTCTAGAGCCTCATTGTAATCATTCTACTCAGGTGGATGTGTGTAGAAACCACATCTCTTCTCAGAGATAGCTACCACCATTTGAGCAAGTGTTTCAATTATGTAGTTTTACAGTTTGAGCCTATTTCATTTATTTAATAGAAGATATTGTCCACTAGATGTTTGTGTTGTTCTTCATATCTTTGTGTTTATTATATTCAATCTATCAATCAGTTCGTTCCAATCATAAATATGGATCAGTGGTATCATAGCGATCTGATCTTCATTTATTTTTCTTCGCGCATGTCCCCGACAAGATCTAGGTACAAGAATTTGGGACTCGAACCAATTGCGTCGAGCCTAACAACAACCCATGGGAGATGAAAATAAAGATGATGGAGTAGGAGATCCTTTTCAAATGTTGCTTGTGCAACAAAGGAACGAAATGATGGAAAACTTTGCACAGATCCTTCGGCGTCTGCCCACAGGAGAAGCCTCTTCATCAAGCGACCATACAACGCCCTTAAAGGTATAGGTAAATTTTGATATTCCATTATTTGAAGGACTAATAGATGCAGATGTTGTAGATAAATGGTTGAATTTTCACTTCTCAATGTTGTCCCGAATGTTAAGGATTGGTGGGACACTTACTCTGAGCAAAGGGCCACAGAGGAATCTGCAAAATTTGTGGCTTCCCTTGCATGGCATTCCTTCTCGGATGCCATTAAAGAATAGTACTACCTTGTTGGAAGATATGAGGACCAATACACCAGATGGACCACCCTACGTTAAGAAAGGGACCAGATAGTACCATATTTCACCAATATTTTCCATACCTTGTGCACCAAGTTGGGTATCAAAGACTCTGAACGACATCTGGTGCTCAAATACTGTGGTTGTTTGCATAGATACATTCAAATAGAAATGGAGTTTATGGATATCACCTCATTGGGTATGGCTTATAGATATGATGTCAAGATCGAGCATAAATTTAAGAAGAAGAGGCGAGAGTTTGGATCTACAAACTCCTCACAGCTGAAGCAGGTCAAAGGCGGCCCCAACCCACATAGGAAGGGACAAAGAAAAGATGGACACTCTCAGGACAACCAGTCCAAGCCGCAACACAAGAAGGGCAATGAGAAGACGAAGAAGGACATGGGGAAATGGTGTGAATACCATAAAATCCCTTGGCACAACACTGAAGAATGTCGCTCCAAGAAATCACTTGTGGCCAAGCTAAAATCTTCTGAATCAGAGGTTGATTATGATTCTGAATCAAATCCAGAAGGAGGGAATCAGATTATCGATGTTGAAGCCAGTGCCACTATCATTACCACCAAAGTCCAGCCAAGTGAACCAGAAGAACCAGAGGAAGGGGAACGCCTCTTTCACTCACATATGTGAGTAAATGGGGTTCCACTTAATTTCATTTTCAATAGTGAAAGTCAGAAGAACCTGATCTCAGCAGAGGTCATCAAGCGGTTGGACTTGCCAATGACACTGCACCTGCAGCCCTACACCATCGGTTGGCTTTGCCAAGGAAGACATCTCCATGTTAGCCAACATTGTCTTCTACCCTACAGCATCAAGCCCTTCAAAGATGAGGTATTGTGTGATATTGCTCCCCTTGAAGTTTGTGATGTTCTTTTAGGACAACCATATTTGTGGAAGCATCATGATGTGTATGAGTCTAGACCCCGCAATGTTATTATTACTTTGGGTAGACAATTGTACAGGATACCATAGGTAGCGTCGTCTACCGCTATTTCTTTAATCTCTACTAAGCAATGCAATAAGGTCATTTCATAGACCAGGAATTTAGTCTTCTTTGTGATCCGTGCTCACGGTAAGCATAAGGTTGCCACCACATCTGTGGCCTCTACACAGAGTCTCTCTTTGCAGCACAACCAAGTGGACAGGATCATGGAAGAGTACAAATACATCTTATCCTCACCCATCGGGGTACCGACGCACTGCCAAGTCAAGCATCCAATTGATCTAACCCCTGGGGCACCTTTGCCTAATGGACCAGTCTATTGTCGTTCGCTGATGAAAAATGACAAAATCAAGCGTCAAATCCAAGAGCTTCTTCAAAAGGGGCACATTAGACCCAGCTCCTCTCCTTGTGGAAGCCCGATTGTAATGGTGCAGAAGAAGAACGGGACCCGGTGACTCTGCATTGATTACAAAGCATTAAAAAAAATCACAGTCAAAAACCGATACCCAATTCCCAATATTTATAACCTTCTTGACCAACTCAACGGGGAAAAGTTCTTTAGCAAGATTGACCTAAAGTCTGGCCACCACCAGGTTCCCATCAAACCAACTGATGTTTGCAAGAGAGCTTTCAAATCTAAAGAAGGTCTCTTTCAATGGTTGGCCATGCCCTTTGGCCTAACAAATGCACCAACCACTTTCATGAGGTTGATGGATGATGTATTGAGACCCTTCTCACACTCTTTTGTGGTGGTATATTTTGATGACATCCTCATCTTCAACAGAACTTGGGAGGAGCACATGCAGCATATTCAACAGATGTTGAACACTCTGTGGCAACACAAGCTATATGCCAACTTGGAAAAATGTTCCTTTGGCATGAACATGGTCCAATACTTGGGCTACATTGTTTATGAGCATGGGGTACATGTCGATCCCGCTAAGATCCAAGTCATTTATGAATGGCCAGCCCTGACCACACTAGCTGAGCTTTGGAGCTTCTTAGGACTAGCCAATTTCTACCGACGGTTCGTGTTGGGATTCTCCCATATTGCATGGGCCCTCAACCATGTGACCAAGGGTGGTGGCAGGGAAACGTTTGTGTGGGGGGAGGAAAATCAACGAGCATTTGAAAATCTGAATCATCGCTTGTGCACAGCTCCAGTACTCTCTTTGCCTGATATGAAACAATTGTTCGAGATTGAGATTGATGCATCTGACTATGTTGTAGGTGCAGTTCTCACTCAGCATGATTATCCAGTGGCATACCGTAGTGAGACACTCTCATATACTGTCAAGAAATACCCCACCTGTGACAAGGAAATGTATTCCATTGTACAATCATGTCATCAATGGAAACATTACATTCTGGGAAAGGAGACGATCATCCACACTGAGCACAAGCCTCTACAATTCATACAGACACAGAGGAAGTTGCAAAACGATCGCCATCAGAAGTGGTCCACCTACCTGTTGCAGTACCATCTCAACATCAAGTATAAGACAGGGAGCACAAATTTTGTCGTTGACTGCCTCAGTTGACCTCCCATGGTTGCACTCACCACTGTGCTCCATTCTTATGGAAATGAGGCATCTGAGTGACCCCAACTTTATCAGCGATATCTGGAGTACGCCACCACCTATCAGCTCTTGGGTACATGCATGACTGTCAGTGATTTTCACATTCAGGACAGTCCATCTCTGTGTTCCTACAAGAGAGCGTGCAAAGTTGATCTGGGAAGACCACTACAATCAAGTGGCAGGACATTTTGGCATGGAGAAAAATGTGGTCTTTCTCCAGAAACATTTTTATTGGCCAAAAATTTGACAAGACGTCAGCAAGTATATCATATATTGCACTCCATGTGCCATTTCCAATCCATTCATCAAGAAGAAAGGCTTATACACCCCTCTTCCTACCCCTAAGAATCCTTGGGAATCCATATCGATGGATTACATGTATGGCCTTCTATCCCCCAAGAAAGGCAATGATTGTGTATTTGTGGTCGTTGATCGGTTTTCAAAGATGGTCATCATCAACTCCTGCAAGAAGAACACCACAGTGGTAGATACTTCCAAGATCTTCTTTGAACGAGTGTGGGTCCATTTTGGGATACCATAGACCATCATCTCTGACCGGTATAGTAGGTTCCTCAGCACATTTTGGTCGAGTCTCTTGTCACTGTTGGACACCAAGCTCACTAAATCCATCGCTTTCCACCCCCAAACAAGCAGCCAAACAGAGGTCATCAATTGGATGATTGTGCACATCCTGCGCATGTACAACTCTAAGCATATGCATACATGGGATGAGATTCTTCCTTATGTTCATCACAGTTACAACAGGGATCTCCATAGCTCCACCGGCCATAGCCCATTTCAGGTGGTACTGGGATTCCAATCCTTGGGACCCATTGATGTTGCACTACCTTTGGCAACCACATAGACAAACTCTTCCCGTGTTCAGTTTGAGACCGACAAATCCACCAAATTCATTGAGCAAATTCAGCACATCCGCCAACAGGTGGATGAGATTTTGCATAAATTCAATCCTAAGTACAAGCAACGCCATTATCAACACAGGTTACTGCACCAGTTTCAAGTTGGAGACAAGGTCTAGTTACACTTGCAAAAGGACCGTCTTACAGGGACCCATCGGAAGCTCTGCCCACTTCGCTATGGGCCTTACACCATCACCAAGGTTGTGGGTAACAATGCTTTTGAGCTCAACACTCCACCATTCCCTGACTTGCACCCAGTGTTCAATGTGGACCTCCTTCGGCCATATTTTCCACCATTATTGGACACCTTGGAGATTGCAGAACAGCTGACAGCAATAGAGCTCAACCCTAACTACAAGGAACAGGTATCCATTGATCAGATAGTGGACACACAAGTCAAGGGCACTTGCCAGCAGAGGATCTAGCTTTATCAGGTTGTCAAGGCAGGCTAGCTCCTACACCAAGGCAAGTGATTCACCCAGGGTCAAATCCAGCGGAATTTCCTCACCTGATGGGGGAACTCAATGCAATGGATACCATTGCTTCCTAAAGGGGGAGTATTGATCTAGGTGGATATTGGTGGCCACCCACCTATTCTAACTAGCTCATCTTGTTAGTGTTTAGTTCAACACGTTCTTATGTACTTCTTTGTAATTGTGGGTTCCACACTTCTGGGGCTATCTGAAGCCCTACACATCTTCCAGTTGGATACTGGTGGCCTCTCACCTAATGCAACTGGCCTCTTTTGTGTGTTTTCATGTCATCATACCTTGTTGTACTTCCAGGGCTGTTTTGGAGCCCTAAACAATGTTTTTTTGGCTAGCCACAGTCAAACTGTAGACGAAGTCAAAGTTTAATGGCGTAATGTGCAGTTCTCTAAAAGACCTTTCCAAGGGGCTATCACGCACCTAAACGGAGGTTGTATGCAAAAGTTACGATACAGGAAGTTGACGTACCAACTTACCCATAGGGGCCCACATGACTTTTGGTGTTTCACCTCCTAAGGTTAGGTTTTTGGATGTCTAGGGTTTTGGCATTCATGAGTAATATCAAAAAGGCCTCAGGAGCCTCATTGTAATCATTCTTCTCAGACAGATGTGCATAGAAACCACATCTCTTCTCAGAGATAGCTACCACCATTCGAGCAAGTGTTTCAATTCAGCAGTTTTACAATTTCAGCCTATTTCATTTATTTAATGGAAGATATTATTCACTGGATATATGTGTTGGTATTCATATCTTTGTGTTTATTGTATTCAGTCTGTTAGTCAGTTCATTCCACTCCTAGATCTGGATCAATGGTATCAGAGCAGTACAAGAAGTTGGGACTCAGACCAATCTATCCCTTGCAAGATCGGTTGCGTCAAGCCCGACAACAACCCATGGGAGAAGGAAAGAAAGATGATGGAGCAGGAGAACCTTTTAAAACGTTGCTCGAGGAAGCCCTTGCGCAATAAAGGAATGAAATGATGGACAAATTTTCATAGATCCTTCAGCGCCTTCCGACAGGAGAAGCATCTTCATCAAGTGGCCATGCAACCCCCTTCAAGGTACATGTAGATTTTGATATTCCATTATTTGAAGGATTGATAGATGTGGATGTTGTAGATAAATGGTTGAATCTGCTCGAAGGGTATTTTTTGGTCCATAATTTTTTCGATAGGTAAAAGATTACTTTTGCATTTGCACTCCTCAAGTTCCTCCCCCATGTTAAGGATTGGTGGGACACTTACTTTGAGAAAAGGGCCATAGAGGAATCTACAATAATTGTGGTTTCCCCTACATGGGATTCCTTCCAGGATTCCATTAAAGAACAGTACTACCCTGTTGGAATCTACGACGACCAATACACTAGATGGACCACCTGCGTCAAGAAAGGGACCAGACAGTACCAGATTTAACCAATATTTTCCATACCTTGCGTACCAAGTTGGGAATCAAAGACTCTCAGCAACATCTGGTGCTCAAATACCGTGCTTGTTTTCATAGATACATTCAAACAGAAATGGATTTTTTGGACATCACCTCATTGGGCACGACTTATAGATATGTTGTCAAGATCGAGCAGAAATTTAAGTAGAAGAGGCGAGAGTTTGGATCTGCAAAATCCTCACAGTCGAAGCAGGGCAAAGGCGGCCCCAACCCACACAACAAGGGAGAAAGAGAAGATGGACACTCTTAGGAAAACCAGTCCAAGATGCAATACAATAAGGGCAATGAGAAGACAAAGAAGGACATGGGGAAATGGTGTGAATACCATAAAATCCGTTGGCACAACATTGAAGAATGTCACTCCAAGCAATCACTCGTGGACAAGATGAAAGCATATGAGTCAGAGGTCGATTATGATTCTAAATCAAATATAGGAGGGAAGCGGATTATCGATGTTGAACCTAGTGCCACTGTCACTACCACCAAAGTCCATTCAAGTGAACCAAAAGAACCTGAGGAAGGGGAATGCCTCTTTCACTCATAGATGTGGGTAAAGGGGGCTCCACTTCATTTCATTGTTGATAGCGGCAGTTAGAATAACTTGATCTCAACAGAGGTCGTCAAGCAGTTCGACCTGGTGATGAAACTGCACCTGGAGCCCTACACCATCGGTTGGATTCGCCAAGGAAGAGATCTTTGTGTCAGCCAACAATGGTGTATGCCCTACGGCATCAAGCCCTTCAAAGATGAGGTATTGTGTGATATTTCTCCCCTTGAAGTTTGTGATGTTATTTTAGAACAACTATATTTGTGGAAGCGTCATGTTGTGTATGATTCTAGACCCTTCAGTGTTATTATTACTTTGGGTAGAAAATTGTACAGGATACCAAAGGAAGCACCTCCTATCGCTATTTCTTGAATCTTTGTTAAGCAATGAAGTAAGGTCATTTCACAGACCGGGAAGTTCGTCTTCTTTGTGATCTATCCTCACAGAAAGCAAAAGGTTGTCACCACATCCATGGCCTCTACACAAACCCTCTCTTTGCAGCATAAGCAAGTGGACGGGATTGTGGAAGAGTACATAGACATCTTCTCCTCACCCACCAAGGTATCGATACATTGCCAAGTCAAGCATCCAATTGATCTAACCCCCAGAGCACCTTTGTCTAATGGACCATTCTATCGTCTCTCATTGATGGAAAATGATGAAATCAAGTTTCATATCCAAGATATTCTTCAAAAGGGGCACATCAGACACATCTCCTCCCCTTGCAGAAGCCTGATTGTATCGGTGCAGAAGAAGGATGGGACCTAGCGACTCTGCATTGATTATAGAGGATAAAACAAAATCACAATCAGAAATCGGTACACAATTCCCAGGATTGATGACCTTCTTGACCAACTCAAGGGGGGGGGATTTCTTCAGCAAGATTGACCTAAAGTATGGCTACCACTAGGTTCCCTTTGAACCAACTGTTGTCTGGAAGAAAATTTTCAAATCTAAAGAAGGTCTCTTTGAATGGTTGGTCATACCCTTTAGCTTAACAAATGCACCATCTACTTTCATGAGGTTGATGGATGATGTATTGAGACCCTTCATCAACTCTTTTGTGGTGGTATATTTGGATGACATCCTCATCTTCAGGAGAACTTGGGAGGAGCACATGCAGAATATTCAATAGGTGTTGAGCACTTTGTGGTAGCACAAGTTATATGCCAACTTGGAAAAATGTTCTTTTGGAATGAAGAGGTTCCAATACTTGGGCTACATTGTTGATGAGCATGGGGTACATGTCGATCCTGCTAAGATCCAAGTAATCCATGACTGGCCAACCCCGACCACACTTACCGAGCTTCGGAGCTTCTTAGGACTGACCAATTTCTACCGATGGTTCATGTTGGGATTCTCCCATATTGCATGGGACCTAAGCCATGTGACCAAGGGTGGTAGCAGGGCAAAGTTCATGTGGGGGAAGGAACAACAATGAGCATTTGATGATATGAAGCATCGCTTGTGCTCAGCTCTAATACTCTCCTTGCGTGATATGCAACAACCATTCGATATTGAGACTGGTGCATCTGACTATGTTGTAGGCGCAGTTCTCACTCAACACGGTCATCCGGTGGCATACCATAGTGAGACACTCTCAGATACTATTTGTAAATACCCCTCCTATGACAAGGAAATGTATTCCATTGTACAAGCCTATCATCAATGGAAAGATTACATTATGGGAAAGGAGACGATCCAAAAGATAGTGTATGCTATAAGTTGTACTTATGATTTAATTTATGGTTTCAAATATTGCTATGATCTGTGGTAAGTGTGGTTTTGACAGGACGCACAACTTGCCCATAGTGGTTATTTGATGACGTGACTCTAAGAACAGTAGTTTCACAATAGGGCTTGATGTGGGGTGTTGACCCTAGTTCTATAAGGAGGGGTGGAGGTATTGCCCACTGTTTATCCTCTGAAACCTAGAGTCGTGGGAGGGCTATGTGAAGTCACGCTCCTCTAGACGTGTGATGACGACTGCTAGTTGCCTATTGGGGAAGCTTGGTTGAGATGTATGACACTTCCGCTTACGGGTTCTATCTGGAGTTGGGTCAATATAGTTGACGCTCCAGCTTAGTCCAATAGAGGAAAGGATGGGATGGAAGATGGAAGTAGTTAGGAAGGAAGGATGCTTCAATGTTAGTTGAGAATACTGATTGGGAATTAGAGATGCCACTATTGTTTACTCACTTGGTTCCTACCATGTTTAAAACCCTCTTTGATTTCCTATTGATATTTTAAGTGTGATAATGAGTTATTGACAAATTGGTGTAATTTTGTTCGTTAAGATTATTAAATGATGCATTACTTGATCTGTTGTCCTACATGTCTTGGTGATCATATAGGAACTATGCACTAGAGGCAATGGTTGTTTATCGTTAGTACATACATGAGATATGTGTCCGCTAGCTATGCACACATACCCTACCCATGTACACTAGAACAATTAATTAATGTATTAATTAATTAAAGTAAATTATTAACTATTTAATTGAATGTTTATTGAATATGTAAATTATATTGCATACAAAATATCTAGAAGCATTAAATACCTTCTTGACTTTGATAGATGGTGGGTATGATGAATTAAATAAGCATGGTGGGGTGTTATGTACATTTAGGGGAAAATTGTCAAATTACATTTATTAGCTAGCATGAGAAGAAAGACTTTTCATTTTATTTATTGTTGTTTAATGCAAGTCATTTATATTTAGTTTTATTTTTATCTTTTCCCAAAATTCTAGATAAGGGAGGTTGATGGATAATAATGAGGGTGGTTGAAGAGACTTGGGGAAGTGTGTATGGAAACTTGATAAATAGGGAGAAGAAGTAGTGAGGAGGAGAGGATGGAGAGGTTTGAGCATGATGAGAGGTTGTGAAATTCTTGGAAGATACAATTCTTGTGATAGTTTTCTTTGAGCATTTGTGCTTTGTTTTTCTTGGAGTCACAAGCAAGGAGGGCCAAGAACCCAAAAGGTTTCTTGGAGCTAAGAAGTCGGCTAGACTCCTAGTTGGCTGGGAGGATTCCACTGTTTCACTCTGGGAAAGTAGGAAAAGAATGCTTGGAAGCGCCCAAGACTACATTACAATGATAAGCTTCGACAAACTAAGGAGGAGGTATTTTTCGGTGGTATTTTGTTATTGATATTTTTATTTACTTTTGTTTTAAGTTCTAAATCTTAGAGTTAACCTATTACATATTTCATCATGTTATTTAGATTTATCATTGAGAAAATGTAGAAGAGTTGTGGAAATGAAAATAAATGAAATTATGTAATTAATGAGTGACAAATTGCCTAACATCCTAGATGGGTGTTACATATGGTATCAGAGCCCGGTTTAAAAACTGAAACCTGGGCTTCACCACCCACATCACTGAGATTTTTTCTTTGTGCCAACGTGGTCTACATCCAATTTGGGTTGTTACATTCAGAATCTTCCTCCTTGGAATGGCTAAGAGGAACCACTATGATAATTGCCTGCTATAAGACAGGAACCAAAGACTGATCATAAAAATGACTCTAGTATCACTATCTGCCTCAAACAATCACTCCATGAAACATTTTTGGCATTTCAGTTCTTGCAGCGATTCGAATAGCATAACCTAATCATCATGCAATCCTTTGACAAGTTTCATACTGCTAAAATGACTCCATGACTCACTTCAAGACTGTGCACTGCTACATCACCAAAACAACTACTTGGATGTTGTAACTGAGGTAACCTCACCATAAACAAAAACTAATCATCTCCCCAATAAGGCACTTTGAAATGCTACCTTCACATTTACGGAGATGTAAGCCCACTATTCTTGTTGTGGCCTCTACTGCTACTAAATTTTACTTGGACATTTGAAGCGAAAACTGAAACAAAAACTAAAACAGAAACTCAGACTTTCCTTTAAATCCATTCTCGAATGCCTTAGATTTCCATACTAAATGTAGCAGAAGTTATGCAATGCAAGTGCCACTGTTATAGCAAGGACGCCACTGTCTATGTCATCCTCCAATGAACTTGGATGAACTTCTGGATGCCCTGATAAAACCACTTGGCATACCAACAATACTCATCAAGATGCAGCGATCTTCAACCAACGTTTTTCTACCTGGAGTCATCACTGTGCCACCATTGCCCCTAAATCAACAGAATTTATTCAGGAAATAAGGCCTACTAAAATCCAGCATCGTCAATATTGAGTTGCAAATTCTAAAAGAGTGCCAAATATTACTTGGAACTTACAACGCCATTGTATGTGGACATTAAAAATGTTGCATCACTGCAGCTCCCCCATATATCCAGCATTACAAAAGAAACAACACATTGCAACAAACATGAAATTCCCACAGCATCGTATGTTATACTTCAACTTTCTTAAATTCCTCAATGAATCACTTATTGGGTAAATGGCAAAACTAACTCTTTCAAAAAAAAAAATCTCTTGAACTCCTTGTATGTTTGTCAAGTATCATGAAATCGAAAATGGATATCATTTGCTCAACTGTCGCTTATAACAGCAAATGCACGATGTTGGCCTGCTTCAAGAGCTCCTTTCCTACCAAAAAGACCAATGCCAAATGCAACTGCACTAGCTAAGGCCCGAGGGACCTGGGTTGCAGTTATCAAGTAGACATCAGGATGATAATCTTCATCAAATATCCGAGGAAACCTTTCCCATAGCCTCATTCCCAGATGATACAAGTCTTCCTCGCCTTTATGTGTTAATTCTCCATTTGTTTGCTTTTTGTCCCAAGGAGATTGCCATCTCCTTAACCAGCTCCTTTCCTACCAAAAAGACCAATGCCAAATGCAACTGCACTAGCTAAGGCCCGAGGGACCTAGGTTGCAGTTATCAAGTAGACATCAAGATGATAATCTTCATCAAATATCCGAGGAAACCTTTCCCATAGCCTCATTCCCAGATGATACAAGTCTTCCTCGCCTTTATGTGTTAATTCTCCATTTGTTTGCTTTTTGTCCCAAGGAGATTGCCATCTCCTTAACCATGATCATATTTGTTGTGAACCATGTGTTTCCCCAGTAAGTGTGTCCTCTACAGACTTTAGAAGACTCTCCAAGCGTATAGATAATTGTTCTATATCCTTTATGCGCTTCTTTGTAAGTGCACGAGTTCCATGCCTGGCCACAAGATTTAAAAGTATCGGAGTACATCCAGTGGGAGGAGCTGTGGGATATTGATAAGCATCACTCATTGCTATTTTTCCAGAACCATATCTAGATGAAGTGGAGAGATCTTGGCGCAGATCAAATTCTCCATAAGAAAAATCATGGAGCTTCTCTTTGATTTTATCCACCATCCTAGGCTTGTCAGCTTGGTTACACTGAGTAGTCTGACTTTGAGTCTTAGTCTAGCCTCCAGGGAGATTCTCTTTCACTTTATCAATGAGCCCCACCTTCTGAGTTGGATTTTGATTCATTTCATCATTCTCTGGCCCCTCATCCTTCCTTTGTCGTGAGAGGTCATCCTAGCACCTTTGATTTTGCCCAAGGATTTCGTACCTTAATCACTCTACCTTCAAAAGCGATAGATATATCAATCAACAAATTCATACAATCAACTTAGTAAAATTGCAGATAAGATGAGTTGATGGAAAGATAGGGTAAAGCGTGTATTTAGAGCTTACAGTGGTGACGGGTGGAGTTGGCTTCCTTTGTTGCACTGTCGTGTGGAGGATTATTTTATTTTTCTTAACTAATGATCAAAGTGCCTTTGGCTGCAAGTTTTCCCTTTTATATGACTTCCTTATCGTTTCCCATAAATATATTACTTTAGATTTCAGTGTCAGTTACAAATTATTGAGGTTGTTGGGAATTGTGATCATTCTTGATACCAATTGCAAATACTATAGTGATTACTAAACCCAAATGAAAGTTCATTCCTCCCATTTCCATCGCAGTTAATGCCGAAAATGAATGCATAGATTCAAGATTATAATCCTTTAAAGCTCCCAAGTCGTAGCTCACTTCACCATTCCATTAAAGATTCAAATTTGCTTCTGTGCCTCTCACCTGGCAACAACCACCGATCTAAGCAACTCATTAATGGACTTCCACTAACTCAATTAATGCTCTTAGATAAATATTAGCACCCCAATAATACTCTACAAGACCATCAAACTTAGCAGGTCCTCGGTGCCTCTAAACCAGGAGCATGGTGCCAAACTTCATTTGAATGGAGGGTGATCAATTTCCATATTAGTTATGTTTCTTAAAACTCTTATCATTTCCAACTTTGCCAAACTAGTTACCTTCCTCTGTGGCTTTAACCCTGGCTTGATTCTTCATCTCAGTCCAGTCCTTTTGTGTTTCCTGGACTGATGCAGTTGGGACTTTCAAGCATTGTTTGTTCACAGAAAATTGATACAATATTTCATAGAAATTACTGTTGTCATCCACAAAATTTGCCAATTTGAAAGCTGGCTTTGGGATGCAGGTCCTTATGTTTGTTTGATCTTCGGTACTAACACATCATCAATAATATCAATATCATGCTTAGGTGGACTCCATTTGTGATAGTATGTAATGCATTATAAGATATTACTACAAAGGACATACCTTATGATGGGATTTTGTTCCACAATAAAAATAATTATTTTACTCTACTCTTTATACATGAATGTTAATTTTTTGAGACCTAAAAACTTAATCCTACTCAATAACTATGCCCTTCATTTTATGAATAAGAAATGACCCTAAAAATTACAATTGTAAGAATTGGATTTTCTGTTAACTATAGCGGTAGTTGTTGTAGTAGTTTTCCAAGAGATACACAAAAAGATAAATTATACAACGTGTAGATTTAACTACCCATGGGTTCTCCCTGAAGCCTAAATAGGGCTTGGGCTTCAAACATGCTTCATGAAGTGTCTGTTTAAGGCGAAGGTTACAGTTATATGAATTCCATGGCTTAGAGTCGCTTAAGTCTTGAAACAAATAATAATAATAATAATAATGTCCCTAGTAAATTTACCTTATTTTACATTGCCTGCGTCATGGGAGAGTCCATCGATCCTAAGTCTAAAACCTCTGTGGACCTAACGCAGAACCCATGTCTCGATGACTTCCAGACTCCCAAATTTGACCCCCACCCCTATCGGTTGTCGAACCCTCTGGCTAAACACGATGAACGACTAAACACGATGAACGACCCTGCGCCTTGAATGAAAGCCCCACAGAAATAAAATTGCTCTCTAGTAACCACTTAGAGGCAGACGAAGAGGAGAAAGGATTTCAAAGCACAGAAGAGATCTAGACAGGGTAGTATTAGAGAAGCCACTCATTTCCTCTAACAGATTACAGGACTACCTAGAAAGATCTAAAAGTGCTAAGCAAAGCGCGCAAATGGGCATGAGACCGCAAAGAACTGCGAGGACCATAAAAGTGTTTTTTAAGACATTATCATCCTCTAGATCCACCATGATTTGTTGTCCAAGTGGGTTGTCATAACAGAGTTGTCATAACTACGTTGGACAAATCAATTTTGTCTCGCGTCTATCTTGAGTTAATTGATGTTTTTCCTTGATATCAGAAGCAAATTCATATCCATGGAAAACTCAAAGCCAACATGATTGATCCAAAGACGTCTCGATCACAAATACAAAGGATGGACCAAAAAATGCTCCAAAATCTTGGCAGAAGATTACGCTTCCCAATGTTCTCAGTGGAAGAGTGTACGACGTTTATTGGGTATGATCAGAAATCCATGAATTCAAGGGAGGCGGTGGATATTAATGCACAACTTCCAAGGCCTCCATTGTGGTTTTACCTCTTCCACATGACCCATTGGTCAATGCATAGGTATATATAGGATGAATTAAATATCCTCTATACCATTCTCGATTGGACCTGGCATACAATCCTATCCACATACTTTTGGTTGTCCAACCCAAGAAGAACTCAGGGTACCCACTATTGGAGAACTATCAAAACAATTGAAAATTGATTGGACTTGTGAGACAAATAGTAGGGTCAAGCACAATATCCAAACATAAATATGATAAACTATATTTCTACTAGAATTCATGTAATATTGAACTACCTGATGCTTCAAGGATTTCCTCATATATCTTCTTGATCTTTGAGCTATCTTCTTTAGTTCCATAACTGATATTACTATCGATGGATATATTTATGTAGATTACTTGAAGTATACTCTTAACACATATTAGAAGGGACATGTGTCTAACCAATAAGTGTTGAATAACAATAACCTTTCATAAAATGTGTACTATATCATGGCTTCTTGGCAAACCTTTCCCTTTGACTTTTATCAAGACAGATAGCCATTTAACAAAACAAGTTATGATCGTTGGAATCAATTGAAAATAAATAAATAAATAAAATTATAGGTATACTTATTCTTTTATTTCTCATTATTACATTTATTCCCCCATCAAATGGCTGATATTTGTTTGAGAGAAAGTTAATGATAGTTGATCCAGAAGGGATAAGATGTTTGGGGCATTATTCCATTTTAGATATTCTTACTATAATATTTGTGTAAAATTGTCATGAATTATACCTTATTAAAAAAAAAAATTTGTTTAATGGAACATTAAGGTCGCCCTCCACCTTTTAAGGAGGACCTAGGAAGGAATTTCCTTATATGAAAATATAAATATAAGCATGGTCTTCTATTGATTTGGGCTATACATCATTATTACAAGAGTGATATGGACATGGGACTGGCTAAGTTAGCAAGAGGTTGGTTTCAGACGGACATTGAATTTTAAACTATCCATAATATTTATGATTATGAGCCACAACTAATGATGTGTTCTACTCTTAATCCTTCTAAATTATATGATGTGTGCGTGAGAATATCTATGAGTTTTCTAGTGATATTTACTCTCCTGAGTGGGAAAGTCTTGACCCTAGAGAAAGTGTAGTGCCAAGTTACCATAGTAGTAGTTGTGGATTATCTTTGATCAATTATCTAGGTTAGTACATGGTGATATGGTATACTGTAAGTGGGATTATTTTGTGAACCTAGAACTTGAGTTTGAAATGATAAATGAAATATTGTGACAAAATATTTATTTATAACATAATGTCTGATAGGGGTATATTGACGAGTTTCCACTGATCAATGTGATGATAAGTAAACTCTTGCTTAATTGTTGAATTACTTGATCTTACCATAATAGTCGAGTTCATGTATATCTTGAGAAGGGTTGGTAACACTAATAAGATGAGTGATGAGTGCCTTCGTTAATGTTGATTGAATAAGAAAAAGGAATAAAAGGTGAGAGTTGTGTGATAGATTTAAGAAATGACACGATTATGTAAGCATGATGAAGAAATGAGAGGTAGTAATAGAATGGTAATAAAAATATGAGAAGATAAATTATAAATCCAAGAATAAAAATAATAAAGTAATGAGTAAAGGATAAGATATGGAAGATATATAAAACTTAGAATGGATATAAATGTATGATAATCAAATTAATATATACATATATATATATATATATCAATGAAAGATGAGGAGAAGGGGGGTGGTATAGGTAAATACAAGAGGTAGTAAAAAATACATGTAGTAATAAAAAAATATATTTTAGTATGAGAATATGAATTGACAAAAATAGTAGCTAGAAGTGATTATAAGAAGAGTAAACAAGGCAATAATAAGAAGCAAAATAAATAAATGTGTAATTAGTACTTAGAGTAATGGATTCAAAGATGAGAAGAGTTTTATTTCATTAATTAAATTAAGGCGGTAATAAACAGAGTTGGGACATATTGGCCATGCCTACCAAATAGGGTAGTGCAATCAAGATATATATATTCAACACGTTTTAATCAAGTGAAGTCCAATGTGACCAATATAGCATAGGGTTTCCTATCATGGAAGATATATATAAGTTGTGTCAAGAATTTTTTCCATCATATTGAGATTGACCATAACTTCGAGACGAAGTTCTGCTGAACGGTGGGTGTATGTAACGCCCCATATTTCATTCAGGCAATTATAACTTTGATTTTTCCCATTATAGTAATTCATTGCTTAATAACAATTTGGACTCCGTTAGAAACCCATATTTATTACGTGAGAGGTGCACGCCTTAGACTGATTTGTAGAGTCGGGCACACACATATATTCTGGTTGGGTTATATGTCAGATGATGATGATTATGACGGTTAAACATGTCAATTTAAATGTGGAATTTTGGTACATGGATACTAGTTTAAGTTATGTTGTGAGTGCGTAAGATATGCAAGGCATGATAAAAAATAAATGAATACATTTAATTCTGAACGTCATTGCTATTACATGGATTCTTATAAGAAATTATGATGTATATACATAAATATGAGTATTGGTGAACGAAGCTGCAGGTTGACAAAGGCAATGACCAAATGATTGAAATATTGATCTAATTTGATGCCCGGACATCCAAAGATAGTAAGGCTATAAGTTTGCGTCAAGTGATTTAATTTTATGGTTCAGCACAAGGCTATGATCTATGGTAAGTGTGGTTTTGACAGATCAACTCTGTCTGAGTGGTTATTTGGATGACGGACTTCATGAAACAGTAGTTTCACAATAGCCTTTGTAAAAGGACTCCGGTTCCATAAGGATGGTGATGTATCATTGTTTATCCTCCGTGAGTTTCGGAGGGCTATGAAGTCATCTCTCTAGATGCAGATGACGATCACAGTTGCCTATTGGGTGCTTACGATGTATGGATAATTTCCTCCATGGGTCTGGCTGGAGTTAGGGTCATCATAGCTGACGCCTAGTCCAGTAGAGGAAGGATTGGGATGGAAGATGGAAGTAGGAAGGAAGGATGCTTCATGTTAGTTGAGAATAATAACTGGGAATTAGAGATTTTTACCATTGTTTTACTCTCACTTGGTTCCGGCAACATGTTTAAAACCCTCTTGATTTCCTAGTCATATTTTAGTGTGATAATGAGTTATTGACAAATTGGTGTAATTTTGTCTGCTAAGTGTGATAATGATGCATTACTTGATCTGGTTTCCTACATGTCTTGGTGATCATTTATGAACTATGCACTAGAGGCAATGGTTATTTATCATTAGTACAAGCATGAGATATGTGTCCATAAGGCCATTACCCTACCCATGTGCACTAGCACAATTAATTAATGTATTAATTAATTAAAGGCAACTATTAACCATTTAATTGAATGTTTATTGAATATGTAAAAATATTTTGTATGCAATATAATTTATCTAGAAGCATTAAATACCTTCTTGACTTTGATAGATGGTGGTATGATGAATTAATAAGCATGGTGGGGTGTTATGTACATTTAGGGGAAAATTATCAAATTACATTTATTAGCTACGGAGAAGAAAGACTTTTTCATTTTATTTATTGCTGTTTAATGGAAGTCATTTATATTTAGTTTTTATTTTATCTTTTCCTGGGAAACAAATCTAGATAAGGGAGGTTGATGGATAATAATGAGGGTGGCTGAAGAGACTCGGGGAAGTGTGTATGGAAACTTGATAAATAGGGAGAAGAAGTAGTGAGGAGGAGAGGATGGAGAGGTTTGAGCATGATGAGAGGTTGTGAAATTATTGGAAGATATAATTCTTGTGATAGTTTTCTTTGAGCATTTGTGCTTTGTTGTTCTTGGAGTCACGGGCACGGAGGGCCAAAAAACCGAAAGGTTTTTTGGAGCTAGGAAGTCGGCTAGACTTCTAGTTGGCTGGGAGGATTCTGTTGTTTCACTCTGGGAAAGAGGGAAAACAATGCTTGGAAGCGCCCAGGACTACATTACAATGATGAGCTTCGACAAACTAAGGAGGGTGTATTTTTCGGTGGTATTTTGTTATTGATATTTTTATATACTTTTGTTTTAAGTTATAAATCTTAGAGTTAACCTATTACATATTTCATCATGTTATTTAGATTTATCATTGAGCAAATGTAGAAGAGTTGTGGAAATGAAAATAAATGAAATTATGTATTTAATGAGTGACAAATTGCCTAACATCCTAGATGGGTGTTACACAGATAATTCGGAAGAAGGATGTCAAAAGGTATCGTTCGATGAGTCTCTCTCAATGGATAAGTCTGATAGAGAGAGTCTGATAGGCTATCAGACTTCAGACTTCGGGAAGTTAGTAAGCATGAAATTTTTTTGTTCCAACATGGGAATTTCGATGGGAAAATGTCGATAGTGTTCAAACTTTGGGTTTCAGGAGGATATGTGAGTGTGGGTAAAGTTATTCTTTCTTATGGGAAAATCCTACAAACTTGATCTCGACGGGCTTGTGGAAGGTTTGGCAAAGGTCCATTGGAGGAGATTGAAGGGTGATGACATGAATGAATCCAGGGATGACATGTGGACTCAACAGGAACATGCCATTCCATGTCAGTCAGATTTCTTAGCGTCATGCACAAGTTGACTTGATGATTTGGTACAACAACAAACCGATCATTTTCTATGAAAATTTTCAGATTTTGAATGTCATCAACTTGCGGAGGCATTTTGAGGACTTAAACAACAATTTTAGGGGTTCGAAATCCCAAAAAATGTTTGTACCTTCAATACATAAAGTCTTTGTTGCTTAAATGAAATAACTCAATGAGAGCTTTCCAACGAGCTATAATGGGCATAAAAAAGAGCTTGTATGAGGAAGTTACGGCTCAAACAATATAGGATATAATTTGGTAGCAATTTACTTCCAGAGGGCATAACTCCTTGCTCAGAAGCCAATTTGGGGCATAGGAGTAGTATGTGGAAATATTATGGACCATGGAATGTAGCCATGGAAGCATATTTGGAATCTACGTATCTAAAATTGTACAAGATGAGAGAGAAGACACATGTAGCATAAAGTACTAAAAATGGGAAAACAGTCTAAACTTCTGCAGACCATAACTATCAACCTGGAGCTTAGATAAAGGTGAAATTTTGATAGATCATTCAAAAATTAGGCATAAATATACCCAATTGGGATTCTAGAAAAATTCAAGAGGAGTTGGTGTAGGGATGCTTAAACAGGGCTAAGATCAAAATTGTTGAGTTGGGAGAAAATGCAAAAAGGACAAAGTTGTCATTTCCATATTGCTACAGTTTTTGAATGTAGCATCAGTTTAACAATTTGAGGATTGTTGTGAATTTAGTATCATCATTATTATCTATCTCCCATTCAAATTTTTCCTCAGTTCCTAACAAATTTACCTTTGTAAGTGGAAAAAATTGGTGTTTGAGATTATTTTGCACTAGGGAGCAAGGTGCACAAGAGGCGTAAAGTGGCAATATTCAATTGACCATAACTTTCTGCTCAGAGCTCAGATTTGAGAAAATGAGTAGTAAATAGAAATATAATGAAGAACATAATCATCATGTGCACCTATAAAATGGATTGGAATAATAAATTTTGCATTCCGCTCAGAAGAATATGGTTGGTGGCCATTAAAGAGCAGGAAATTTATACATTATTTTTCCAAAACCATGTGTGTGTGTGTGTTTGTCTAACAAAAAATTTATTGCATGCATATTTTCTTGTATAATTAAGAGGTTCAGGCGAGAATTTTGGTTCCTGTATGAGAACCACGGTCATGGAGGATGCCCGGAGGTCTTATGGATATGAGGAAGAATTCAAAAGGATGAGTGTCAGCATGGAAATGTTGAGATAGAATCCAATGGAAGAAGTGGTAGAGAGGATCATGTGGAGATGGTTGACACTATGATAAGTTTTCACAACGAAGTGTGGAGCATAGAAAAGTCAACAAGGATTCTGGATCTAAGAAAGCAAGGACCTTATAAAGTTTGAATATATTGCATAGACAAGTCAACAAGGATTCTGGATCTAAGCGAGCAACTAGTGCTAGGCAAGTGGAAAATCCATATCCCATAGCAGAAGGAATTATCACGGGAATGACAAGCGATCAAGAAGTATGAGCAAGTTTCATCATTCCCTAGATCAATCCACTAGAAGAGCTCAAGCAAGTTCGAGGCCATGGAGTAGCCCAAGTGTGTCTCCTATTGGGAGGCAGAGGAGAAGACCTGAGTTAGATAGTTTACAATGTGAACTCGGAAAAATCAAGCCACCAACTTCAATAGTGAGCATAGAAAGGGAGAAGATATTGAGGCCTATCTGTTGGAAATGAAGAATTATTTTCATCAACATGATTACCCCTCAAGGGTAGAAACCATAATTGCAACCTGCCACCTACAAGGAAAGGTAGTCATGTGGTGGGATCAACTTAAGAAAGCGAAGAACCTTGATGAGAAGAAAGTCTCATGGAGGCAGTTAAGAGGATATTTCCAAGAAAAATATTTGTCCGATCATTACTATGAAGGAATATGAAAGAGTTATTTTAACTTAAGTTGGGAAGTATGACAATGGATGAATATGAGAAGACATTCTTTCAATTGTTGAAGTATGTGGGCTTCATAAAGGATGAGAAGATCAAAATCCAAATACTTATGAGTGTATTACCCTCCTATAGTGAAAAGATACACTATGATAGCCCCAAGAATTTGGATGAGGCCATAAGGAGAGAAAAGCATATTTATGAGCAGAGTACAGGAAGGCCAGTTTTCCAAAAATCTTGGAATGACAAGATGAAGGCTAAAAGGGAGAAAAGGTGGAAATATTTAAGCCACCCTTTTTCATAAATAATTCCCAACAATAAATCAGGAAGGATTGTCATCCCAAAATGAATCCAATATGGTAGATTCATTTGGGAAAAGGCCAAGAAAACAACTCATGAAGTGTTTTGGATGTGAGGGAGATCACCTGTATAGGGACTGCCCTCACAAAGTGTGAAAGAATGAGGATTCTCCACAATATTTAGGAGGTTGATGTAGTGGAATACATGGGAGGAAACATGCCAAGGATTTATGCAGCCTTGGACAATAAGCAAGCAAAGTATCAGTCCCCCATGATTGAAGTGGAAGGTAATATTGATAACCATCCCATAGCAATTTTAATTGACTTTGGAGCTAGCTATAGTTACATAAAATCTAACATTGTTGAAATATTTCACTTACAAATGAGTAAGCATAAGAAATATTAGTTAGTACAGTTAGCCACAGGGTCTAAGAGGAAAATCAGCGAGTTGGTTCAATATTATCCAATAGACATGAATGGACTCGGCAAAATGATAGATGTGAACACCATACCATTGGGTTCATATGATTGTCTAATGGGCATGGATTGTTGGAAAAATACCATGTTGTCCTAGACTATTAGAACAAGACAATCACTTGTCTTGATGAGGTAGGATAGCAAGGCAAGGTTCAAGGAATTCCAATAGTTGTATCTGTTAGAGAAATTTCAGCCATGAAAATAAAATAAAAGTTTCAGGAAGGGATGTCAGATTTTTGCAACCCATATGGAAGAGGAAACCAGAGATAAAGTGGTAAGTATTGAATACCATCCAGTCCAAAGGAATTTTGAATATGTTTTTAGGGAAATCCCAAGATCGATGCCAAAGAGAGGCATTGATTTATCCATTGTTTTGGTCCCAGAAGCTGCCCCAGTGTCCAAGACACCTTACAGAATGGGCACACCATAATTGAAAGAGTTGCAGATGCAGCTTGAAGAACTGTTAAAGAAAGGGTATATAAACCCAAGTGTGTCACCTTGGAGTGCTCGGATTCTTTTTGTGAAGAAGAAGATGCAACCTTAAGGTTGTGTATTGATTTCAGACAACTAAATAAGGTCACCATAAATGACAAATATCCTTTTCCAAGAATTGATGATCTATTTGATCATCTAAAAAGGTGCAAGAATATTTTCCAAGATTGACTTGAGATTAGTTTTCCATCAAGTAAGGATAAAGGAAGAAGATATCAACAAGACAACGTTCAGAACAAGATATGGGCATTGAGAATTTATGGTACTAGTGCCATTTAGGATATCAAATGCCCCAACTATTTTCATGTGCCTGATGAATGGAATGTTCATGGAATACCTAGACAAGTTTGTGATTGTATTCCTAGATGATATACTCATATACTAAAAAACAGAAGAAGAACATGAGCAATCTTTAAGAATGGTGGTTCAAGTTTTAAGAGAGCACAAATTATATGTCAAGTTAAGTAAGTGCCTCTTTTATCAAAATAATATTCACTACTTGAAGCATATTATTTTGGTAGATAGGATAACAGTTGATCCCGAGAAGATAGAGTCCATTAGGGGATGCCCATCGGCAAGAAATGTTACGTAGGTCAGATCATTCATGGGTCTTGCAGGTTATTACCAAAAATTCATAAAAGGATTCTCAAAGATGCAAGCCCAATAATTTATTTTCAAAAGAAGGGAGTGAAATTTGAATGGACTTTCGAGCATGAAGAGAGATTTCAGTAGCTAAAAGACATTTTGAAAAGTGCATGAATCTTAAATATTGTAGATCCAAATGAAGATTTTGTGGTGTGCACTAATGTGTGCAAGGAAGGGCTCGATGGAGTCCTCACTCAAAAGGATCATGTGGTGTGTTATGAGTCCCAAAAATTAAAAGAGCATGAGAGGAATTATCACGATTAATGAGATTTTTGTGGTTGGGATTTTCAGAAGTGTTCGGAGTAGCCATAGTATTGTCAATGGATTTTCGACATTTCAGATCCATATCAGGATCCATCTTCAAGACATGAAGCCTAGGTTTAAATGATGAGAATAGGTTGTCTTTAAATGCTAAAGGTGAAGGGAAACCTAGGGGTCGGCTAGGTTTTAAGAAAAAATCTTATTAACATTTTTGTTGACTAAGTTATTATGGGTTTTTTTTTTTTAGGTTTAAGCTATTCTAAAATTCCATAATTTTTAATTCATTGTTTTAATTTTAATTAATTATGTTCATAAGTCTAAGTCTTTAAGTTAATTAATGAACGAAGGTTAATGTTTATTATAGCATAAATCTTTTTTATAAGTTGTTAATTAAGTTTTTTTTTTTTTTAGGGTTCTTTACTATTTAAGTTAAGCTATTCTAAACTATATTAATTTTAATTTTATTGTTTTTATTATAAGTAATTATGTTCATAAGTTTAAGTTTATTAGTTTTACTAATGAAGAATGGTTGTTTATTTAATAATTGTTTATTTAATAAGTGTTTATTCAAGTCAGGGTGTGATTATCGAGGGTTAATTAGGTAGGGATATTAATAAAACTAAATAAATATAAATAATTTAGTATTAAAATGTTTCTATAATAGTGTTATAATGGTCAGAAAGTTTTGATATTTAATAAAATTAGAAGAATGGTCTTGAGATTACCAATTTTTATTCTTATTTTTATGAATCAAAGGGAACTAATTTTCACTTAATTCTAGCCCACTATCTCTATTTAGGTTACTAGGATGTCTTCGGATTTCAATTGATTCTCTAATACGTCGTTTAAGGAGGTGATTTTCTTTGGCGAGGATTTTGGTGTCTTCTAGGCGAACATGGTGTTTTTTATAAGGGGATGTTAAACTAAGGCAAAGGTGAGAATGTGTTCATTCTTAATGTCAGCTCCATGCTCTTTAATCCTAATCTGGAAGGAGCGACCAGTTTCTCCGATGTAGCATTTTCCGCATGAGCACTCTATTTTGTAAATGCATTTGCCTTTGTGAGGTTCAAGTTTGTCTTTGATGGATCTCATATTATGTTTGATGGTTTCAAGTGGTTTGAAGGAGGTCTTAATCTTTTTTTTGTTGAGGACTCTTTCAATCCTATCGGTTACTCCTTGGATGTAAGGAAGGTAGGCATTTCTATTAGGGTTCTGGTTTTTTGGGGAGTTGGGATTTTTGTTGGTTCTTTCTAGGGCTTTGTTTATTGCATTCTTAAATTCTTTGTGTTTATAACCTATGTTCTTAAAAGTATTGGTAAGGTGATCTTTTTCTTTTTCTAGGTGTGTTTCATCGAAGATTCTTATGGCTCTCGTGGCTAAAGTTTTTAGGACACCTAGTTTCTGGTTGGGGTGGTGATGGGAGTTTGCGTGGAGATAGTTTTTTGTGTGGGTCTTTTTTCTATATACCGCATGTCCTAGATTCCCATTGCTTTTCCTGTTGATTAGAACATCTAGAAAGGGGATGCTGTCATTCTCTTCAAGTTCCATTGTGAATTTTATTTCTTCAGATATGTTGTTTAGGTGTTGAAATAAATTTTGTAATCCTCTTTCCCATGGGGCCAGAGAACATTAGTGTCATCAACAAATCTCTTCCACCTTAATGGTTTTAGGGGAAAGGAGTCCAGGGATTTCTTTTCAAAAATTTCCATGAAAAGGTTGGCAACAATGGGGGATAATGGGGATCCCATTGCTATGCCGCTAGTTTGTTCATAAATTTCTCCTTGGTGACTAAAGAATGTGGAGCGCAGACAAACCTCGGCTAGGTTTGTCGTTTCTAGATCATTAACTTCTTTTACAATCTAAATAGCTTCATCTAAAGGGATTTTTGTGAAAAGGGAGACTACATCAAAGCTTATGAGAGTGTCTTGAGGTTTTACTTTTTCATTTTTAATGATTTTAATAAATTCATTGGATTCTTTTATGAAAGAGTTAGTGTGGCCTACCAAGGGGCTAAGGATCTTGGCTACATGTTTCGCTAGCCCATAGGTTGGTGAACCTATGGTATTCACTATGGGTCTAAGAGGAATATCTTCTTTGTGAATTTTTAGTAGACCGTATATCCTAGGGGTGATCTCGTTATTGGGGGTTAAACAATTTTTAGTTCTCTCGTCTAGGTTAGAACCGTTGATGGCTTTCTTTACTTGCCTTATAATCTTCTTAATGGGATTACAAGTAAGTTTCCTATAGTTGCCACTCTGGGATAGGTTTTCACTCATTTTCTTATTGTAATCAATAAGTTCCATAAGAACAGTGGTGTCACCTTTATCTGCCTTGAGAATTACTAAATTTTCATCATTCCTAAGGTTCTTTAAAGCTGTGCATTCTTCTTTACTAATATTGCTTTTTGGAGGTTTGGCGTTACGTAGAATGACTGAACAATATTGTCTGATTAGATATTTGTCTTCTTTGGTGAGGTTTTGTATGTTATCTTCTATGCAACAGAGAATGTTATCGATTGGAATGGAGGTTGGGGAGACAGTGAAGTTAAGTCCTTTCTCTAAAATGCTCAGCTTGGCTTCGTTTGGTACATGCAAAGAGAGGTTTACTACATTCCTTGCACTGGTGTCTTTTTTGTTGTTTTTATTGTTAAGTAACCGATCCAATTTGGATTTTTGTCTGTTTTGAGCTTGTTGGTAATCCCTGTTAGATTTCATGGCAGCAATGGCAGCAATCGTTTTCCACAATTCAAGTTTAAGGTTTGCGCTAGTTTCAAGTGTAGTTTAAGTGCATTTTTGGATAGGTGTTCAAGATTACATCTATTTTTCTTGATTTCTCCTCTGATAATGGATAACCCTAGTTTGAAGAAGGTTGTGTTGTTCCATTTGTTCTTAGCTCTATGTTCAATCTGCGCGAATCTGGGTAGAACGTTTTCATCCCTACATTTCTTAAGAAATTCCAAATCTGCCACTCTTCTCTTTATTTTAACCCTGGGATTTTCTAGAACGTGGATTTCATCCAGAGTCTCCCTACCATACAGGGAAATAATCTGATTAATGAGATTTATATGGTTGGAATTTTCAGAAGTGTTCGGAATAGCCATAGTGTTCTGAGTTATTTTATGAGTTTAACTATTATGTGTTTTACTCTGAATATGAGAATGAATTATATGTTGTTGTGATGAATTGATTAGTTGCATTCATGTTAGTTAATTATACGTTGTTGTGATGAATTGATTAGTTTCATTCATCTTAGTTAGCATGTTGTATATGCATTTAAACAATAATATCAACAAGTGGTTTAATTAGTGTGTTTTTCTTGTAGTTGGTAAGCTATAGGATATTTTAGTAGAAAAAAATATTTTTATGTGTATTTTGCATATTAATGTTCCTCAATTAAGATGGGGGACATTACAGCCTAGGTAAAACAATTTTACATAAATCATCTAAGCATGGTCTAATACAATACATGAGTACGAAACTAGTCAAATTTTTGGCTAATCAATGATACAATAATACAAAGCATTATGGTGGAACATTTGATCATGGTACTCTAAGTTCTAAAATCGTCAAGATAGGCACAAAATCTACTCATGTGATGGGTCACATCTAGCAAAAAAATGTGATGTGCACTAAAGTGAATCTAAGGTGTAACACCCCCAAGGTGCCAAAGGTTTTTTACATTGAAATGCACATAAACCTCATGCAGGATTTTCCCATTGTAAATGTGGATGAACGTGCACAACTAAGATCTAGCTAGCAAAGGACATGCACAGTTTGCAGAAAAATGAGAAAAGATGGAAACAAGAGAGAGAGAGAGAGAGAGAGAGAGAATCAAAGAATTATATTAACTGAATCAAAGAATTGTATTAACTAAATCAAAGAATGATACAATACAATAGATATGCACTGCATAGCTCAACTAATGTGCCATAATGCAAGATCTAATGCGCTATAGTGGTGGTCTAGAGTGATTTGGACACACACCAACAATCGTGGGAGTTAATGACCACCTAGTCTAATTCAATTAGCCTCTCAGTCCTCAGCTAATTGACTGAAGCATCAATAATGCGCTACTATGGTGATAATCCCAAGGACAATGTGCATCAGCAATGATGATCCCAATGTTGCATGGTGATGGAACTAATGTGGCATCAAGACTCCACTCAACTAATCCAACTAAAGTGTGAACTGAAGAGAATATTCCCCTAGAATATAGGAAAAGGAATATTCTCCCTAAAATGTAGGAGACTGGATAATGACTAATAAACATAGGAAAAATCTTAATAAAAATAAATCAAAGGTGTGTGTGAAGTATCTCCAACACCCCCCCCTAAACATCACTATGTTGAAAATAAAAGAATGGGTCCCGACAACGAGGCCATGTTAGGTACCCGAAAACAAAAGACACACTAAAATAAACGAGGCCATGTTAGGTACCCGAAAACAAAAGACACACTAAAATAAACGAGGAAAGAGGGAAAACCTCATAGGAAACCAACCCCCCCCCTCAAGGTACAATGTATATAAAAAAAAGAATTGACAATTGCTAGGCAACTGTGTCCTTCACTCCAAGACAATTGCACAAAGAATGAAACTTTTCCTCGGTGAAGGTCTTGGTGAAGATGTTTGCAGTATGTTCTTCTAAAGGACATAATTGCAGGTTGATGATCCCCTCATGTACTAAGTCGTGGATGTAGTGCATGTGGACCTCGATGTGCTTCATATGTTGCCTCTGAACGGATCTCTGTAGAACTTCAGAGTGATCTTGTTGTCACACCAGATGATGATCGGCCGATGAAACTGAAGGTCCAACTCAGTGAGAAAATGTTGTAGCCACATAACCTGAATGGTTATGTTAACCTCCCCTCTGTACTCTGCCTCGGCTGAAGATAGAGCAATAGCATCCTGTTTCTTTCTCGACTAACAGATGGGCCCAGAACCCATACTGAGTGAGTAATCGGATGTGGACTTGCGATCAATGTTGTCGCTAGCCCAGTCGGAATCAGTGAACCCGATGAGGTCCAATGCAGATTTTGTTGCACAATGAATCCAAAATGTGATGGTGTCATGTACATATCGAATGATACAACAAGCTCCCCACTAGCTATCTATACAATGTGCTATCCACCAATGGAGTGTCCCCTCATTCCTCAAGTATGACTCCTAATAGGAAAGGAGTCGGGGCAGACTTGCAGTCTGTCATGTGGAATCTCTCGAGGAGATCTCATGCATACTTGGCCTAAGACAGTTTGATGTCTGATGCATCCTCACTGATCTTGAGACCAAGGAGTGGACCCATGTCCGTCATCAAGAACATTTCATGCATAATCCTATTGACTGCAGCAATCATTGAAGTTGAGAAACTAGTGATTAGCAAATAATCAACATACAGAACTAGGAGTAGAAGTGAATCAGCCGTCCTGAGCATGTAAACGTTCGGGTCTAACTTACAACATATAAATTTCCATGACAGCGGGTAGGAGTCCATCTTGGCATACCATTCCCTCGATGCCTGCTTGAGGCCATAAAGGGACTTCTTCAGTCGACGGACCAAAGATGAATCCTACATAAATCCCTTGGGTTGCTCCATATAGATCTCCTCAAAGAGATCTCCATGAAGCAATGCATTCTTCGCGTCCATCTGATGGACTTCCCATCCCTTGGTTGTTGCAATGGAAAGTGCCAAGCATATGGAATCCATATTCACTACTGGAGAGAAGGTCTTGTCATAGTCAATGTCGTCCACCTGTCGAAAGCCTTTGGTGACTAGCCTAGATTTCTATTTCTATCTGATAACATGTCCATATGTTGCACTCTTGGTCATGTAGAACCATCTCCACCTAGCAATTTTCCTTCTTGAAGGAAGGAGAACCAAATCCCAAGTTTGGTTCTCGAGGAGGGAGTTGTGCTCCTCTTGCATGGAGGATTCCAAAAAGGGATTCCCAGTAGCCTCACCATAGGATTGTGGATCTGAAGACTGAACCAAGAAAATATGCTTGGGTGGCATTGGTTCAGTGGTGGTGAGTGCAAGAGGAGGCTCCTCAAAATCAAATCGAGTCCTCCTGGTATCATTTGGATCCCCAACAAGATCTCTTGCATCCTAAAGAGTAGTCTTGGCCCACTTGGGCCTTGGCTCTGGCTCTGCATCTGCATATGCATGCACTAACTCTACATCTGACTGTATTGACTCGATATTTGAATCATCTAAATCCTCTGAATCAAAACTCTCATTCGAAGAAGAGTTGAAATGTGCATGCTCATCATCTCTGACAGGTGGAAGAACAAAAGTGTTTGCATGTGGCTCCTGAGGTGCATGCAAAATACTTTTCTCGAATTGGACACTGTGCTCAATGATGATTTGGTTTGTAGAGGGATCAATGAGTTTGTATCCCTTCACACTATCTAGGTATCCAACAAAGATACACTATGTACTCTGTGAATCAAGTGCCTTCCTCTTCTCAGAGGGAATCATGACCCATGCACGTGAACCGAATATAGGAAGTGGGTCACTTTCGGTTTGAGGCCGCTCCAAGCCTCGAAGTGGGTCTTATCCTTGACATATCTATGGGGGGATCTGTTTTGGATGTAGTTCACACAATTAAGTGCTTCAACCCATAATCTCTATGGAAGTGACTTTGCATGCAACATACAAGATGCCATCTCTTTCAGTGATCTATTCTTCCACTCAACAACACTGTTTTGTTGTGAAGTATAGAGAATTGTGTGCTGCAACTGAATCTCGGCCTCAAGACAAAGATTTTGTACCTCGTGGTTGACATACTCCCCCCCCATTATTTGTTTAGAATAATTTGATATTCCTTCCTGACTACGTCTCAACAAGGGCTTTGAAATCTTTTAGATGTTGAAAAACCTCAAATTTTTGCCTGAGAAATAAAGTCCAAGTGTAGCGTGAGAAATCATAAAAGAAAATGAACACACACCTTGCTTTGCTGATTGATGGATGTGTAAAAGGGCCCATGAGATCATTGTGGATCAGATCCAAAGGAGAGGAGACCTTTTGAGTCTTTTCTTTGTCGAACTTTTCTTGAGGGTGTTTTCCAAGGACACATCCCTCACAAATTCCTTTGGAGAAGTGGATGTCAGGTAGACCTTCAACCATTCCCTTCTTCCTAAGTTGTTGCATTTATCTGAAATTTAAATGCCTAAACCTTTCCTGTCGTATCCTACCTCATTCATCAACATGCGTAAGCAGTAATGTGGAATATGGTTCAACAAATTCAGAAAATGTGTAGAGTCTCGATTGGTGATTTACCTCACCAGTATCAACTTTGGAATTGGTTTTCATGTCATAGATATCCACAACATCAGGTGTGATTATTACTCTCTTTTCTGTGTTGTATTTTTTCATCTAATACATGGAGAGAAGATTGACGAAGAGTTTGGGAACGTGTAACACATTCTCGAAGCTCCCGTTTGTGAGTTCAACTCTCCCTTTGTCGGTGACTTCGACTGGAGAGTCATCCCCCATCAGAATAGGAGGACCTTTGCATGTGTCCAATGAAGAGTAGACTTCCTTTGTGGATGCCATGTGGTGTGATGCACCTGAATCTACAATCCAAGCATCGGGAGAGAAGTTAATGGAAATCAAAGCATGGCTAGAATTACCTTTCTTAGGGTTTTGATCTTTTGGCTTCTTCTTCTTGGAACCCTCGAGGATGCGATCTCCAAGGTTGTTTTGTTGAATTATTTGTGCCATTTGATCTATCTTCTTCTGCATGCATGCGGATTTTGGATGGAATCCTCGTTGGCAGTAAGTGCATTTCTCCCCTTTTCTTCCCTTTCCACCTTTGGATCCGGAGGAATCGTTGAAGGGTTTTGAGTACCCTTCCTTCTTTGGATTTGTATATGCCTTCCCTTTGTCTTTGTTTTTAGATTTCTGAATTTGGTGACTGCTACCATCTTGCACAGCAAGTGCATGCGCCTTTGAGCCTTTGATTTTTCCCATGTTGATGAGCATGTTCTTCTCTTGCGTTAGAGACTCGATAAATACCTCAAGAGAGGGCATGGTTTAGGTGGCTCCATAGGCGAGCCTAATTGAATGAAATGTGGATACAAACACTGAGTATTCTGGAACAAGTTTGGAAAGAATGGTAAGAACCATTTGTTTCTCCTCCTTAGATTTATCAACCCCGCAAGCCTTGAGTTGCGACAATAAATCCTTATATTTGGTTAAAAAATCTTGGAGATTGTCGAAGGTTTTTGGATCCAAAGTGAGAAATTCCACCTCGAGTGTAAGTCCCCTCATCTCATCATGTTTTCCAAAAATTCCTTCCATGGTGGTCCAGTCTTCATTGGGGGTTTTACAAGAGGATATGTGAAATGGGAGCTCAAGGGAAATGAGACTGCAAATAGTTCCATACGCTTTATCCATCTGATTCATATACTTGTATTTTTCTATGGCTGATGTAGGTTCGGTCTTTGTACCCATGGTTAACCTGTATAATCCTCTGCTTCAAAGATGAAATTCCATCTTGTGCTTTCATGCAAAGAAATTGTATGGTGTAAGAATTAATTCTTTTCGAAATTCCATTTTCTTGTTGTCTTCAATCTTCCGTACCTGCAAAAAGAGTCTGGTGTTTCTTTTTCCTAGCAATCTGTCGGATCTAATACCATGTAAATGTGGATGAACCTGCACATATAAGATCTACCTAGCAAAGGACATACACAATTTGCAGAAAAGACAGAAACGAGAGAGAGAGAGAGAGAGAGAGAGAGAGAGAGAGAGAGAGAATCAAAGAATTGTATTAATTGGATGAAAGAATGATACAATACAATAGATATGCACTACATAGCTCAACTAATGCACCATAATGCATGAGCTAATGTGCCATAGTGGTGGTTTAGAGTGATCCGAACACACATCGGCAGTCATGAGAGTTAATTGCCACCTAGTCTAAGTCAACTAGCCTCTCAGTCCTCAGTTAACTAACCGAAGCATCAATAATGTGCCACTATGGTGATAATCCCAAGGACAATGCCCATTGGCAGTTATGATCCCAATGTTGCATGGTGATGGAACTAATGCGGCATCAAGACTCCACTCAACTGATCCAACTGAAGTGTGAACTAAAGAGAATATTCCCCTATAATGTAGGAAAAGGAATATTCTCCCTAAAATGTAGGAGATTGGATAATGACTAATAAACATAAGGAAAACCTTAGGAAAAATGAATCATAGGTGTGTGTGAAGTATCTCCAACACCCATAACTATAATATAGTTGATGGTCTATCTTAGTTTCCTATGGATATGTTGTCCTTAAAAGTACTCGTGACTTGTTGTTAGTGGAAATATATGTATGAATTCCAGACATTAAATCATCAACCCAGGGCTCGTAAGCTTTGACATGCAAGCACGAGAAATGCAAGATTAAATCCTATTCTATCCTATGCTAACAGATAGTGCCAACAAATCACATGTAAACACAAACTGCAAGAAATGAATCATCAAGCAATGAACGAAGGGAAATAAAACAAGTTGCAATAAATTCCACAAGTATGTCTTGCACATTGAGTCGATGACATGGCTACTCTTGTGGTGCCAATTGCATTCTTTCATTAAAATCAACTATGAGCGTTCCTGCAATTCGAGAGAGAGTATTTTCCTTGCCCAATGACTTTTAGTAAGGGACTTTCTCTACGGAGGAGAAATGCATAAAGAGACAACACATGAAATGTATTCTAGAGGATTAAATCTATAGAAAAACTAGCTAACTAGCAACAAATGAAAGTAGCACAATGCATGTAGAGAATGGTGGCCCTGCCAAACCTAACACACATTGTGAAAAAGCTTACAGACTAAGTGAGTACTTCAAAGACACAGACAAAATATCAACAACTGATCTTTATTTAATGAAATAAAGGATTACAAGTGTTCAAGCATGGATCTCCAATACTAATTCCTTCCTAAATCCATAAAAATCCTCTCCTCTGCTCTATGGTTGCATATATATAGAGAAGAGAAAGGGAATTGATCAAAATTGATTCCCTCAAATCAACCTTGTCTAGGCATAATTAACTTACAAGATATTTGGTTTCCTCATTTTAGTTGATCTTGGTTTGCAAAGATAACCAAGGCATGATTACAAATGATTTTACATGACATAAAAATGCTAGGAATATCTTGATGCAGTCTCCTTTACTAGTTGGACACATGCATTCATATAGAAGATTGGAGAAGGTGGGCGCAACTGTAAATTTGGACAAACCCAGATTGGAAAAACACCCATATCTCCCAGATCCTTCCTTATTTTTGAAAACCAACAAGATTTAACATAAATCGGGTTTTTATGCACAAAACCCATGTTTTAGATTTTCCAAATTCTTTTTCGTTTTCTTAGAAATAGTATCTGAAGTCCACTACTGCTAATTATGGCATAAGTTTAACCACGAGCTTTGACCACGTGTTGGAGGTCCATACATGTGACCTGGGTGTGAACTAGTGAACACCAAACCATATTGGAGGTATTTCCAACAAAACCCATTTCTTCATTTCGGCCCTAGAGGTGTGCATGTATTCTAAACATGGAGATTGGGTATGAGAACGACAGTGTTGGTGTGAGAACAAAACTGTCACAACCCTTCATTGGCAAGATTAGTCTAAACCACTTCTAAATTATTGAAAATGAAGGAAATTATAATAATTAACAACATTAAGCTTGTTGGACACATTAACATCATAAGTGTGGTAAATTCGGCAATATGCATCATAAACATGTGGAAGGATGAGGTAAAAGGGGTCAAAAAGAGGCCAAAGGATGATGTAAAATATGTCAAATTGGCAAGCCAACATCTCCCCCATGCTTGAGAATTGGCATGTCCTCATGCCAAATGAGTAGGCACTGATTATTTTCTGACTGCAAAGCCCTCCCAAGCTTTTCCAACTTTACTACCATTCTAGTTCAATCTTATCAACCCACATTGCAACTACTAGATTTCCCTGTCATAAACAAATCCTTTATGCTATTCCAAATTCCAATGAGGACCAATAATCCAAACTACATTTTGAGTTGAATATTGTTGAATGTTAAAGGTCTTTGAGTCATGAACATGTGGTGACGTAGAATCATTTCAAAAGAGCATGGAATGAAGTAGTACAAGTATGCCTTCAATCTTTCCAAGGAGCTCCACAACGTTGCCCACATGAGATTCTAGCCATTAATGATAAAATTGTTATGATGAAACTAAGTCACGTGGAGGTACATGACATATCCTAGTACAGACATACATTACACATTGCAAAGCTTCCTGCACCTAACATCTCATTGCACATTTTTAGAACTACATGGCTCCACACAATTTTTGAACAAGAATAATACAAAGAGGGGACTTTCCAAAAAAATGGCTGAGAAATGGAGCAGTGAAACAAACATGAAGGAATGGATATTCCAAAAAGAACTGGAGGGGGAATTAAGATCATTGAAAATGGTTTCAAGGCAAGGTGGACAATGATCACTATGGCAAATAATGCTTCCCATATTGCAACTTTTTCACAGGACAATATCACATGCTACCATAAGCAAAAAGTTAATCTGTGACCATATTAATGCAACCATGCCATTTACCATATCTTTTGATAGCTCCAATTTAGGAAGAGGAAGGAGAGGCCTGCTTATGAGGGTTGATGTAGTTATCCATACAAACAATATGGTGACCAAAAGGAGAAGCACATCATCTAGAAGTTATAGTAAGGTGTACCCATATTTCTCAAATAAAATTTGTGCCACAAGAGTACCAAAAATGAATATAAAACAAGAGAAGGCCATCACATTTACCCAAGTTAGGTTTTATCCATTCCCATCATAAGTTGCAATTATTTATGTGTGAAGAATGTATGGTTGTTGAATCTGGTCTGCCATTTTCAAAAAAAAATTGCATCTACAACAACATTCCCATACTTACTCTGGGATTCTCATACCTACTTTGAATTTCGTGTATTGGTGCGGGAATGCTGTAGAATGTTGAACTTTACCAGTAGAGGTGTAGAAATGTTGTAGGATGTCATTTTAGAACATACATGTTGTTCAAAATTCATCCTTCATACATGCTCAAAAATTTTGAATTCTCTGAGCTTATTTGCTTATGAAAATGGTGGTAGTAACCCAAAAACCAAGTTGGTAACAATAATGAAAAGTAGTGTTGCAACTTACTGTCATAAATTTTCCAAGTAATAAGCTCTGAAAGTATTGTTTCCAATAAACTAAATAATACACCAGCTGATACACCATTATGGCCAAAAAGTGCTAACAACATGCCACCACCGAAAACAAATACTAGATAGACTATTATAATACAAGACTCAACATATTGGCAAATAAATGAGTGACCCCGTCATACATTAAGAATTTTCATCAACATTTCTATGACAGATGCACAGGTGGCCCACAGAAATATCATGTTCATAAAACATATGGAACACTCACTTCATAGGAAAACTAATATCTTGAATAACAACCTTATCTTTACATCTACCATCCATGCATCTTTTTTAATCATGACAACCTTAATTGATATCCAACTTGGTCATTGTGCATGTCTATGTATTCTTGTGGATCGAAACAAAAAAAATTGGAGTTAAAACACCACAACCCTTTAATATAAGTTTCACAGTATGCAAAAATAATCCCATCCCAATCTGTGGCTCATTGAAAGATTCATAAAACATTGATTCAAAAGTTAAAATGTATATATTCAATGGTGATGTTTAGTCAGAACACCATCTACAACAATAGAATTCATCTTGGACCCATCAAACAGAATGCTTCCAACCCCAAAAAACAAGAGTGGCATTGCAAAGCCTTACCCTCTTTTTCCTAGGGCCCTTTGCCTCCACCATTCACATCACTTGCTTGACTGAAATAAGTGGCCAAAATGCATAAAAATGAGGATGCATTGGACAAAATTTGTGTCCCATTCTTTTAACAAATATGCAGAGTGGTGTTGAGCTCTCAATCTATGCTTAAATATCCATAAATCCATATTTAAATATGCACTCTTGATTGTCCAAAGAATTAATACTCAACAGGCCTTTCATTGTTGCCCTAGGAATGGAATACAGCGTTGCCCATTGTTAGACATGAAACTATGAAAAGTTAGATCAACCGTGGGAAGGAAAGGTGATTCAACAATTTTACAATAAGTGGTAGTACCAAATGACTCATGAACATAATATGCAATTGAAGTACCCAAGTGATCAACAATCCTAGCTACACAACTCTTAGACCCCTTGATTACAGGTTGGGAATGACAAGGGCTTGCCTGCTGTGAATGAATTTTCAAATGGTGGAGAGCATCTTACAAAAGTTCTGGAAGAAGAAGCATGGGATTGAACTATGTGTTGAAGAAGAAGCATGGGATTGAACTATGTGTTATGTCTACTTCTATGTACTTCTAGCCATATTTCCCAACCCATAAAAAATCTACAAGTCTCCACAGGCAAAGAGAGGGTTGTACTACTTCATCACTTTACAACCATCAATGAGGAAATGCAAAAGACATAATAGGTAGGGGTTTTGAATGGAAACATATTTAAAACAAAAGGGACAAATGTGGGGTGATAAGAGATTAATGGTAGGTGTTGATAGAATTATGAGGGTAAGTGGTAGATAGAATAACAAGCTTAAAATGTTATTTTTATGCTAAATTTCCTTCGTTTTCAACAAATTAGAATGATCAGAAAAATCTTTACCTCGAGTTACCTCAGTTTTCTAGAGTTGCTACTTACATGAAGTGGAATTGAAGAAAGTATCTAGGCTGCTGCAAACTTGTCCAATTGATGAAAGAAATGAAATATATCTGCAGATCTATGGCATCCACCATGCAATTTTGGTACCATAGGAGAATAATGTTCTTGTTGGAAAAAAAATTTGTTGCCTTAAGATGTTTGTTGCCTGCAAACTGTCTACAAACGTTAAATTTGTAGAGAACCATCAACCCAACCTTGCAAATATCCAACAGTCTCAATAGAATTTTACATATGAGAACATAGATCTCCCTCGAGATGCTTTGTCAACTATTGACATTCCCCGCTTATTCAAAAAAATGAAAAGGTCATTGCATTGTACTTAGAAATGGACCAATAACCATATGCAACAGTTATTAAAATTTATTGATCTATTGTACTACCCTACTTGAGAAAGGAAACATTTTCTCAAGTGTAGGAGTATTTTCGGTGAAGCCATGTGCGTAACAGAGTTATAAGAATACTCATATCCAAATATGAAAAATATACCTCAAGGTTTGTCCAGACATGAGAGGTCAGTTGCCCTTGTGAAGATGATGCCAATAAATGTTGAACGATGGAGGATTATTGCAGCCTGATGATGGTTTGGAACCAAGCTTCAATGTAATCTTTGTTTCATTGGCTCTATCTAGTTGTCATATCATAATTCTCCTCTGAGAACTAGTCTTCATACCCTGTGATGAACAAAGGATCTACTGACAAACATGCCAAAAATTCCTCGATCTCTGGCTCTAGTATTTTCTCTTCATCTGGTGTATTCCATGATTCTTCTATCTCCTCTATTTGCTCACAACGACTATTAGAAGAAACTTCTAGATCCTCCTCATGTGGACTATGTTCATCGATCTTTGGTTCCCCTACTACTTCTTGAAAGGAAAACTCATCCCTGGTAGAAACTCTGGAGTGTGAGTAAGGATTTGAAAAGATCCTTGTCAGGGTATGTCCTCCTTTGCTCAACAAATGCTTGAGCATCTTTATATTCTTCTAGTTGGTCTGCTAATCTCTATATCGCACATGGACTAATACATGGGATTCTTACAAACTAAAAGTTGAAACTTTAAGGAGATAAATGAAATCTTACACACCACATTTATATGAAAAGAAACACACTTTCATGAAAGGAACAGTCGAGGCTTTAGGTAAACTCACAATAGTGATCGCGTAGGTTCTTATCTCCCATCTTATTGTTTCTCCTCTCACAAGATGTGTAATTTAAAGGCAACCTACCTACCTAGGCTTTAATCCTTTTTAGCACCTCCCTGTAAACGACACCAAAAATGTTGGTCAAAATATATGTAGGAATTCCAGACATTAAACAATTAACCTTGGGCTCGTAAGTTTTGAGATATAATCACGGGAAATGCAAGATCAAAGCCTACTCTAGCCTATGCTAATAGATAGTGCCAGTAAATCACACGTAAACACAAATTGCAAGAAATGAATCACTAAGCAATGAATGAAAGGAAATAAAACAAGTTGTAATAAATTCCACATGTATGTCTTGCACACTGAGCCAATGACATGGATACTCTTGTGGTGCCAACTGCATTCTTTCACTAAGATCAAATCTAAGTGTTCTTGCAATTCGAGAGAGTATTTGCCTTGCCCGATGACTTTTAGTGGGGGACTTTCTCTATGGAGGAGAAATGCATAAAGAGACAACAACTGCAATGTATACTAGAGGATTAAATCTACAACAAAAATAGCTAAATAGAAGCAACTGAAAGTAGCACGGTGCATGTAGAGAATGGGGGGGCTGCCAAACCTAACACACGTTGTGAAAAATCTTATAGACTAAGTGAGTACTTCAAACACGGGGACAAAATATCAACAACTAATTTTGATTGAATGAAATTAAGGATTACAAGTGTTCAAGCATGGATATCCAATACTAATTCCTTCCTAAATCCATACCAATCCTCTCCTTTGTTCTATGGTTGTATATATACAGAGAAGAGCAAGGGAATTTATCAAAACTAATTCCCTCAAATCAGCCTTGTCTAGGCATAATTAGCTTACAAGATATTTGGTTTCCTCATTTTAGTTGATCTTGGTTTGAAAAGATAACCAAGGCATGATTACAAATGATTTTACATGACAAAAAAATGCTATGAATATCTTGACACTGTCTCCTTTACTAGTTGGACGCACCCATTCATCTAGAATATTGGAGAATGTGGGTGCAACTGTAAATTTGGACAACCCCATATTGGAAAAGCAACCATATATCTTGGATCCTTTTCTCAAAAATCATGTTTGAAGTCCATTGTTGCTAATTATGGCATAAGTTTGAACACGTGCTAGAGGTCCATATGTGTGACCTGGGTGCAAACTAGTGAACACCAAACCATATTGGAGGTATTGCCAACAAAACCCATTTCTTCATTTCAGCCCTGAAGGTGTGCATTTATGCTAAACATGGAGATTGGGTATGAGAATGACAATGTTGGTGCGAGAACAGAACTGTCACAACCCTTCATTGGCAAGATTAGTCTAAACCACTTCTAAATCATTAAAATGAAAGAAATTATAATAATTAACAAAATTAAGCTTGTTGGACACATTAACTTCATAAGTGTGGTAAATGCGACAATAGGCATCATAAACAAGGGTAAGGATAAGGTAAAAAGGGTCAAAAAGAGGCCAATCGATGATGTAAAATATGTCAAATTGGTGAGCCAACATCTCCCCCATGATTGAGGATTGGCATGTCCTCGTGCCAAATGAGCAGGCACTGATCATTTTCTGACTGCAAAGTCCTCCCAAGATTTTCCAACTTTACTGCCATTCTGGTTCAATCTTATCAACCTGCATTGCAACTGCTAGATTTCCATGTAATAAACAAATCCTTTATGCTATTCCAACTTCCAATGAGGACCAATGATCCAAACTACATTTTGAGCTGAATATTGTTGAATGTTAAAGGTTCTTGAGTCATGAACATGTGGTGACTTGGGATCATTTCAAAAGAGTATGGAATGAAGTAGTGCAAGCATGCTTGCAATCTTTCCAAGGAGCTCCGCAAAGTTTCCCACATGACATTCTAGCCATTAATGATAAAATTTTCATGATGAAATTGAGTCACGTGGAGGTACATGACATATCCTAGTACAAGCATACATTCCATATCGTAAAGCTTGCTACACCTAACATCTTGTGGCACATTTTTAGAACTACATGGCTCCACACAATGTTTCAACGAGAATAATACAAAGAGAGGGCTCTCCAAAAAAATGGCTGAGAAATGGAGTAGTGAAACAAACATGAAGGAATTGATATTCCATAAAGAACTTGAGGGGCAATTAACATCAAAATCATGGTTAATGCGGCAATAGGCATCATAAACAGATGTACGGATAAGGTAAAAAGGGTTAAGAAGAGGCCAATTGATGATGTAAAATATGTCAAATTGGCAAGCCAATACTTGTCCTACACAATGGAAGGCTTTGCTATCTAGTTTGGGCATGGTCAACCCTTCGAAGGATAAAATTATTATTTTTTATATCAAAAAATCTTAGCCTCATCTTCCCCCTTATGTTTCCTTCTAGCTTTTGGTCACAATTAAGAGGCTTTCATTCATTGATGCTTTATCGATGAGGGTGCATCCACATGCRTGATGTCTTCTCATGTTTGGAAAAAGTTAGGTTGTCATGAGCTTTTTCCATTTRCCATTACCCTATGTGTGTATGATGGCAGGCCCTCCCAACAAGAAGGGTTGTATCAAAATTTTCTCATCTAGTTAGCTAGAAAATAAGTGTTTATTGACGTTAAGGTTGTAGATACCCCATTSGACTAGAATATCCTCTTAGKATGTAGTTATATGTACATGATGAAGTTGGTTTCCCCCTTGGTTTTTTGTACCATGAACTTTCCCCATGAAGGGAAGGTCATTACCATCGATAAACTTACTTACTATGATCCCAAAGCTCAACTCAATCTTGATAATGTTTTTCCTTATATAGATGTGAATCAAACCATAGCTTCATTCTTTGATGTTAGTCCTAGAATCGTCAAAGATTATGCATTGCATGGTACATATTATAGTCCTCCACCATTGAATCACCACCCAGGTCCATCGAATGTTTGTACAATGACAACATATCGACGAATCATGGCCTCAACACCATCTTCATATGAGGCTTCTCCCCCATAACCATTTGTTGAGCCCACTGCTCCTATTTCTTCAATACCATCATGGTGAGGGAATCCCACCCATGGGTTTCCCTTTACTCAAGTCTGGTTCTTATTCCCCCCTCCAGGAATAGTAAGCACCCCTATGATGGCTATGCTAACTTTTCCTAATCTTACCTTGGGGATCCCAATGTGGTGCTTGGATCCTCCAACCCCTCTCGTGCAATTGGTGCCAACTCCTCATTTGGTATTGACACATGTCCAACTTGCAAGTACTACCCATGTGGCTTCTATAGAATCTACTCAGGCTCTATCAATCCCCATCATATCTAGGAAAGGAGTTGTCATTGAGGGAAAATCTAAGAATATGAGGGGCACTAGCAACTATGGACAAGCTATGGCCACCCAAACCAACACACCTAAAGATATCCCTCCATGTGCTTTATGTGATTACTGGCCACACAACCAATAATTGTCTATCGCTCCTATTGTTAAAGAAAAATTTTGATTCCGATGATTTAGGATCAAACCTATCCACTCCCATTGTTGAAATTTCTTTCTCTAAATCATCAACAAAATGCATTAAGTCCTTGTGTACTAACCACCCGTGCTTTGTTTGATACTTACATTCATTGTTCTCATGATTATCCCAAGACACCCCAATTTTGAGATTCCCTTGCCATATTTTATTTTCTCAATTCCTCCCTAAAGGACAAGCCAACCCAAGTAGTGGATGATGTTTCCGTTTGATGTCAAAGGTTTTTCCAAAAAGAGGGAAAACTAGTTGTGAGACCAGCAAAAAGGCCAAATGAGACTTATGTGCATAGTTTTTACATTTCAACCTCTATGTGACCATTATCTTCCAAAAAGATTCATTTTTAGTAGATATACATCAAAGCACCCTTTTATGTTTGATGTCCCCTTGTTCTCAACATTGGTGGAACCCCCATATGCCATTTCCACATCTTCTTCTCTATAAGTGTCCTATCTGGGTCAAACCTCTCAATCCTATGGATTTGACAAGGGGTTCAATATCCCTTCACTTACCTCTACCACAACATTGCCTTAATGCGTGGACTCTAGTACCCCTATCTTTCATCATAATGAAGAAATTCTAGAGGCCCTTACCATTCACAATTACTTTTGAGACGATATGCAACAGTTTTCCTACTTTTTATCCCAACACCCGAATCCCTCTAATGAATATGTTGTCGAAATGAAGGACTTTATCCTTCATGGAAAAGTTGATTGGCTTAAGAATCCTATTCCTACACCTGATGTGTTTAAAGAATGGAATATGGCCAATATTTCACCTACCATTAAGGTGGATATCTCTATTAAGCATGATGATTGAAAACATCCTTCTTGGAGAAAATTGTTCTTTGAAGAGATTGCTACCTACACGACCCTTTTCTAAGAGTTTTGTGATGTTTTTGCATGGTCTTATTCAAATATGCCTTGGACTTTATCCTTCCAATGTTGAACATCATATCGATACATGGTCAAATGCCATTCTTGTTTGTCAAAAATAATGATTGATTCACCTTGGTAAGGCCCCTACCATCAAAATCAACATTGACAAACTTTGTTAGGTTGGATTCATTTATCCAATTGCATACAATTCATCAGTTTCTAACCTAGTCCTCATTGTGAAGAAATGAGGCATCATCCATGTCTATACCAATTTTCATTATTTGAATCGATATTTCCCTAAAGACAATTACCTAATGCCATTTATTAATCAAATCATTGATGCATCTGCTAGACATGAGATTATTTCCTTCATGGATGGATTCTTAGGATATAATCTTATTTGAATTCAACCCCAAGATCAATAAAAAATCGCCTTTACTACCCCATTCGAGACTTTCACGTATAGTGTTATGCCCTTCATATTAAAGAATGTTGTAGCAACATTTCAACACACTTTCATGACCTAGTTCACATGATATTAGCCTACCTTAACGATATCACTTGTCGCTCAAAGAAACATTTGCATCATTTAGAATACTTTTTTACTATCTTCCTTAGGTGTCACATATACAACATACACTTAGACCCTCTTAAGTGTGTCTTTTGTGCAACTAGTTGGTTATTAGGATTCATAGTTTCCAAATCTACCATTACTGTCGACCTTTTGAAATTTCAATCCATCAATAAACTACCACCACCTCATAATCTACACCAATTGCAAAGCCTCCAAGGAAAAGCCAATTTCTTGTGCAGTTTGTTCCCAGTTATGCCACCATTGCCCATGGTTTTCTTTGGTTACTATGATCGGATATACCCTTTGCATGGGATGACTAGGCCAACAATTATTCGACACATTAAATCGTGCCCTTAGTTCAACACCTTTAATTATCCCTCTCGACTTTGATAAACATTTTATCCTTTACATTTATGCCTCACCCTTTATTGTTGTCGGAGTGTTAGTTCAGGATGGGATCGATGGTTGCAAGCATATCATCTATTATGTTAGTAAGAACATTTCTGGCCACTTACTTTTTCATAATCATAAGGAGAAATTGGCCTTGGTGGTTGTTTTTCAATTCAAAAATTGTGACAAATTCCAATCATATGTCCTTTCTATTGAGCCAACGGATTATCAATGGAAAGTACAATAGTTGGATCATTATCCTTTAATAGTTTGACTTAGAATTTGTCATGCCCAAGAGTAAGAAATCCTCGTTTGTCATCGAGTTGATTTTTTACCTCCCAATTGGTGCACCAGACCTGCTTTTGAATGATGACCTTCCCTATGAACACTTGTTCACTATATCCTCTTACACTCTATGATGGTGTTTTAGTTTATTTATGAATCCAAATGTTTGACGCTCATCTATATGGTGAAGAATGACAATGTATTTTCCATTAGGCTCCTTGGTATCTCCTCTTTGGCGACGATATTTATCGACAAGGGGTTGACTCTTTGTTGTTGTCTCACTCATGATGAGGTGGAGCAAGTCTCAAATTATTACCATAATGGAGCTTGTAGTGACAACCTTTTCGGTATGGATACTGCCTAAAAGATTATCCATGTAGGTTATTTTTGGCCTACTCTCTTTTCTGATTGTATCAAGGCAGGTGAGCATTGTACTAACTATCAACTCTATGCCCCTAGGTCATAAGCTCCTCTAGCTCCATTTCACCTTGTCATCACCACGGGTCCTTTTTGCAAATGGGCCATTGATTTCATGGAGTATAACCCTCCCTTAGTCGACAATCATAATTACATTATTGTGGTCATCAATTACTTCATGAAATGGGATAAAGCCATGATGACTTTCGATAACATTGTCACTATTGTGGCTTGTTTCTTTTTCAATCACATCATACTCTATTACAAATATTGAAACAATTGCTTTTTTACCATGACCATTATTTTGAAGATGAAACCTAGCACGAGCTAGCTTCACTATTAGATTTTGAGCATCAATATTCATCTTCTTATTACCTACAAAGGAATGCCCAAGTTGAGGGCATCTATAAAATCCTTAAAACCATACTCCAACAAACTATGAATAAGCGCAATACCAACAAGCATCACATGCTCTTCCCAACCTTATGGACCTATATCACGTCTACTAAGACTACCAATGGGTTCACCTCCTTTCATCTCATCCATGTTGAGAAGGTAGTTTTACTAAGTGGGTGTCAATCCCCTCCCTCCACTTAGTTTTCAAACTCCTCCTTGATACCACTCCCTTATAACAAAGACTAGTGACTTTTGAATGTGCCAATGAAGATCCCAGTATCACCTCACAAAAAAATTAAGCGACCAAGAAGCATACTAAAGCTCAATATGACTATATGGTTCACCCTTGTGTCTTATGCGAAGGGGATCTAGCATCATGTATGACCAAGATCATGATATCTTAGGTCAAGGAAAGTTTGAATCGTTATGGTAGGGATCTTATAGTGTTAAAAAATGACTAGGAAAGGGGACATATTTACTTGCGAGGCCAGAAGATGAGCTTCTCCCTAACCCTCATAATGTGTTCTACCTAAAGAAATTTTACCCATGGTTATTTCTTTTAGAACATTATTTCATCTTGTATATAGGTTAGTTAGGTTCTTACATCCTGTTTGTAAATTTTGCATCTCAGAATTTGTCTTCTTGCACCATTCAGATGGACCACTCATCATGTTGCTACATCGTTTACATCGATGGTGCAAGTCGTTATTCATGGAATATTTCCTTGGTAGATTAGGTCATTTTTACCCCTTCACATTCCATTGTCCACTCCATTGGCATTTGCATTAGATCTTCCACCAATAACCCAGCCAAATATGATGTTGTGAATGGATTGTCAGTTGATGCCCTTATGCATCATCGCATGTGCCACCTTCATGTTTGCCTTGATTCCCAACTTATTCTCATGCATTTGAATGTGTTGATGTTTGTAGCATCAGACGGGTACCTTCGCATAGGTCTAAGTGTCTAGACATGTGGAAGTCGTCCAAACCCTTCAACCTTAGTAATTTCCTTTAATTAAAGGAATTACTAAAGTAAAGTGATTTTTATAATTAAAGTGTGTTTAATTTAAAGAAATACTAAAGTTATTAGCATTAGTGAATTAAATGAATCTTAGCCATTGATCTCAAGTGAGGTGAGATTTAATCTCAACCATTAATCAATTTGTAGATTAGGGTTATGTTTGATTTGGTCATAACTCAAGATTATAAAAGAAAGGCTAGGTGAAGGGGGAAGACACATCTCTTTGGAGTCAATGACTCATAGAGAGAGAAAAGAAGGACTTTTTCTCAAGGAGATCTCAACAAGGGTGAAGAAGGACTCTCATCTATAGATTAGTTGAGTCCAAAGGAGAATGAAGCAACTGGGTAGCAGCAACAGGTACATCGTACGCCATACAGAGTCCTGGATAACATCGTACGCATCGAGAAGATAGCTTAGGTTGTGTACATACATGTCGAACAAGTGTAGTAGGGAACATACATATGTGTCAGACATGTGTAGTTAGGTTCATACATATGTTTCAGATAGGTGCAGTTGGGCACGTACATGTTTGTTAGATAGATAGTATAGGGCACGTACAGACGCGTTGGATAGACAGTCAGGGGCGCGTAAATACGTGTTATATAGGTAGTGTCGAGCATGTACAAATCGTACAGGTCACTAGTATAGTACCATTCAACAGGGGCATGGTTGTTGGGATGCATGTGTTGGTTGCATTTTTTTGTTTCTATTCTAAGTGGGTGGATTTCCTAGTTTGGGAGCCCTTGTAATCTTGGAGTCATTTTTTAATGAAAAGTTGATTTGAAGGGAAAAATTTATGTGTGATATGTGAAGTTTGGTTTCAAATTGCTTCTGTTGTTTTATTTATTTCCATCTAGTATATGTTATTCAGTGTGTTGTAATTTAATTATCAAAAAGGAATTACATAAGGTAGTAATTTATCTAGGTGTTAGGGATTGTGAGATTTTTTCAACATGGTATCGGAGCTTGCACTCTGAGAGGGAGACCAATTTAAGATACACAACAATTTGTGCAACATATATGTTAGATCTCCAAGGAGATCTATGCAGATATATAAACCAATAGTGAAATTTTTGTGGGTGCTTGACGAAATAAGCACATGAAAATTGCGTTTGTTCAGATCTAGAAATGGCAGCAACCAGTCTTAGGTTTGAAGAAAAGTTGGAGCATCTAAATTCTTGTCTTGGAAGGCGATGGTAACCTTTCTTTTGAAGGAACATGACCTTTGGGAGATTGTAGAGAAGGTTGTTCCCGTACCAACATATGCAACTCAGAAGGTGACTCAAGAGAAGAAGGACATCAAAGCCCAGAGAGTGATCACGAACGCTGTGAAGGATAATTTGATCCCTCATGTGGCAAAGAAGTAGTAGGCCATAGAGATGTACAAGGCTCTAGTGGATTTATTCTAAAGTGATAACTTGAACATGAAGATGATCTTGAGAAACAAGCTCAGATCCATCCAGATGTTAAGATCTAACAATGTTACCAGTTACTTCATGAGGATTATCTAGACATGTGATGAGCTTGTAGCCATTGGGGAGAAAGTGGATGACGTAGAACTTGTAAATGTGACATTGAATGGTTTCACCAAGTCATGTGAACCATTTGTCAAGGGAGTCTGCACTCGGGAGAAACTTCCTAATTGGGAGAGGCTTTGGGATGATTGCATCTAGGTAGAGGCTCGAGAGGAGTATAAATCCAGTAGGCAGGGAGATGAAGAGGAGAACCTGGCCCTAGTCAGTCAGGCCAAGAAGGGAAAAGGAAAGGGTTCCAAGGGTAACAGTGAGGGGGAAACCTCACATTTGAGCAAGAAGAAGGACTTGAGTAAGATCAAGTGTTTTGCGTTCCACAAGAGTGGTCATTATGCATCTCAGTGTCCAGAGAAGATGAAGGGGCAAGGGAAATCATAACAAGTAGAAGCATCAATGGAAACTTAGTTGGATGAGTTTGTTGTGAAGTTTGAGATGAAACTCACACTATTCTCCTGCTTTTCGACCAACACCATCACCAGGAGTGCTTGGTACTTGGATAGTGGTGCATCATGTCATATGATAGAAGAACGAGATTTATTCAACAATCTAATGAAGAAGGATTCATAGATCCATCTGGAGCTTGGTGACGATGCCAAGTATGCAGTGAAGGGGAAGGGAAAAATCTTGTTCCAGCTTGAGTAAGGAAGCTCGTTTGAGGCCTAGGATGTGTTATTTGTACCAAGAATAAAGAATAATTTTCTCTCAGTCTCAGCTATGGAGGACATGTTTTTTGTTGTCATGTTCAAGAAAGAGAAAGTACTCATATGTCCAGAGGGAGATAGCCCTAACACAACAATGAGAATTGGGGTTAGAGAGGGAAATTTATACAGTTTATAGGGTAATCTTTTTCAGGCCTTTGTACATGACAGTGACAACCTGTGTGAGCTATGGCATAAGAGAATGGGACACTTGCACTATAGGGAAAAGTCGATTATGAGGGAGATTGTCACTGATCTTCTAGATTTCAGTGTTGAGAAGCAAGGCATGTGCAGAAGATGTGCACTTGGAAAGAATGTCAAGGCTTCTTTTCCAAGTGGCAAGAGTAGGTCCAAGGGGATCTTTGATCTTATACATTCATATGTGAGTGAATTGATGTTAGTGGCATCAGTGCAGGGAGCACTATATTATGTTATGTTCATTGATGAATTTTCCAGTAAAACCTGGATCTTCTTTATGAAGACCAAGGATGAGGTCTTAAGTTGGTTTCAAGAGTTCAAGGCCCAGGTGGAGAACCAGACAAGGAATAGGATCAAGGTCTTGAGGTCGGATAATGGGGGAGAGTACACCTTCAATAAATTCAAGGATTTCTACAAGGAGGTAGGGATCAAGAGGGAGTTGAAAATATCATACAACCCTTGACAGAATGGGGTTGCAGAGAGAAATAATCGGTCCATCATCAATTTTTCCAGAGCTATAATACATTACTAGGATTTGTCTATGTTCCTTTGGGAAAAGGCATGTAACACAATGGTATATGTGCAAAACAGTAGTCCTCATAGGATATTGGGGGATAATAATTTTGAGGAAGCATTCACAGGAGTGAAGCTAGAGACAAGAAATTTGAGGATTTTTGGTTTTCCAGTTTACATCCATGTGACTATGGAGAAGAAGATGAAGTTGGAGCCTTTAGTAGAGAAGGACATATTTGTGGGGTACAACGAGACCTTAAAGGATTACAAGATCTTCATACCAGCATAGAGGAAGATAGTTATTAGAAGAGATGTTAAGTTCAAGGAAAACTTAACATCTAGGAAGTCTCATGAGTTATCACCAATGGTAGAGGATGAGGAGCAAGAGCCTTCGAAGGGAGAACAATGTTCAAAGGCTTCTAGTTCATGGAGTCAACCCTTAGGTGTAGAGGAGGATTTGGCCCCTTCTAGATCTATCAGGAGACCTAGGTGGTTTGAGAAGACATTGTAGGATGCTCAGAATCATGTTGAGGCTCCTAGGAGCACTGTCAGGGAGAGCCAAAATTTCATACTCACAGGGGCTAAAATTCCATCGTTACATTAGGTGCAATGTCAACCATCAGGACAATCTACAAATTAGGGTTTAAAAAGATATGTTAACTTAAATTTGAGGTGATTCAAAAGCTATTGGAAAGATAAAATACAAGATAATATATTGGGAAAAGGATAATAACTATTCGAGGTCATCATTTCTAAGACAATGAGGCTATAAGTTGAAGGTTTTGGTTAGCCTTAATTATGAATTAATGGTAATACCTCGACCAAAAGGAAATGAAGATGAATGTCTAAGGATTCATCCTTACTACTCCATAATATATAAAATATTTGATCTAGGTGGATATTGGTGGCCACCCACCTTTTCCAACTCGCTCAAAACAGTTTTCTGGCAATTTTGGCAATTTACTATTTTTAGCAGTTTTTAACTTCCGGGGCCATTTTGAGGGCCTAAATGAAGGTTTTTCTGGATCGAGCTTCTCAATGATAGCTGAAGGCTCTAATTGAGCCCCCAAAATGAATCTCCTCGACAATACATTTCCAACGAGCTATCGTGTGCACCAAATGGAGATCGTATGCCAAAGTTACACCCCCGGGAAGTTGATACACCAAACTACCCGAAACGAGGTCCACAAAGATGTTGACTTTTCATATTCTGGGGTTAGGGTTTTGGATTTTATTTATGATAAAAAGGCATTTGGATCCTCATTGTAAAATCATCTTCTCATGGATGCAAGTAACCATCACATCTCTTCTCAGAGATAAGCTGTCACCATTCTAGCGCGTCTTTCACTCTATATTTTTACAGTCTTTGTACATTTTTCGCTCATTAATAGAAAACTATGTATTATTGTATCTCTGTGTTTATGGTTGCATCTTTGATACATTTATGTTATATTATTTGATATCTGGGATATCTCTATACATTGTTTTATTATATCTCCACTCTCATTTCCTGCTGAAAATAATCTGGATCAGTGGTATCAGAGAAGGCTGCTCTTGATCACTTTTTTTTTAGTGCATGTCCGCGATGAGGTCCGAGTATAGCAAGTTGGGTCTCGAGCTTGTCTCTCTTGAATAAAATCATTCTCACACACCCAAGAAACCCTCCATGGCAGAAGAAAAGAAAAACAACGAAGAAGACGATTCTATCAATCTGTTGCTTGAGCAAGCTCTCACGTGACAGAGGGATGAAATGATGGAGAATTTTTCCCACTTCCTTCAATGCATGTCAATAGAAACAACCACATCTTCATCAAATAGCCACTTTGGAATCACCTCTCCTTTCAAGTTACAGGTTAAGTTTGATATTCCCGTATTTGAAGGTCAGATAGATGTGGATGCCCTAGACAAATGGTTAAATTTACTAGAAGGTTATTTCTTTGTTCACCATTTTTCCGATAGGGAAAAGATCAACTTATCACTCCTTAAAGCTCTCCCCCATGTTAAACATTGGTGGGAAACTTACTGGGAGAAAAGTTCCACAAAAGAGTCTGGAATATATGGGGTCGATCCCACTTGGGATTTTTTTGTGGACATGGTAAATGAACAATATTACCCTGTTGGAAACTATGAGAACCCATATATGAGATGGACCACATTGCGGCAAGAGAGGGGCAAAGTAGTTCCATAGTTCACCAATACCTTCCATACCTTGCGCACCAAGCTGGGTATCAAAGACTCAGAACAACATTTGGTTCTGAAATACCATGGGGCTCTACACAGATACATCCAAACTAAAATGGATTTTCTGGACATCTCATCACTCGGTGTTGCTTATCGATATGTTGTTAAAATCGAGCATAAATTTAAGCACCAGAACAAACAAGAGTTCGGGTCTGCAAATCTACAACAACCAAAGTATGATAAATACGACCCTAAGAAACAGTGTCCCGAAAACCAGTCCAAGCCACAGGAAAAGAAGGGTCATGGGAAGACGAAGAAGGACACCGGAAAATGGTGTGATTTCCACAAAATCCTATGGCACAAAACCGATGAATGTCGCTCAAAATAGTCATT
>SNQJ01S0006848.1:0-11293 GCA_010110895.2 Picea sitchensis | reverse complement strand
CATTTTGCAATTTCTTTCTTGAATTTCCTTTAATAGCATTGAGCAACGGTTTCTATCATGGTCTTGCGGTTTATACTGCAAGAAGGTAAAAACTCTTGGAAATGAGTATATACAATTATTTGTTCTATGTCCCCACATATCACATTCATAGCACCTGAAGGTTATTTCTCCTCCTAGTAGGGTTTGAACATTAGGGTTGTTATTATTCCAAGCTTAAAACATAAATATATTATGATTATACCATTGTCTAAATCCCTGATTCTTGAATGGTCTTTGTTTACTTTTAGGTGGGTATCTTCCTCTAAAAAACCTTTGGTGATCCCTTGGGTTGTTCAAACAATTGCTCTAAGAATTATTCATGGTATTATGATTTAATAAGATTCCTTAACTCCTCACCATATTTGTGTTTATCTTTTGGTTTTGAATCATATTTTTAATTAGTTAATGGAATTTTTATTCTTGTATCTTCTTGAGGTCAGATTCTAGCTTTTGGATTCGTTGGTCATTTTCTTCCTTTTGCTTCCTCTTATGCCTCTTATTTGTAAATAATTACCCTTACATTTATATTGTTTCTCACATTACTTCCTTGTAGTGTTTTCTATTTCTCGCCTTGACATGTGCTTTGATGGTACCAAGGAGTCATGTTATAAACTGATATATCTTATATGATTCTTGATATGTCATACTTGAGTTGTCCAATTAAATATTTGATACTAATCTTAGTGGACCACACTTTATCTTTTCAACTATTATATCCCACCTAACTTCACAAATGTTGAGGTTTTTTATTCTCGACAAGCATATCCTTCCTAAAATTTATCTACCACAACATCCCATGTGCTAAAAGCTTTATGTTTTTCACACTTTTGATGCCAAGAGATGGGTGTTCCTCTTAATTTTCCCTTGAATACATCCCATTTCTTTGTTCGATTCACTTCATCAGTGGCTTTCCATAATGATTCCAAGATTAAAACACGATCATCACCATTCATTAATCCATCAAATAATTGTACCCTTGTCATATTTGTATGATTATTTTCTTGGGTCTAATTCCTTTGATTGAAATTCCCATGAACAAATATTTCAATTACTCCTTGAAGAATTTTGTTTCCAATTCCATCGATGGTCCATATTCATTTTTTAGTTTTAGTACTTGCTCATTTTACCTTTCTACATCATCTAGTCCTTCTTATACATTTACTTCTAGCTATTTTCTTTTTTCATTAGGATATAATCCCTTGATTTCTTGGTTGAGGGTTACAATATTTCTTGTTGGAATATTTCGTCAATTTCCCAAAATGTGCTCTTTCTATGGTGGAAACCCTTGTACTTCATTTCTTGGCTTGCTCCTTGTAACTATTATTATAGTTCACTTTTCAAGATAATCTGTCTTAATATCTATTGGTATGATCCCTTAGCTACCACGAGGGTTGCAAATTTGATGGAATTACCCCTTAATTTTGGATACTAAATTAGAGGCCTAAAACTCACAACAACTTTGCTACATTCTAACCATTGTACTTAAATGTTATTCAACCATAATACCCAATTCTCTCCAGTGATAGTACTCAAAACCACAATCACATAATCATTTCCAACTTAAGGTCATCGTAAACTACTCTCAAGACAACCCTACACTACATTGGATAAATTTCGAGCGATCAAACATTTGGATTTATGGGCCAAGGGGTACCGTTTTTAGATTTTATGCAATTTTTTATCGACCCTTCAATTTTCCCCTCATCACCTTTCATTTACATTTGTCAATAAAAAAACGTATTGATTGGTTATGACATTGTATTACTCTTCACACAAAAACCAATCAATGAATCCATGTAGGTTGTAAAAAGTTTCACCGAGCAAGAAATTACAAAGTTGGTGGAGATGTGCATTAAATCGACATAATTCATATTTAGGAAGGAAATAGATAAGACAAATGAAGATGTCACGATAGGATCTCTGCTCTCACCTATGGTTTCTATGCTAATATGTATATGGAGTACTTTGAAAAGAAATCCATTGACTATTTCCCTCTAAACCTTAAGTGGTGGTGAAGGTACGCGGATGGTACAAATGTAAACTAGTCATATGAGAAGGAGAGACTCAATTAATTCACTTATCATATTTTTGTTTGTTTGTTAATGTGGCCGAACCTGTTGGCATCGAGATTAACCTGTGGCTTGAGAAACCGCGACTCAGGGGCATCTAAGCCGTCAAAATCACCCAGGGATCGCACCCGGCCTAAGCCACACCAACCCTTAACATGGTTGGATTTTTTGTCCTCATAGGTTTCGAACTGGTGACTTTTCACGGAGTGGCTTAACAACACACTCTGTCACCGACTGTCCTACACCTCGGGGACAATTCACTTATCATATTAATACATAGTCTGAACACAATAAATTCTAAATGGAAATGGAAGAAGATAATCATCTATCTATCTTGGATGTTCTAATCACCAACAAGTCAGATGGCTCACTAGCTCACCAAGTATATAGAAACAAAACTCATATGGATAAATACTTGCATGTCGAGTCCCACCACCACATGTTTAAAAAACTAAGTGTTATTAACATGTCGATTAGCGACATGAAATATAAGTGTTTGAGACATGGATCGCCTAGAGAAAGAAATGAACGACCTCATAAATCTCCTTAGGAATAATGGATACAACAAACATCAAATAAAAAAACACCCTTCAAAAATATCAAAGAGAGAAACATAGAGAATAAAGGACCACATATAAGATTGGCCACGAGATTAACGYCCCTTACATCAAAGACACAACTGATAAAATCACTAGCATTCTTTCTCCCCTCTGAACACCTTGAGGTAAATGTTGGACTCATCAAAAGACCTGGTGAATCCAAGACTCCAAAAGGTGTATATGCTATTCCATGTTCATGTGGTAGAATGCATATTGGTGAGATAGGACACTTAATAATAACAATGCCTAAATAACATAAGGTAGATATAATTCATAATCAAAATGGTAGATCTGCTATGTGAGGTCACTAGATCAAACCTCGACTTATTTGTGTGTCATGCTTGGGGCATGTTGCGGTGCACCTAGAGGTTATAGTGGTAGCATGTCAGAATTGACCTCGTGTCACACGAGTATGAGCCCGACCTAGTTGTCGATTCTGTCAACATAGAAAAATATGCTTATAGTATGGCTTTGGGAGATGGATCCAACCTAGAGTTCAATAACTCTCGATTTTTTTTTCTCAAGATCAAAATCAAAACAATGCTAGGCATATGTAGACAATGCTTCCTTAGGCTTTGATTTGTCTACAAATTTCCCTAAAAGGTTCTCGATCTCTTATAGGTTTCACCATCCTAATAGAATCAGGGGGACAAATAGGAGTCTAACAAAAATAAAGATAATTACATGGATGCCTTCCTCTCAATCAAAATATAAAGACTAGATTCCAAATAAAGTCCATCATTGCCCAAGAACCATAGATCCGTTTTAAAATTTTATCTATATCTTCCATGTTTTGAAAAGAAAAGAGAATAAACCTTTTCCAATAATAAAGTTTGAGTCTCTTTAACAAAAGTGCTTCCATGATTCTTGGATCTAATTGTTTAAGGTCTCCCAAGAAAGTCAAGATCCCATGAGTTTGCTCACATAAATCAAATCATTCATAAAATTCTTTTAATTATAATTGTGAACCTTTTATCATAAAACTCTTTTAATTATAATTGTGAACCTTTTAAAAAAACTTGATTCATATTTATATTTTTGAGCAACCAATCCAAGGAATGAAATGAAATAAGAATAGAAGCAAACTAATAATTCATGGTGCTACTTTGAGGTAGGGAACCCACAACTCCAGAGCATGGAGAAGAGCAAAACAAACCAAAGTGTTAACAATAACAAAACCCTAATAGTTAATATACGGTAAAGATTTTGATGTGTAAATTTAATTTGATCTTCTTTCAATTTATTAATCATTACTATCAATAAATGAGTAAGGTTTTTTCTATATATAATTATTTAATCATTATTAATAAATGAATAAAATTTATTTTATATATAACAATTTATAAGTTTGATGAATTAGTTTTAAATAATTAAGTGCTTTGAACTTGATTAACTAAAATTCTATTTACTTACTTAACATGGTCTGTAAATACCTATGCTACCCAAAACCCCAAATTTATAGGACAATCTTTCCAACTCAACTTTATTAAATCTTTTCCATAACAATTAACAATTTTACAGAATCTCCTCATTTAAAAAAAAAAAAAATACTAACTAACAATTTAAAAAATATTAACTACCAATATGCATATGCATATGCATATTGAATGAATATTTTTTTTTTTAATAATAATAATAATAATATCCACTTAACACTGAAAAATACCACAACTTTACCACTTAAAAATATATATATTGGATGTTAATTCATGAGTTTATCTCCTCATGTACAAATATTAATCACTGATCATGTAGTTGCCGCTCCGTGAAAGAATTTCACCTCAATCCTCGACCATTTGTGATGTCTCAATGGCAATCGTCTTCGCCCGTCTCTCGTTGAGCGCTCCTTCTTCGTCTGTACCCCTCAATTTCCTGCCAACTCCGCCGCACTTCATACGACCTCAGTTCCGGCATGCACTACCTGGTACAAACTGCGACGGTAAAATTAAATGCTGGCGAGCGAGAGCATCCAGTGGGCGGGAATGGAAGGAATACGAAGACGCTGTGCAGGAGAAGGACCTCGCGCGCGCTCTGAACTTTCTGGAATCTCTTGAAGAGTGCCCGCCTTTTGAAGATTTACAGCAGCAGAGGTCGCAATTGAGCGAACAAGACATTGCTTTGGTTGCCACGTCCAATGTTCGAACCCCGCCCGCGCCTTCATTGCAGCCTGGGATAAATTGGATGATACTAGACGCTTGCTTGAATGCCGAGGACATGCAATTAGTGGCAAGGACTTATGAATTTCTTCAGAGGAGAGGATTTCTCCCCAGTTTTGGAAAATTCAAGAACATAGGTATTTATTTTGTCTCATGATAATAATGCTAAAGCCATAGTCTAATTAATTAGTATATCGAAGTTATCGGATTCTGATTGTAAGGGAAGAGCAATAGTAATGTAGAGAGCCTGGGGAAATGCATTTTTAATCCCCCCGAAGCAGAATTATCGGAATTATTAAGCGTGGTTTGCCGACGACATTATTCCATCTGTACAGGAAACTCCCTTCCCATTAGTTGTTTTAGTTCTTTCGTTTTTGGTATCATGGACAAATTTAGAAAAATGGTTGGATTATGTATGTAAAAATGCTCTTGCCCTTTGTATATTCTCATGATCTCGTTGCTTGGCTTTACTTTAAATTTGCTTTGCTTACTTCTTCATTGACTATGGACTCTCCAAGAAGTTATCCTGCCTTCGTGCAAGAATTTCGATTTGAAGAGTTTATAATTGCGGAGTTCTGGAATTTCAAGTATTGTAGGATTATCAAGATTTTTCCTTGGTAAATACAACAGATGAGACAGAATGTGATTACACACACGTTAGAGGAAGGCATTATAAAGTCAACCCGGAAAAGCCTTATAGTGTCACATAAAAATAATAATAAAAATCCAGGTTGGTCGGTTAGCATAGTGATAGGAGACTACCCAGCTCGGTTAGAAAGGGATAACCTTAGCAGCTCAGGCAGGTAAGACACTTTACCTTCTAGCTCAAGACCTTTCAGGACCTTTACCTTCTAATCACATTCTCTCCCACCTGTTGTATTTACAGAGGAAAAAATCTTGATAATCCTACAGTATCTTATGTCTTATGCAAACTCCATAACTATAAATCCTTCAAAGCGAAATCCTCGCACAAAGGCAGGATGGCTTCTCCGAAAGTTCATAATCAATGAAGAAGCAAGCAAAGCAAATTTAAAGTTAAAGCCGACAAACTTTAGAGCTGCAGGATCATGAGAATGTGTCAAACGGCAGGAGCATTTTTATATACAGAATCTGGCCATTTTTCTAAATTCGTTGACAATACTAAACATCAAAGAATTAACACAACCACTGGGAAGAGAATTTCCTGTGTACTAAAATAGAGTACAAAAAGAATATATTTCGTTGGCAAACATTTTAATAAATGGGAGAGTAGACATTGTTTCCATACACCAAAACTATGTTGAGTGATCTATTAAACCAATAATTGTACACATATAAAAACATCAAGCTTTGCCTTAAGATAGACACACTATCTTAGCACACTAACAAGCTGTTGAGAGAATATCTCAAACACACACCAAAATAGGAGACAATTAGATGTAACAGCCTCCTAAAACTTAGAATCAAACTACTCACGTAGAAACAAAATTTACATTACATGGACCATTATAACAACAAACCACAACCCACTCGTATTACATATTATTTCATAAGACAAGTAGGAGTTAATGATTCCAACACTCCCCCTGAATGAGCACTTGTCTCTATCTCTGTCAGGTCAGGTCTTCATCAACATCTAGTCCTCTGCAACACATGCTCCTCTAGATACTAAAGACACTCCTCATCAACAAAGTTCGTCTTTTGGTTTGACCAAGGACTTGCTTCTTGTAGACATTACTAATTTGTAGAAGTCCATATAAAGGAAAAATCATCCACCGAAATACATGGGTACCTAACCGCTGCAACCATTGGTATACTAGAAAGTCCTTCAGGTATGTTATCCCCTAGCCTAGGGATAACTAAGGAGATCACGTCTCGAGGCCCACAGGTCCTAGACATGGAGTACCGAGAGCCAAACGACTTGAGCATGGCCCCGGAGGGTCCCTCTCTCCTTCAGTGCAATCCACTTATCACCAACAACAATATCCACCACCAGCCTGGTCCTAAAGTACCGGTGAGTCTTGCTCCATGAGGTAATGAGTCCGGGTATCATGGTATGTATCACTCTCATTGTTGAAGCACTTGAATATGTTGTAATTGAATCCTTCTTCATTTCATGACGTTTGCTTGGAAATTATGCTCTTTGCCTTGTTCATACCTGGAAGGGTGTAATCTCCCCACCTCTTAATGAAGAGGTTTGGAGAGACTCAGTAGTCTAGCTATCCCTACTAGACTATAGTCTCATGCATCATGGGGACAAAGTCAACCAAAAGACACTTCCTAAGCTCAACGTTATATTACTGAGTTGACTTTGTGTGAAAAAGGGTAACTCAATGAAAGAAAATAAAAGGTGGAGTTAAGCTAAGAGTTAACTCTCGGGGTTAACTAATTCAAAAAAAGAATAGACTGGAGGTATAAAAGAAAGGAAGGGTGCACTTCTAAGGCACTTTGGATTATTATCATATTTTGCATTGGAGCTCTTGAGCACAAGCAGTTTTGAGGGTTTTGTGACTAAAACTCTAGAGATCAACTCGGTGGTGAAAGATCCCACCTTACTTGAACCAATCTTGGTCCCGGAGGTGCAACAATCCTCCCACACCATTCTACAGTGTTCCCACACCATTCTACAGTGTTACAGGGGTCAGATCTATTAGCATAGGCAAGCTAGTGTGCAACCTAGGGGGTTTCCAGCAGGAGGGCGCACCACCTTGAGAAAATCAGTTTGATTTGAAGTAAGGAGGAAGCTTTTTGGCAAAGGAACATCTGGGTTTTCTTCGTATGGTCCAGGGCATCATTTCTAGTCTATTCAAGAGGAGGTTTTCCCAGCAGATTATTTCCTGGAGCTTGGCACGACTTGGAGGAGAGAGGGGCGCACTGCAGAAGGAGGTTTTCATCATTTGATGGCCTAGATCTTGATAGATCATCTTGAGACTTCACCAGTTGGATTGTCTTGGCCCGATCTATCATTCTGGTGATTTTTGTAGCAGTTGGAGGCTTCTAGAAGTGAGGCGGAAATATTGGAGATTCAGTCAACGAGGGGGGTGCAAACCAGTTGAGGGTTTGCTCATTTGGAGAGCCAGAACTTCACCCTTCAGTCTGATACTTTTCCAGGGGGGTTCTAGTAGCCTGATCTGCATTCCGGGGAAGTTTTGAGGCATTTGGGGCACAAAAAGAGGAGGGCCGAAACTTAGGGCTTCTGTAGCTACCAGGACAGTGCACAACTCAGCGAGTTGGAGGGGTTTGGCACTATATTGGATCAGGGTCTCATCTCATCAGTCTTCTCTTGTAGCTGTTGGCCTTTGGAGGCTTGGATCTTCTCTTCAAAGGGCCTTTGGAAGGCTATTATCATTGTATTGACTATTATTGTAGCAGCTGGCATCCCATTTGGATATTATTGGGGGTTTCTTCCAGATCTGCAGATCTCTTGTTACAAGGATCTATTTACTATCTAAATAAAGGTCAGATCTGACATTATTGGCTCTATATTGGTGTTCCTTATTGTATCTTGTCTTGTTTACGATATATGCTTCAAATATGTTGTTTCATTGCTTAATCATCATCATATAAACCCTAATGCGCAACTCCATGAGTAAACCTGTAAACACATAAACAAACAGTGAGCAGTTAGTGTTCCAAGCAAAAAATTTGGCTTGGGAACATTACAGTGGTATCAGAGCATTGATCCTCCCAGCTAGTGGGGATTAGCGCATGCAGAAGTTCAGTGGTATTTACATGGGCAGCCGGAGGAAGCAAACAGGTGAAACAAAGGCAGAGATGGAGGGTTCAGGTGAGGACAGTGAGCCATAGATTCTAGTAGGTTTTGCCAAAGAGTTACAACACTCCATAAATCAGACATAAAGTGCACTTGTGTACCATCTACAGGAGAACCAAGAAGCAATGCCCAGGGGACAGTTTGAAATGAGGGAGACTCTGGAAAGAGTGAATGCAATCCAGGAGAGGCTTGCGCAACTCCTATTACAGATGACGCATGTAGGAAAGGGACCTGAAATTTATGCAAACAGGGAAGCTATGTTGGAGAAATTTCTATTTTCGACACACTAGTTCAGTGGGAGTTAACTGACTAGTTCTATTTTAGACTTTTTGTTTTTACCATCACTATTATGCCTGCATGCATTCCTAAGGAAAGCTAATTGCTTGATTGCTTTTCTTAATTATGGAATGCTTTGCCCTATATATGAGTGTATTCCACTCATTCATTGTATCATATTGATCATGATCTATGTATCAATCATCAATTCATTGGAGTAGTGTGAATATACTTTCTCATTCTTCCATATTGAATCTCTCTTCTTTTCTTGATAAGCTTTGTTTGTATTTGCTTTAGCTAGATCTCCTATGCAGGTTTCCATGAAACACTGACATGGTATCAGAGCTATGCTGCTTGGAACAAGCCAGACAAGCCAAAGAATAAGGAAAATCGGGGTTTTGGCGAGCTAAATCCGTGGTTGTAACTTTTAGCAATTATTCCTCCCCAAATATTACGTTTTTGAGGAAACGACCAATGATGAAAGTAAATCGGCCCATTTTGGAAGTGGATTTTCAATCGTTTGGCGAGATTCTTTACCATTTGCTCAGAAAGTAAGCCACAAGATAGCCTCCTGAAACTGATACGAATCCGTGGCCGTATCTTTCCACATTCATTTCTCCCAAACTATTACGTTTTGAAGGAAACGACCCGCTAAGAAAGTAAATCGACCCATTTTGGAAGTGGGTTTTCAACTGTTTGGCGAGATTCCTCACCGTTTGCTCAGAAAGCAAGTCCCAAGATCATCTCCTGAAACTGATATGAATTCTTAATTTCTTAATTTTTCACTTGCAGATTGAGAGTAAATTTTTAGGGGTTCTTGGAATCAGTGGGAGAGACGGATATGACAACTATTATACAGTCAAACTTGGTGGTAATCATCATACCATACAATTATTTTGATTGGAAGCCCAAGGCATAATTCCAACTCAGAAGGAAAGGATTGTATAATTTGACGATGGCGACAGAAACATAACCTACATCAGCGATTGAGAAGATGAGATGGGCGAACCGTAAGGATGAGGCCATAGGACTACTTCTTGAGTTAATCTCCACTGATTTGTGGTTTCATGTTGCCGCATGCAAGACTCCAAACGAGATCTGGACCACCTTGGAAGGACTCTTTGGAAAGCAGGGTGAGATGCGAGGTCATATGCTTGAGGTAGAGTTGAATACCTTAGACCCTAAAAGTTTTGATAATATACAAGATTTTTTTACTAAATTTAAATCTTTGCTATTAAGCTTGGGTGAATGTGGTATTGATAAGTCCACACAAGAGAAACAACTTATTCTAACAATCTTGGCCAAGCTAGGACCAGAATACACTGTATATGTTTCCAATTTCCATTCTAGCAGATGTCTTTTTGGAACAAATTGGAAAATGCCTACGTTGGCTTAGGTCATTGAGTCTTTTACACAAGAGCAGACAAAACTCATACATATGGGCCTCATGAAAGATCCCAAAGCACATGCACTCACCATGCAGGATGGAAAATGGTCATTCAAACAGAATAGGAAGGAGGGATATTCCAAATCCTTTAATGATTCTTCAGGTTCCAAAGACTATTCAGATTCCAAGAAGAAGAAGAAGGGAAAGCAGTGCACTTACTGTAATAAACCGAATCATGAAGAATCCACATGCATGAAGAAACAAATCGATCTTATGGTACATGCACTTCAACAGAACAACCTTGGAAACTTCATTCCAGAGGGAGTCAAGAAGCAGAAGGAAGAAGATCATGCTCCTAAGAAAGGTAATCATCCTGCTCTTGTTGCAATTAATTCCTCATCTGATTCATGGATTATAGATTCTGGTGCAGCCCATCATATGGCAGTGAAAGAGGAAGTTTTCTCTTCCTTGAGTCCATGCTCAAGACCCCCTATTCTCATGGGGGATGATACTCCAGTAGCAGTAGCAGGAGAAGGTAGAGTGGAACTCCACAATGGCAGTTTTGAGAATGTTTTACATGTTCCAAAGCTTTCTATGAATCTTCTCTCAGTTTATCAGATCACTTAGAAAGGCAAAAAGGTTGAATTTACATCAGATTCAATTTCAGTAATTGACATGCATGGCAATTCCATTATTGCAATTGGTGAGGTGGATCACAAGTCAAGGTTGTATAAATTCACTAAGTTTTCTAACGATGAATCCTCTATTCTACTTACACATAAGGAGAGTACTTTGCATGCACCTCCACTGAAACATGCATATACTCTTGTTCTTCCATCAGTTTCAGACATTAGAGATTATTCCATACACTCAGATTCTGTACATGGAAATAAGCAGGTAGTACATCCAGATAAGAAGCCAGCGCTGAAGCTTCAGCAGATACCCAAGAAGGCACATACCACACTTCAGGTAGCAGGCAACCTTGCAGGGAATCCATTGGATTCGAGGAGGACTCG
>SNQJ01S0006847.1:199033-209810 GCA_010110895.2 Picea sitchensis | reverse complement strand
CTATAATAGACGGTCAAACGTAGTAAAGGAATTTATGAAGAAAATATCTTGCAAGTATACATCTCCTAGTAGGTTTAACTTTACCATTGAAACACATGAGAACTTGTTTAAAGTAGTTTACATAGATAATTTGGCTTGGAAGAGCAAGACCCTTGCCACATATACATTATTTTTTGTTATAATATGTGATGGAATTTTCAATAGTGGGGTAGAGATTGAGGTAAAGAAGAAGAGTTGATATCATGAACCTGTTTGGGCCATGCCATATTTACAATGAACATTGACTACATTATTTATTGATATCTTCCTTCAACTATGAGTATTCACTTAGAGAAAATGATACTATGAGTTAAATTGGAGAGTAATTATGATAATCAAAGGGAAAGCAAGAAACCTTTTCTTCAGACATTGAAGCATAGAGTGCGTTGATGAGGCTCAGCAGTTAAACTCTTGTTCTCATTCACCCAAAAGTGTTTTTGGTAGATAGAGTTGTGCAAGATGTGCGCAGGCTAGATGAGGTCTCAGAGTTGTGAATTCTGAGCTACGGCATTGATAGACTGTTGTTGCTAGAGTGCGCAGGGTCAGAAGTCCTCAACACTTAACGTGGTTGAAGATCATCTGCAAGGAGTGCATGCAGGGAGTTTCCGGAAGAAGCTCAGAAGCTGTGAAAGTTCAGGAAAGATAGGCCTTCGCAGTAGTCGAAGAGCAGTGGAGAGAACATTTGCGAACAGGCTGCAAGGAGAAGCGAGCGGGTTGGCGGACGGGTCTCATGGAGAGACGTTTCTTATTCGGGATTTGCGTAAGGAGGAAAAGTGGACGTGAAGTCTACAGTGCAGACGGAAGAAAGTTCAAGCTCAGATTGGACAGAAGCCGTCGAGCGAGATCACAAGGAGTGTGACTCGACTCGTGGATCGGACGCATCGGGAGTTCGCGAGGGAAAACTCCTACTTCTCGTAAAGGGAGATCGCGAGGAGCGATGTCCCGACAATTTCGTGCATAGTGTGGGTCATAGTCGGGTGATGTAGCAGGTAATCTCGGGACATCGGATCTCGGGAGTTGAAGGGTCAAGAGATTGGTCTCGCGAGGGGCGAGGAAGAAAGAGGCGAGATAGCAAGTTTGTCGGCATCTCGGCGTTTCGGATATCGGAGGTTGGGACCCCGAAGGTATAGTGACGCGAGTCGCGAAGACCCGATCAGCCAAGGGAAGGTCAGCATTGACCAAAGACACCGGGTCTCGGGGATCCGAGAGTCTAGTATTCAATTGTTGAACTCGCGAAGTCGCGAGAGCCGATCCTCCGGTAACCAAGGAAAGGAGGATCGCGCGAGAGTGGAAGAGTCACTGTGGGTATGAAGGATTCCCAGAGGGGATCAGAAGAACCTTTGAGTTCTTCGGGCCGAGGAGGAAGAAGGTCCTGGTGGGAGCGGGTTGTCGTCGAGAGGCAGTTCACGTCAATGTGCATATACAGAAGCCCGCCACTTCCATATATGCATATATACAGAAGTGGTTGACTTCGGTATATGCGCATATACGGAAGCAGGTCACTTCCGTATATGCGCATATACGAAAGCAAGCCACTTCCGTATATGTGTATATACGAAAGCCAATCACTTTTGTATATGCACATATGAAAATGGTCGGCTTCTGTATATTTGCATATACGAAAGCGGTCAGCTTCTGTATATGCACATATACGAAAGCAGTCATCTTCTGTATATGCGCATATACGGAAATGGTTAGCTTCTGTATATGCGTATATATAGAAATGGCCGACCATTTCCGTATATGGATTCCATATATGCGCATATACGGAAGTTGACCTCTTCCGTATATGCACTTCTGTATATGCGCATATACGAAAGCCGACCATTTCCATATATGTGCATATAAGACACATATACGAAAGTTGACCACTTCCATATATGCGCATATATGGAAATGGTCGACTTCCGTATATGCGCATATATGGAAGTGGTCAAATTCCATATATGCACATATATGGAAGTCGACCACTTCTGTATATGCACATATATGGAAGCCGACCATTTTTCGTAAATGCGCATATACAGAAGCTGACAGCGTTCGTATATGTGCATATGCAGAAATGGTCAGCTTCTGTATATGCGCATATACGAAAATGGTCGGCTTCCGTATATGCGCATATTCAGAAATGGCCGGCTTCCGTATATGCGCATATATGGAAGTGGTCAACTTTTGTATATGCACATATACAGAAGTTGTTGACCACTTATGTATATGCGCATATACAGAAGCGGTCGGTTTCCGTATATGCGCATATACGGAAGCAGGCAACTTCCGTATAAGCGCATATATGGAAATGGTATGCTTCCGTATATGCGCATATGCGAAAATGGTTGGCTTTTGTATATGTGCATATACGGAAGCGGTCAACTTCCGTATATGGGGGCACAAAGACGGCGGGGAATTCAACCTCAAATAAGTACGCCACTACATAGAAGACCAGGACCAAGAAGACCCGRCGCATCAATGGGATAAKCTCTGGAATAGCTCCCAGTGGCCAAAAATAAAAATCTTCCAGTGGCYAATACTCCACAATCGAATCTTAACTTGGGAAAACCTTAGGAAGCGAGGTTTCATAGGACCTTCCAGATGTCAACTATGTGAAGAAAAAGAGGAAACAACGAACCAYCTYCTRGATGAATGTACCCTCACARCARAAGTTTGGGAYTGGGCAGCAAGCATCTTYCGACAATCTAACCRGATTAGAGGGAATATATCTGCAACTATAAATACCTSGAAAGAGAACTACAACRATAATGAAGAGGTGAATCTMTGTTGGATCCTCATTCCCRGAATGATCACCTGGGAAATCTGGAAGGAAAGGAACCGACGCATCTTCAAGAACCAAAGCTAGACGGTAGAAAATATTAAGGAAACAATCATGTCCATGATAAGAGAAATGGTACAGAGCCGCAACTACCAACCGAGCAGAGCACAACTCACAGCCCAAGATCTCTGAATTCTCGAGGCCTTTCAACTGAAGGATGGCTGCAACCACATTCAAGTAAGACAGACAACACAACTACAAGTATGTCAGCTCAACTGGAAACCGCCACCAGAGGGCTCCCTCAAGGTAAATTTTGACGGGGCGTCGAAAGGTAACCCAGGACAAACAAGATTGGGAGGAGTACTCAGGGACAGTCAAGGAAATATCATCCGGTTGTATACTGGGAGTCTGGGGAACTCAACCAACAATGGATCGGAATTTGGAGCCCTAGAGACCGGCCTCGAGATTCTACACCGGGAAGCAATAACCAATGCTATAGTGGAAGGAGATTCCATGCTAGTAATCAACACAGTAAGGAAACTCCAAAACGGTACCGGAGTGGGCAAAATCCAGACACTGATGCTTGGCTCAGTCCCTGCAAAGAATTTAGGAGCACATGCATTTGGGGATCGCAGTAGAGTTGCGCTGGGTACAGAGGTTAGCTAATGGCCTAACGGACAGAATATCTAACGAAGGTGCAGACGGAGTAGGACTAGAGCTGGACACAATATGGAGTAACATCCCAAGTGGTCAGTTTTGAACTGACTGCATCCAAATAGCGGTAAAGGACTATGACAACAGTTGAAGTACGAACGACCACAATGAGGTTGGCGATGCATAAATAATTGAAAGGCACGTAGGAGCTAGTCAGAATCTGAGAGGCCACCATTCCACCATGAATTCCAATGCAGACCCAGGTCACACCACAGGAAGAGATATTACATTGCGGCCATGTCACTAGAAAGGAGTACAAGGGTTGCTCATGGGAGCAAAGGAGGGATATCCAGCAGGAGGAAAAGGACAAAGAACAAAACGGTTGGTCGTGGACAGGTATGGGTACGCCTCACCCACACATAGGTATCGGGGGGTGGTGGAAATGATTGGCGTACAGTGTGTAAAGTAGGGGAGTGGCGTAGGGATGACGAAAGGTTTCCCAAGAGCACACACTCCAAATCAATGCGACAAGACCATAAAGTATGCCTCTATGGGAGACCAATGATTACTAGGATAAGCCAACAGTCGGGGAAACCCCATAAAGGAAGCACCATCAGGGGAAACCATAGAGCAGAAAGAAGAAATTACAGAGGCCAAACTATGCACGGGGAAGGGGTGAATAGAAACGGAGGACAAATTCAAGAGGAGAACCACCAAAATCAAATAGAGATGACAAGAATGAAGAATACCCAGAGCAAGAGAGGCCCCCAGGGGGAGGCTCTTCCAACAAGCGCCCGGAAGATCACGAGGGTGGAGCAGGCGACCAGAGAGGCCAAGGGTACCTTCCTCACGCAGGTCGACCCCAAGGGTAAAGCGGTCATAAACAGGTGGGAAAGAGAAGTTAATAACAAGCATTTGGGGCAAGGACTGGGAGGAACTCATTCAAGAAGCCGACGGGATAAAGGACCCAGGGACCACTCAACCAAGAATGACCCTCTAACAAAAAACGGTGGAAGAAGCCTGGCAGAGTAAAATGTTGATAGGCAAGATGAAAGCTGTCAAGAAGGAGACCAGCAGGGAGGCGATCCGAGGTCACAAGAAGGAGCTCACAAAAATTATGAACTGCCTCAGCAACCTGGAGGCTATTGCAAGAAGAATAACAGAGGACCAGAGGAGCCAAAACGAAAAGCTGGAGCGATTGGAGGGGCAATTTCACCTCTACCTCCACTACATGTTCACCATATGGACATCACTCCTACGGACCAATGCGGAACACCAACCAGCATCAGAAGGGCATGCATGGTGAAGCAAAAGGAGGAAAATGCAGCAAATAAGGAAGGAAACGAAAGCCAACCCATCCTCTTGGACTAGCGCAGTACCAACCACGAGTTTTTTTTGGTCTACTTTATGTTATTTGTTAATAAATATGTTAAGTTATGGTTTTTCTGCAAACTAGCTTAAGGGGACTGGGTCAATTTCCCAGGGTGGCGGCCCAGCTCCTCCGCTTCAGTAGACATCGCAACTTCGGGGTCCATGATCTGGTTTCCTTTTTGGCAGATCACGGGACCCCTCCTTTTTTGGCTTTGTACTATAGTTTCTTAGTAATATAGAATCTCAACTCACTTACCGGAAAAAAAAAAGGAATCTGAGCATTGATCAATTCCTAAAAAGCCATGGGATGAAAGAGTGTGTCACCTTTGTGACACTAAGAATGTTGAAGATTAAAAACACTTTTTATTAAATTGTCCATCCTATACAAATATTAGATCTGGTTTTCAAAATATTTATCACACAACCAACCTTCCTAACCTCTTAACTCAACAAAACTATGGTGATCTTGGAAAGTTTCTCTCAATGATTTTCGAGCACACAAACAAAATTCTAAAGAATCACAAGTAATTGCTTACCCTCTTAATGTACGATAGGCCAATTCGGTCTTAGTGGACGTTAATCATCATCATAAAAGTGTTGAAAGTAAAAAAAAAAATGAATTTAATTTTTTTGGAAGTGTTTGCATCTTTATTGATTTGATCCCTCTAAAAAATGATCAAAAAAAAGGACAACAAACTAAATTAGGAAATATTATTTATAATTAATAATTTTTGTTTTAAATTCTCAAAATCAGAAATAATATATAAATTTGATGTGTAATAAACTCAAAATCAAACCTACTTAAGGTCACTATATAACTTAAAAGTATATCGTTTTTTTTTAACAACATATATGTTGAAAAAACACTACATTTAATTCTCGAAATTCTCTAACAAATGTTATTTCAACAAGTTTTCATGAGAACTAGTGACTATGCACTTAAAAGAACCAGATATCACGAAAGTCATAGCCTGAATTAAAATAATATATTAAGAAGACCATTTAAAAATTAAATTTATTTTAACTATATATAATATGATGAAGTGAATATTTAAAAATATCAATTTTTAGTAACCTACAATTAAAAAAAAAGAATATTGTGTTTTTCTATATATAAAAATTTGAATTTGTAATGATAAGTTTAATAATGAAAAACATTTTCTCTTATAATGTGTCATTTATCTAGATTAGATTTTGATTTCAAAAGATTTCTCAAACAATCAACTCAATCTTTATGACCTTTTAAATCAACAAAACTATGATGATTTTTTAAGGCTTCTCTTAATGATTTTCAGGTACTGAAATAAAATTCTACACAATTTCAAATGATTCTTTACCTTCTTAAAGTGTCATAGACCATTTTTTAAATTCCATATGTCAATCTTACTGAATGTTAATCATCATTGAATTAATTTTGTTTTCTTATCCATGTTTAAAATGATGAAATATTAAAATCTATGAATGAATATCATTTCTATTAAAGATGCGTATTTACATCCATGATTTTGATAAATATTATCTTATTATTTTATAAATTATAAAATAAAATTTTGAAATAATAAAATATTTTTATTTCTGATTCAATTAAAAATATATAAATATTAACATTTTTCATTTTTAAATTAATAATAATAATAATAATAATCTATTTTTAAGGTCACGGCCAAGCCAACACACCAAATTGGTGTATGTGACCCCCCCAACGATTTGACTCGTAAAGTCTACGAAGATATACATACCCTACCCCCTTTGGATTTGAACATATAACCAGCATGATGAATGTTTTTTATACTTGTTTTATAAATTTTATTACATAAATGAAAAAAAAAACATTAAAAATAGAATAGTTTCAAATAAATATATTTATATTAGAAAAATAAATACTAAATTATTATTATATATTGAAATAATAAGTCTAATAAAAAAAATATTATTTTTATGTAAGTTTTGTGTATTATATATTGAAATATTATATATTAAAATAATAAGTCATAAATAAAATATACTTATTTTATAAATTTTATTACATAAATAAATAAATAAAACATTAAAAATAGAATAGTTTCAAATAAATATATAAATATATATTTATATTAGAAAAATGAATACTAAATTATTATTATATATTGAAATAATAAATCTAATAAATAAAAATATTATTGTTATGTAAGGTTTGTATATTATATATTGAAATATTAATATTAAAATAATAAATCTGATAAATAAAAATATTATTTTTATGTAAGTTTTGTGAATATACTAAAATCTTTTAAAAAATTTAACATTACAAAATAAAACTAATTACAACTGCCACAAATTTTTGAAAAAAGAAAATTAAAATATCTCGACTAGAATCCTTGCATTTAAAAGCCTCCATACACAATGATCCGCACCTGCCACAAATTTTTGAAAAAAGAAAATTGAAGTATCTGGACTAGAATCCTTGCATTTAAACGCTTCCATACAAAATGATCCAAAATAAAACCCAAAGCTCGGTGACTTGGTTAGGAAACGGGCACAAATTTATAAACAACGTAAATAACTGAAGGCTAAAATGCTTCTCATCAATTAAAATTAAATTATCTCATTCAAGATCGCTGCCTAAGGCCAAGAAGCGTTGTTGGAATCGAAGGTTGACACAAAAACTCGGGAGGGATATGGCGAGTTATTACACAGATCACCATTAAAAATACAAAATGCACTCACACACCTCGCATTACAATAAAAAAAACCATATAATTGTGGAACACACCTCGCATTACAATAAAGAAACCATATAATCGTGGAACACTATCTGCTGGAGATATTGGCGTGTTTCTCCATAGAGACGGACAACTACACAGAGTTCCAGAAATTCCAGAAGCAATATTTAAGCAAATCTCAAATTGAGGGTTGTTACTATTTATGAATGTATTGATAAATTTTTAAGGAGGTTTACCGTGAACCAAATATGAAAATGTCAAACTCTTAGAGAAAAACATATGATTCTCCCACATTTAGCAGTGAGCCAGAAATCTTTAAAAAAGGTCAAAAGGGAAGATGCAAAACGGTTACCTCCACGGAATAGATGATGCACAGGTTTCTGGCATCGAAAGAGCCGATTAAATGATACAAAATTTCTTGCCACTTTAAAAAATGTTCGATGACTATCCACTCCTCTCCAAAAGCTTCCAAGCTTCCATCGCCATGCTTTGATGACTAAAACAGAGGATTTGAGCGCGGGTGCGGAGTGAGGTGAACAGGGAAGGTTTTTTCACATTTGAAAATGGGCGGGGAGGGAGTAAACATCACGTGTCAGCGTACTCGGGATTGACATCACGTCTTGTCAAGTGTTAACGGTGTTTTGTGTTACACCGTCTAGTTGAGTGAGGCACCAGAGGATCGGCCTGAGTCGGAAAAAAAGAAAATGGAGCATGAATGCGGGGCTATATGGGAGCATGGATGCTGATGAATAGTTGATGAGAGTGCACAGCCATTCAGTCCGCAGACTCTTAAAGACTCTGCAGCAGGCTGGATATTGCTTGCCCTCAAGTTATCTCCACCCTCTGACTATCTATGTCGACACGTATAAAGATAAGGCGTACGGACTATGTGATACTTTTTAATTGATGATCCGTGCATTGAAATCAGAATTGGAGTCCTAAGCGACAATGTGATACTTTTTACTTGATGACACTAAGCGACTAAGCAAATTTTTACTTGGTTTTTACTTGATGACACTAAGCGACTTTTTATTTGGTTTTTACTTGATGACACTAAGCGACTAAGCGACACTAAGCGACTTTTTACTTGGTTTTTTACTACGGACCTTTTGTCAACGGACTCCAATTCTGATTTCAATGCACATGATCATTTGTTCCCCATATTCGCCACCCCACACACCCCATGATAATTTGTTCTTTCATTTTCTAGGGCCTCTCATTTTTGTTTCGGTTTGTTATGGCTAATTATGACTAGCTATTGCAATTCTCCTTTCTTTATTATTTTTTCTTTATTGTCTTCTTTTCAAAGAAATTGAATTCATTTTAATATCTGAACTTTGGGTTTTATTTCTTTTATTTTCTTGAATTTTATAGTTGTAATTTCAAATTTATATTATTGGTTGAATTTATAACAAAGATTTATTTTAACTCTATATCTATTATGGGATTAATAGGGATTAAATTCTTAAAATTAGTGTAGATCCATCATTTAAGTGTAAATGTTTTATCATTTTTTTTTTAAGTTTTCACTTTGAGGGGTGTGATCTTCTCAATCCATGATGTGAATTCCATATTGAATATTGAGGGAATTACACATCTCCTTCATAGTGATTGGCACACCATTAAAATGTTTTAACCATAATATTTAAGGAATTACATATCTCTCTCATATTAGAAAATAAAAAGCACCTGGATCAAGAAATTTTTTACTTTCAATTACTTTATCTCTCTATATAAAATTGATATAAAATTATTTTACACAATATGGAGACTGAAATATTTTATTTATGTTGATATTGAAATATTTGTTTTGACTCTTTGTGATAAAGATAGAACAATAGACCCCCTACACACCCCCTGCTAAGTCATAAGTTATTGGTATATCTAGATTGCAAGGTGTTGGATATACTCTTGGATTGTAATGGCAGCTAGTTGATTTAATCCCAGACTTAACTCAAATCACCAACTGTAAAAAAACATTGTTTAGTACTATGATATAAATATCTTACACAGTTTTGATTAAAAACCCCTACTTTTTGAATTATTGAATGCTTGACCAAAATTTTATATTGATAATGTACTTTTATACATAATTCTTTACATTCCATATGTTGATTTAATCACTGGCTAAGTGGCTACATTAGTGAAGAAGCAAAGAGTATTCAGCAGGGTCACACAGTAGGGAATTTTAGGAGGAGGCAGACTTGGAGCTGACGGTCATGGCAACGATAATGGTTCGTGTGGTTACCATGGAGGCAATGGTGATGGAAAAGATAGTAGCACTGGAGATGATGATGATCTCGAGGTCAATCTCATGAAGTTCGAGGAGGATGTTTTGCATAGTTGGGAGCTCTGGTATGAGGAAGAGGACTTGGTTTCCCAGTAAGATGGCAAGGCGAAGGTTCGAATGCAAAGTTCAAGGTGGAGTTGACAATTCTTTTTAATTACATGTAAATGGCCATACAATTGTAAGACCTAATTAGGCATGAGTACCCCAGGTTTGAAATTTCACCAATAAAGTCTAGAAATAGACCTAGTTGATAGGGGGGGCCATGTGGTATTTACAAATACCCTGACTTTGAGGGAATTTTGGTTGGATTTGATCATGGGAAAGAGAGGGAATGTTAGGACAACAATTGTGGTTTTAGACCCCGTGGATTGCATGTAATTAAGCCTTTAAAAGGGCTTAGGACACTCCATTGAAATTATCCTGAAGGTGGGGGGTGAAGGCTCCCTTAGTTGGCTTGGCCAGATTTGGTCAAGGGAACAAAGAAGTAATATTTGTTGGTTATGGTGATGGAGTTAAGGGATGTAGATTGTGGGATCCTACTTCCCACAAAATCATCATTAGCATAGATATGTACTTGGAACAATCATAAGTTGTTCATGATCGCAAAGGGAGATTTGTTTGCAAACTCAGGGAATGATTGTATGGCCTAAGGTAACCATGCAATGATAAAAGATGTTTAATTCCTTCATGGTGAGCCAAAATTTTACTAGAAGTGAGTGATCATTTTGTTTACTTCAAAAGTTTTAATGGCATATTCATTATCTTGGTGTTATATGTTGATGATATGTTTATTGCAAGCAAAGCATGGTTAAGATCAATGGCCTCAAGGCTCAATTGATCATGATGTTCTGGATGAAGGATCTAGGAGAAGCAAAACAAATCTTGGGCATAGAAGTATACAAAAACAAGAAAAATGGTAAGTGGTGGTTGTCAAAAGTCTATGGAGAAGATATT
>SNQJ01S0006847.1:138687-156467 GCA_010110895.2 Picea sitchensis | reverse complement strand
TGAATGATTGGTAGACATCAATAACCCATGGAGTCAACACTCCGCCAGGTGAACTTGTGGGAGACTAAGGGCTTCTAAGGAATAAGGCCCCTGCCTTATTGCGTGCCCCTTAGAGTCATCGTGAGTGACTGTCGCAATCTGCCTTCACGACATCGTGGGTCCTCTCGAACCAGGTAATCGTTAACCTACAGTTAGAGCCATGACGGGAGTGCTAGTAGGCTGTGGAAGGGCTGTTGTCCACACCTCTCCCTCAACATCTCTGGTAGTCTTGTGTGACCCCTTTACTCCATATGTGAGTCTAGTCGGCAAGCTATCATCAACCTGCATCATCAACAAATCATGTCAGAACAATCCACATCATATCATCTAATCAGATGTACTAATATCACAGTAAAACAATCAAACCCCAATAACATACTCCCTGACTCAATCCCGAGTCCAAGGGGTTCCATTGATGCCTCTGCATCCTCAAGGTCCAAAACCCTGCACACTCAGTAAAACTGAGTCAATAGCACCTATCTATGTCAATGTAGTAAAACAACATATCATCAATGCATAATGCCTCATAATCAAAATCAAGAGTTTTAATAGCATAATAGTCTGGATCACTTGCGAGCAAGTGTCCTCAAATAATAAGTTCGCTCAGTGTGCCAGAGCGGGATGTTACATATTTGATACTTTAGTGGACTCTACCTGTGAGAAGACATATAAGATGGTAGTATTTTTGGTATGTATGTAAGACAAAAAAACCCTTTTTTGTAAAAGTTTTGTCTACTGTTTTGGACAATCTCTTTAGAGAGTTTTTTTTAAGGGCTCATTATTGTACTTTGTAGCTTCTCTGATATGGCTAGTGGATATTACTCAAGGCGAGTACTATGTCTGTAATAGTTTTGACAATGTGAACAGATTATATATCTTAATATAATGTGCAATTTTCTAGTGGAAAAAAAAATAGCAATCTCTTCCTATCATTTTTCATACTTTCTTTTTATAATATATGGAAATTGTAAGTTTTAATTTTTGAATCTCCTATAGATTGTATTTTTTTTAGAGTCACCAAACTCCTTCACATATCCACTCATGCCTAGGGGATTTTAGAATAGTTTTACAAGCAAATCTTCATAAATAATCTTAGAAAAGGATACCAATGGATAGAGCAAATTACAATAATACTAGGAACATCCACTCTAGGTGGTAGTTGCAATTCAAACCCCCTCACTAGGAATGAAGACTTCATGAATCTTAGCACTTCAATTCTAATAAGGATTTGACTCACCAATCTAAATCCTAGACATCATTTAGTCTCCATGGAACCTTAAGGTCAAAGAAAAAAGGGAAAATTGTAGTATTGAAGATTATTTTACTCATAATTCTTGATTCTCTTTCTTCATTGTTTTTGCTTTGTATCATAAGTAAACGAGTGCTTGCACACTTCTTGTATATGAATTTTTAATAATGCTCTCATAACATCTGCAACTTTTGTAAGTGTAATATGCATATGAGAATTGTAATTTTCATTCACTCCATAAATAAAAATAACTATTTTTTTTTTTGGAAAAAATATTTACTAGTTATACTAAATAAAGATAAGAAAGTAAATTATTGTAAGTTCTTGGAAATTAAGTTTCTCCATAAATATTACATTATAATATTTTTCAATAGAGGTAGATTATGTTTTCGAATTTTCTCCACAAATTTCAAGTCATTCATATAAACTTGTACTCTTAATCATGTAAACATTTTTTTTGCTCTATTTAGTTATATCATAAGAGTTTTGAAAAGTGGTTTTGCTATATCATAAGATTTGTGTAATTCATATAAACTTATACTCTTAATCATGTAGATATTTTTTTTCTCTATTTAGTTATATCATAAGAGTTTTGGAAAGTGGTTTTGCTATATCCTAAGAGTTTTAGAAAGTGATTGTTAAAATTAAAATTATTTTTTTTTGCTAAAGTGGTTTTATTATATCATAAAAGTATTGATTGTTAAAATTAAAATTATTTTGAAAAAATTGCAACAATCATTTTGATATATAATATTAGAATTTAAAATCTCCTCAAAACAAATTTTAAATTCGTCATTTAAAAATTCCTCAACCTAGGATGCAAATTTCAACCCTGTTATCAACCATATCAACATGAAAAAGTCACCGAAAATACATCCTATATTACAACGATTTAATAAATCGTTTCAAGGCACATCCTCTAGACATAAATTGTTTTTTTCTCGATATTCCCTGTCAAGCACATCTATCAAACATGTACAATACAAATGAAAAATCCAATTTTCAATAAATCCCGCTTGAAGAACCATTCTAGCATTCCAGCGATCATAATATTTTAAACAAAGGAAAGGATATGACATCTCACAAACAAAACAAGCCATCTAATTGAAGGAAATTCCTCTTCGTCACAGTTACAAACATAAATTACATCCTAAATACGAAGTGGAAATTACATCTAAAAAACAAAGCAAGCAATCTAATTAGAAGAAGGTCATGTTCTTTAAAGTTGGAAACAACGTTTTTATCCAGATAGCCTGCAAGTTCAACCCTTTCCAACTTTCACTTTCCATTAAAGGGAATGATCTCTTGTGTATTCCTCCCATTCTTCTGACCACATCATGTAGGAGCTTCCTTTCAAGGAAACATCTGAAGAAATTTTGAGAGCATTTTTCATGGTTGTCACATACTTTTCAAACTGTTCAAGCCTTTGTAGACTTTGTTGTTGACCTTGTTTGATATTTTCTAGGTCTTTCCGAGCCTCTTCTACATATGCTCAAAAGCACGAGTCCTCGGTGAGCGATGCAGGCTTTGTGCGGGGTCTCTGACCTTTTGAACTGCGAGTCTTTTCTTTCTCTTCCATCCATTTCTGAAGAACTTTATGGTGATTGGATCTTCCATATTAAAGATAGTTTCTGTTATGGTTATTACGATAATAATGTGAAATATCCAGAGGCTCCACAAGTTTTCTATATGCATTGCCAACATTTATCCACTTATTTTGGGATTCGAAATTTCCTGGCAACTCATGCCTCTCCCAAAGATCAATAATCTCATCCCAAAACCCTTCGAGCTTTAACCTATGGCGATCAACAGGAATATCCTTCTTGTCTTGGTACTTGAAGGAATCATAATATGCGATGCCATCTTCCTTCTCACAGCGCTCTTTATACCACTCAAGCTCTGCCATACTACTTTGTCTTAAGCTCAATCCAATGGCTAGCTTATCAACATTTTCGTTATACTTATTTTCAACGTCTCCGGCCTTCCGTAGGGCAACCTATGCATTGTAATTCTGCGCAAAGTTATCATCACCACTTCAAAAACATCAAGCATCAATTAGTATATAAACGAAGAAAATAAAATTCAAAAGTGCAGATAACTACATTACAATCTTATATCTATGTAGTAAGAAATTAACTGAATTTCTAGACAAGCTGAGCGGAAGGCCATGCATTTTCCCAAATACTCTATGGACATAAATAATAAGCTCTTCATTTTCTTAATACTCTGTTCTTTACAGAAAGCTCAAAAAACCCTGGACTAGGAAAAACAACATGCACAGTAAAGACCTTTACTGGGAGTTCATTAAATTGAAATCTTGTCACACATAACATAAAAGCAAGGTGCTTTACATCTGACGTGGAGGAGATGTTCGTTCCTGTCTTCTGTGTGTTTGTATAGTGTTCTTATCAACATAAAAAAAAACCTTTCCATGTAATCTAGATATACGAGGCCCCAAAAATGAAGTTATCCAGGTTTAACACGCATCTGTGGTAGTCCATAATACATTTAAGGCATTTTACTGATATAAAAAACTAATTGCACAACAAAATCACTAGATGTATTTTTTTCGTTCGTTCTTAATTTAAAAAGGAGTCGAGTATTACCTGAGCTCCGACACCAATAGCTTCTAGCTGCGATGAATTACCCATCGCCTAAGAATATTATGAATTGGACTTCGCTATTCTTATTCCTCTTATGGAGTTTTGCGTAACCTCCTCCAAAACAGAATCATACCTTATGTGCTCTGAAATGAGGGCCTGTACAATCTCATCAAAGGAAGTATGTTGGCTTTGCATTGTCAAATGAAGCATTTCCAAAACCGTCTGGGCGTTTTCAATACAAGTTGCACCATTGCTCTATGTGTTCTGGATTACATATGCAGAAATGATCATAGGTGCGGGTATCCATTCCCTCCATTTAGATTTTAAAATTTAAAATTTGAATTCACCAACTCCATTAAATTCTCGACGAGAGGGGTTAATGTTGTTCCTTAACGACGTTTGCTGGAGGTGGGCTGACGGGAAGATTGGGTGGATTCACCGTAGATTTTGGCAACCGGAATAAATGGGCATGCTGGTGGCGATCGGATGGCCATCCTTCATGGTGAGTAATGGGTGCGGATGCAACATGGATGGCCAAGGTATGAAGCGCACGAGAGTGGTTGCATGGGCATCCAGTCTGCAGAATCTTAAAGACTCTACATCAGGATGGATATTGCTCGCTGTACATTACAGAGTGCAATAAATAACTCAGGCATGGTGTAATTAAAATATGACAGTCATAGTTTTGCCTACCTCGCATCAAATGCATGACAATTACGATGTCAGCTTGTTAGGATCATAGTTAGTCTTTTCTTTTCAGTTTAGTTAGGGTTTCCTTCCTTATGTCGGATCCGTTAACTAATCGATGGCAAAGTTAGTTCCATGGGGAAGGTTCAACGACAAGAAATGAGTAGTCATACCAACTGTTAATTACAGCCTTACAAAGCTTTAACTCTTACATTTTTGTGGCGCGATACTATTATTTCGGTCAATTTAAAACCTTCATTCATGACCGATAGTTTCAGTCAATACCTTGGGCCTAGGGTCATCATATATGTATCTATATGTTACCATAGTATGCTTATGTTTTGCACGTTCAAAACTGAAAATGTTATGGTGATCACATTATGTATTTGTTTAAGAAACCTAACTACCTTCCACCTTCATTAAGAATGGGATTTGGATAGAGTATTCCTTTTAAAACTGATCCAAAAGGATATGTATAAATGATAGAAGATAAAACAAGGCTACTAGGTAGCATATACCTGCCTAATATAATAATGAAAGTATTGCTTAAGGAGATAGGGAGAGAAGGAGTGGGCATGAAATGACTAGATGGCAAATATTTATTACATTTACATTGGGGGAAGTGAAGGTAGCAATAAGACTTCAAAGTTTTTGGCTAATAAGATATAAGATAAATGAGATTTAAAATTTAAAATTAATCATTATTTTTTAAAACTTTAGATAAAGGGGTATATATTTTATAGTCAACCATGAACTAATAGAAAGTCAAACCTAACTCAACACTATATACCATGCCTATCGGGCATGTATAATAAGTAATCAGATCACTCTATTTATTATAGTAAGAAATGTTGAAAGGTATCCAAAGCATATGAATAATTCTAATGACCCTACTTTAATTTTTTTTTTTAAGTGATAAATTTGGGGTACATTACATATGGTATCAGAGAAAAGATTTTAACACTTGGACCTTAAACATGGTCAAAATATTTTCTTAGCACATATTTTATGTTTATGAAAAACTAACAAAAAAATTACAGTTACAAACAGAAAAACTTTATTTCTATTGTGATCATGGCAACATAGAATGAAGCATAGATCAGACTCAAGAAGAATCCTAAGAAAAGGACTCCTGAAGAACAGTGATGAAAGTTAACCTACTGAGGTTCTAGAAACTATGAGAAATCTGATTATGGAGCTGCAAGTTTTCAAAGAAGACAATGAGAAACTGAAAAAAGCACAACAAGAACAACAAGAAATAAATGAAGTTTTGCTATGAAGCATAATGACAAAGAAGATCCCAAAGGACGATAGCCAGGAAGAAGAGGTCAGTAAAAGGGCCTCCAAAAATTGTGGTCCTGAAGCAGAAAAAGGGGACAACTCTTTCGAAGGTACACCTTCAACAGAAGATAAAACAAAAACATGAAGAAAAAGGAAACAGGTGGACCATTTTAAGGGAGAGTTTAAGAAAATCAAACAATCTTCCTTTAACGGGGAATCCAGAATAGGGGAGGAGGTTGAAGCATGGTTATTTAGACATAAAGAAGTATTTCCAGATCTACAATTATTCCAGCAATAAGAAGGTCAAAATGGCCATCTATAATCTAAAAGGAAAATCTAGCATATGGTGGCAGGACCTGAAGTTGGCCAAGGGACTAAAGGAAAAACAAATGGAGTGGTCGAACTTTAAGAAATAATTTAAGAAACAATATTTATCTGAAAGTTACTATGAAAGGAAAACCAAAGAGTTTTATGAACGACGACTCGGTCAAATGGCTATGGATGACTTGATAAACAAATTCTTGGAATTATTAAGGTTCGTGCCTTATATCCAAGAGGATAAATTAAAAATCTAGCAGTTCCTAAGCTGTTTACCACAGTCCTATAAGGACACAATCGAATTCAACAACCCCAAGTCCATAAGTGAAGTTTTCAGGATGGCCCGAATGTGTTACGACCAATACAAACAGGGGTCGAAATTTCCCAAGGCTTGGAAAGATAAGAAATAAGACTGAATGAACCAGTGAAAGAAGGGATATCAGCCAGCCCCTTTCAGGAACGCAACAAAGAGTTTTCCAAGAAAATATTTTCACTCCAACAGCCAGAACACCAAGGAGGTGGTAAACTAGTTAATATTGGAACAAAGAAGTTTGGGGACAACCCCCGTGAATTGTTAAAATGTTGGGAATGTGGAGAACCCCACTTAAGGAGGAATTGTCCATGTTTGACTTTAGCAGCCAGGTCTACGGTTCACAACCTACATGAAGCCTCTACAGTGGGAGATGTGGGAAAAATATTACATCGGATCAATACAGTCGTGGATGGCCGATAAGATGATCACCAGTCCAGTGTAGTGGAAATTGAAGGTAAAATAACAGTACTTGTTTTTCTGTTTTAATTGATCTAGGAGCTACATTGAGTTATATCACTCCTGGCATAGTGGATTCAGATAAAATTAACAAAACGAGACATGCAAAATCTTGGCTAGTACAACTAGCAACATGAACAAAAAGAAAAGTATTTGATTTTATTTTTTATTGTGATTTCAGTTTAGGTGGTCAAAACACAAACATGAATTTGAACATCCTACAGTTAGGGTCTTATGACATAATTATCGGAATGGATTGGTTAGAAAGGAATAAAGCAGTTATAGATTGTTATGAAAAATCACTCAAGTATAAATATGAAAACGACACTATTAGAACAGTACAAGGTATAAAAAAACCAATCTCAATCAGACAAATTTCAGCTGTGCAATTTAAGAAGTGCATGAGAAACGGTTGTTAGATTTATGCCATCCAAGTGACAAATCTATTGGAAAAAAAAAACCTAGCTTAGAGGATTTTTCCGTCTTACATGATTTCAGAGATGTGTTCGTTGATGAAATAACTAAATTTCCCCAAGGAGAGAGATAGTCTTTTCTATCGACCTACTTCCTGGTTCAACTCCTACATATAAGTCACCCTACCGAATGAGTTTACCTGAATTAACAAAATTAAAAATTCAACTACATGAACTATTTGACAAAGAATATATCAGACAAAGTGTTTCACCATGGGGAGCACCAGTCCTTTTTGTTAAAAATAAAGAAGGAACTAATATATCAGAAAAAGTGTTTCACCATGGGGAGCACCAGTCTTTTTTGTTAAAAATAAAGAAGGAAATCTGAGATTATGCATCAATTACAGACAATTAAACAAAATGAGTATTAAGAACAAGTACCCCTTACCTAGGATCAATGATCTGCTCGATCAAGTAGGTGGGGCAAAGATTTTTTCTAAATTGGATTTAATATCTCATGACCACCAGGTTAGGATAAAAGATGAGGACATAAGTAAAACAACATTCAGAATGAGATATGGACATTACAAATTTGTTGTTATACCGTTTGGTATCGCTAATGTGCCAGGCACATTTATGTGTTTAATAAACATCATTTTCAGTCAGTACTTGGATAATTTTTTTTGGTATTTATTGATGACATCCTAGTGTTAGTGCCAATTCTTGCAAGCAAGGTGTTTCTCTCCAATTTCAGGCCCTTGGTGTAAAATGCGAAGAAATGGGGTTTAAAAACCCATCAAATGCGTTTTATTCAAAGGTCGCATTCATAAGCGCCCAAGCCGAACATGCATAAAGTCTCTATTTTCAGGTTAAAAATCAAGCAGGCGGGAATTTTTTGCTTTTTAGCGACGAAGATCCATTGATGGAGCAGATCAACGGTCATCGAGTAAGCCAGAGCCACGGAGTTGCATGAGGTTTAGCGCATGGGCTCATCCCTTAGGGCCAAAGTCACGAAATGATCGTGGTCTTCTGATCCAGTCGAGACACATGGCACCTGATTAAGTCCGGTTGCCATTTCAACTACCGAAACTTTGAAATATAAGGGTCTAATCCCTTCCACCCACGATACGCAAAATGTGAAGGCACCTTTGGGTGCGGGACTACGGTCATAGCACAGGGTCGTATGGAAAGGTGGGTCTTAAAGAAGGGGGATAGGTGGCAGTTAGTCGACATTTTGAGGATTTTGGATCTCCCGGTGGGAGAATCCCCAAAAGAATCGAGACTGTTAATCTTGAAGGATACGTGGTGTGCGATTAAGTTCGGTCGTCATTTTGACTACCGTGACTTTGAAATACAAGGGTCGAGAGCAAAGGAACAAGAACTCCCGGTGCGAGAATCCCCGAAATACATTAAGGTTCATCGTGACCATCCATATTAAATCAAATCCAACCATTGATTACAGATTAGCCATTTCAACATTTCCTCTACCGGGACTTTGAAAGACAGGGAGTCGCTCCTCCACTGCATCTGGAATCGCCAAAATGAGAAATGATTAGTCGTTTCAGTATTTCGACTACCGGGACTTTGAAAGATAGGGGGTCGCTCCTCCACTACATATGGAATCACTGAAACATGAAATGTGAAAAGAGCCTTTGAAGATAGGCACACGGTCATGGCCTATGGTCACTTAGGGTGACAGAAAGATCTGCGCAAAGGGCCAAAGTGTCGGGTTTAGCTGCAGGAGGCATTGTCGCGTTCTCTAGGTGCCAATTCAACTCGGCCTCGATCCTAATCCTTGCTAGAGTTAAATAAAGGTAGGAGGAGGCGGTTGAAACCTCGCCTCACTCCTTAAATGTAATCCATGGAGGTTCTGACAGGCAGTTTGTCCAATATCGTCCTGTGTGTAGGTTTTCCTAAAGAAGCCATGCCAATTTGATGTCCTCATCTGACCAGAGGAGCCTGCACACGCTAATTTGGATTTTAATGTCTCAGCTACCCTCCTGCTGCTAAGGTGGTGAATTGCTCTGAGTATATATACTCAGTTTTTGTATTTTTGTAAGGATGGATGGTAGAGCTAAGCTCCCAATTATAAAGATTTAATGAGGCCTTTGGTTCCCTGGTTATAGATTGATATTTGAGATTTCTTGTTTAATGGAAACCAACATCTTCCTCCCCTTTTTCCTTTGAGTCTTAAGAGCCTGGGCATGGATGATCCAGTCGGGTGTTGTAATGACTATATAATGTATGTTTGATTATACTAGTTTTGCAACATCTTAATTTTCTTGAAGTTTCTCATATTTGAGAGGATCTCATATTTGTGACTTTTCCCCTTTTTAAACGTTGCTAGAAGACCAGATGTCCAGAGCAGACTTTATTTCCTTTTTTTTTCCCTCCACTTACTCACTACTATGAAAAATTACTAGATTAAATTAGATCAAGACCTCACCTGTCTTCGCTGTTCCAACCCAGTTTTCTGATTTAGAACGATATTGTTCTAAGTTTACTTCCATTCATCACTCTTTATCAACAAATCGTGACATTTAAATTGATGGGCATTGGGCTATGCTCCTGCTGCAATCGAGGAGTGAATTCTGACACCAACACCTAGTATATTCTAAAACAGAAGAAGAGCACGAAGTACACCCAAGGATAGTTCTACAAAATTTAAGAAAACACAAACTGTATGCTAAATTTGATAAGTGCGACTTTTATCAGAAGAAAATACAATACTTAGGACATGTAATATCTGAGGAAGGTATTGCAGTCGATCCTAAGAAAATAAGAGACATCATGGAATGGTCGTTCCCTAAGGACGTAACGAGCATATGGTCATTTATAGGAATCACCAGATATTACCACAGATTTATAGAGGGATTTTCCAAGAATGCATACCCTATCACATCATTACAAAAGAAGGGAACCAAGTTTAATTGGTCACATAAATGTTAGGATAGTTTTAATAAGTCAAAGGAATTGTTAACAACCACACCCATTTTAAAGGTAGAAAATCCGGAAAAAAGACTTCACAGTTTGTGTGGATGCGAGTAAAGAAGGTCTGGGTGGTGTCCTGACTCAGGAAGGGTACGTTATTTGTTATGAGTCCCGAAAAATAAAGGAGAACGGATGAAACTATGTCACTCATGACTTAGAGTTGGAAGATGTAATACACACCTTGAAGATGTGGCGACACTATATAATGGGTAGAAAATTTATGTTATTGACTGATAACAATGATGTGAAATTTTTGTTTAGTTAACCAAACCTTAACACAAGGCAAGCAAGATGGTTGGCCTTCTTGAGCGAATTCGACTTTGAGGTGAGACACATCAAGGGTAAGGAAAACAACATGGTTGATGCTTTAAGTAGAAGAATTCATGGGATGTTTGAAATCAACATTAGCAGGGAAGAAAGCGATCGTGAGCAGAGGATAAAGGCTACAGGTAATAATGATGAAAATTACACTAAAACAGTGGCATATTTACGAAATAATACAAAAAATTCAGAAAGAAAAAATCTGAGTTTGGACAGAAATGGTCTACTACGATTTAAAAGTAGAATATACATACCAAATTCGGTTGAATTAAAACTAACATCTTTGGACAAAGTACACAAGAAACCATATTCTGTTCATCCGGGATACCAGAAAATGGTAACAACACTAAGGAAGTTATTTTATTGGCCTAATATGAATGAAGAAACAACAAAATACTTATCTAAGTGTCAATATTGTCAACAGGTGAAAGATGAACACTAGCATCGAGCAGGCTTGTTGCAACCCTTACCCGTGTCGGAATGGAAATGGGAGACTATATCACTGGACTTTATTATAGGTTTGCCTAGAACTCAAAAATAGAATGATTCAATTATGGTGGTAATCGATAATCTTAGTAAGTCTGCACACTTTATTCCTGTAAAGTCTACTTTTAAAGCTATCAAAATCGCTGAAATATTCATGAAAGAAATTTTTAGACTGCATGGTATTCCTAAAATGGTGATTTCAGATAGAGACATAAAATTTACATCTATATTTTGGAAAGAATTGTTTGGAGGGTTAAATACTAACTTGAATTTTAGCACAAGTTATCATCCACAAATGGATGGACAGATCGAACAAACAAACCAAATTGTGGAATATATGCTATGAATGTACGTAAGGACAAAACCAAGCAAGTGGGAAGACTACCTGCACTTGGGGGAATTTGCGTACAACAATGGTTACCAAACATTGACTAAGATGAGCCCCTTCGAAGTATTGTACAACATAAAGTGTACGACTTTGATTAGCTGGGATAACCCAGTTGACAGACTCATGGTGGGACCAGAAATGCTCCAGGAAATTGAGAGTATGGTAAGAAAAGTACAACAAAATTTAAAAGAGGCACATGACATACATAAAAGTTATGCAGACCTGAAAAGAAGGCACCTGGAATTTCAAGTGTGAGACCACGTTTATTTAAAATTCAAAGCCGGAAGAAGTTCACTAAAGATAGGAAACTGTGCCAAGTTGGCACCCAAGTTTTGTGGTCCTTTCGAGATCTTAGCTCAAATTGGACCCATGGCATATCAACTTGCACTTCCTGCAAATATGAAAATTCATAATGTATTTCATGTTTCTTTGTTAAAGAGTTATGTTCACGATCCTACTCATATGATCAATTGGAACTTGGTACATGTGGAACCAGAAGGTGAGTTCCAAGCAGAACCTCTGTGCATTCTGGACAGGAGATAAATAGCACTACGAAATAGAGTCGTCGCTCGGGTAAAAGTGCAATGGAAGCACTTTAGTCTTGAAGAGGCCTCTTGGGAGTTGGAGGGAGATTTGCAGAAATCTCATCCGACCTTGTTCCAAGAAAGGGACGAACACTGAGGACAGTGTTGTACTGAAGGGGGAAAGGATGTAACATCCCCAAAACTAAATTATTTTTAAGTCTGAAAATACTTCGGAATTTATTTCCATTTTTGGTAATTTTGAAATTGGAAAATTATTGCCATTTATGGAAATTCCAAATTTCGAATTTGGATTAATTGTAAATTATGATTATGACTGTTGGGAAAAGATTTGATTTGTCCCAACCAACTCATTGACTATGGCACTTGTAATAAACAAATATTTTATATTTATTTCTAATAGACAAATGAAACAACCAGGTTGAAATCAACTAACAATGACTCCATGAGTGGGGAACATGTTGGAACTACCTGAGGGATGAATGTTACAAGTGGAAAATCAGGAATTTGGCCATTGGCAACCCCTGAAAATTATGGATTTGGAAAGTTGTGAAAATTCCCAAGGGGAAAAGACCTAGGAACAAATGCTTTTGGATATATAGCATATGGGAGGAGGAAAGACGCTGCCTAGTATGCTCGGGGGTGGGGGGGAATAATTATCTCTTTTTGTTATGAACACTATTTTTTGAGTGTGTGGCAAGGAGAATTTTTTTGAAAACTGAAGGACTATTGCTAAGGAGGATTTCTGGAGTTCGCCCTCATGGGTTCATGGTGAGGCTAGGGGATGAATGAAGAAAGTAGATTGGTTGTTTCGTTCTAAGGTTGGGAGGAAGTTGGTTGTTCCATTTGTTTCTCAACAAGTTGCTTAGATATGTCCATCTACTCCTTCTTTGATCGAATGTTCTTTGATTTATTATCTGATAGAATGCATCTATTTGATTCTGGATAAACTATTCTATTAAATAAATGACTGCTGGAATGAAATAAATTGTGGTATAAATCTTATGATTTTACTGTATTCCTTGAATAAGAAATTATGCATATATTAACTGTAGATGGGACTATTTTATTTTTATTTTTTTCCTCAGAAAAAAGCGTAATTTGCATTATGATAATGAAAATTACATTTTGTAGATACACCTCATGGTGTATTCCTGTGATATAGTATATCTGTATAATTCATATCATGTAGTTATGTCTTCTTCATCCCATAGGATTTTACAAAATCATTACAATAATCCTATAATGCTTCCGAGCAAGGAGTTATGTCTTCAACTTCATAGTATCCTTCGTAGATTTTGTAGTCCAAAATCTTATATATAAAGCATTATAAGTTACATTTTGTTTACAAAAAAGTTCTTTGTTGTTCCTATATTTGTTCATTTAAGAACTCTGTGATCTTCCAGTTTCCCACCTCCATGTGTGTGCCCTTTTTCGAAGCCCTGTCCACTTCTTCATTTCTTTCCCTGTAGACATGGTGATGGGAAAAGGAATCAAAAACTTTCTGCAATGTTTTTATGTCTTCAAAAATATTGGCAAGTTTGATGTTGTTGCATTTTTGTGTTCCATTTATCCAGTTTATTGTATTTTTTGAGTCTCCATAAACTGATATCTTTTTGCAGTCTTTTTCAAGTGCAAAGACCATGAGTAGTTTGAGGCTCATTAATTCAGCATAGTTATTTGTTCCAATTCCCAGTCTAGACATTAGTGTGTAATAGTGTGTGTCTGAGTAGTATAGTAAACCTCCTCCTCCACAAGTATATTGTTGGTTAGCTCCGTCAAAGAAACCCCAAGGTGAGGATTTTTCGATTATCACTTCTTTTATCATTCTGTTCTTTCTTATTTCTTTTGAGGGAAAGGAGAAGAAAATTTCCAGACTATTTAATGCGGTTTTTAGAGGAGTTATAGTTACCTCATTGAAGATGGCTTTATTTATTTCTAGCCATACTTCCCAAGTGATCAGTAATGGTATTAATCTGTAGCTTTTGTAAGTGGGGTTTTGCCACCAGTTCTTCCAGGCTTGTTCTAAGGTGTGTCATTCCCATCGGAATGGGATCTTTAGGTTACCTGATACTTTTTTCCATACCACGTTTTGGTATGTACAATCCAGAAAGAGGTGTTGAGTCGTTTCTCCTTCAGCTTTGCATAGAGGGAATCTACCTGGTCTTGAAAAATTTCTTTTCTAAAGTATATCCCAAGTTGGGGTTTTGTTTGATAACACACTCCACTAGAAAAGTTTTGACTTAACAAGACCATTTATCTTCCAGATCGTTTTCCACCACCAGAGTGGTTCAGCTTGAGAAGTTTCTTGTATTAAATGTAAATATCCTTTTCTTGGATTGTATATGCTTGAATCATTTATGTCCCATACCAATTCATCTTCTTGCTATCTAATCCTGATTTGTGAGAATTTAAGGGTTGTTAGATAAACCTCCAGTTCTACTGACTCCTCAAACTTTAATTCAAGACTAGTTGTAGATTTCCACCCTTGTGCCCAAAGAGTAGTTGTGGATTGGTCAGCAAGCGAGTTTAAATTATTCAATTCTTTTTGTTTTAAGGTGGATAGTAAAGGTTTTGAAAGTAAAATTTTCCCTTCACTTCCCATCCAGGGATCAACCCCTAATATTACCCGAAATCCATTTCCTACCTTCCAAGAAAGACCATCCCCTATTACAGTGAATGACTTTATGATTGCCTTCCAAATCGTTGAAAATCCTTTGAGAGTTTTATGAGTTCGTCTGATCCATGATTCCAATGAGTCTAGTTCAGTATAATTTTTAAAGATAACCTTTTTCCATAGGCTATTTGCAAAGAGTAGGTGCCATCCCCCTTTTGCAACTAGTTATTTGGAGAAAACAAGTATGTTTTTTAAGCCCCAGCCTCCTAGAGCCTTTGGGACTACAATCCTCTTCCATCTTACCCAAGGGGTCACATTTGTGTCTCTCTTTCCACTCCATATAATTTTGAAGGAGAGTTTTCTAGTTGCCTCCAAAGTACCTTTTGGGATCCAAGACAATGACATCCAAAAGAATGGGATGGCTTCCAAAACTGACTTTACTAGAACCAAACGACCAGCCCTGGAAAGCCATTTATGACTCCAAGAGCTTAATATTTTTTCTAATTTTTTGAGAAGCCAAGTCCAATCCTCCTTATTGTAATCATTTGGTTTCAAGGAGAAACCCATGTACTTGAGACCTTCATCAATCGATTTTTCTTCAAAGGGGAAGAAAAGTCAAAAACAATTTTTTTCCATTTCTGAGAGACTATAGGTGGTAAGGGTAGAATTTCCTTCATTTATAGTCATTCATGTCACCTTGGAGAAAAGATTCAATGTGTTATTTAGAGTCTCTACCTCCCCTCTTGTTCCTGTGGTGAATACAAGGATGTCTTCTACAAAGAGAAGGTGTGTAATATGAATATTGTTGGAGATATTGATACCTGGGAGAGACCCAGTCCATTTTTCTATTGCAATAGCCCTGCTAAGTCCTTCAAGGATGAGAAGAAAGAGAAGTGGGGAAACATGACAACATTGTCTTAAGCCCCTTTTGGATCTAAATAAGGTCATGGTTGAACCATTTATGAGCACTGAGAAGGTCACAGTTGCAATGCAACACATGGTCCATATGATGAAAGGAACTGTGAATCCTAGATGTGTTAAAAGTAGTCGGAGATAGAACCCACTTACCCTGTCATAGGCTTTGGAAAGATCAATTTTTAGTACCACACTCTTTAGCTTCCTGGTATTTATGCTGTGTAGGGATTCCTGTGCCACTCCTATTGCTTCGTGAATTTGTCTTCCTTCTAAGAACCCAAATGTTCCATAGAAATATTTTCAGAAAGTACCCTCTTGAGTCTTTTTTCTATGACTTTGGAAATGATTTTGTAGACACAGTTGCATAGAGAGATAGGATTGAAATCTTCCAGGGAGTCTGGATTATCCTTTTTTGGATCAGAGCGATGAAGGTTGAATTTAGGCTAAGAGGCATTTGTCCAGAAATCCTTATCTCTTCATATAGTACTTAGTAAGTCTTGCCCAATAAGATCAAAGAAACCCAAAAAGAACTCAATTGTCCATCCATTTGGTCTAGGGCTTTTGTCCTTTTGAAAATTGTTCAATACACTCTTAAGTTCTTCTAGAGTTACCTTTTCCATAAGCATTTTATTGTCTTCCTCACTTGTAAATATAGGAAAGTGTTGTACCATTCAAATCACCTCTTCAATAGTGGCCTTGTTTTCTTCTTTATAGAGGTTCTGGAAGAAGTTTTTCCCAAATTTTTCCATCCATTCAAAGGTATGCTCCTTTTTCTCGTCATAATCTATTAGTTGCCAAATTGACTTTCTGCATTTCCTACCTTTTTCATATGCTTGAAAGAACTTTGTGTTCTCGTTTCCAATCTTTATCCAAGTGGCTCTGCTTTTTAGTCTCCAGGTTTCTTCTTTTTCCTTTAATATTTTGTTTCTCCTTTCTTCCAACTTTAGCAGATTTAATTTGGCATCTGTTGAATCAAATCTTCCACCCTCTTCTTCCGAGATAAGGTTTAATTGTGATTCTAGTTCCTTTAGTTCCAAATCCTCCTTTAGTAATTTCTGATGAGCCCAGTTCTTTGTTTTCTCTTTGATGATGCTTAGATTTTTGATAAAGTGTAGCCCTGCCATCTCATTACTCTCTAGGTTATATACCCGCCAATTTTCCTTAACCAACTTTAAAAAATTGTCGTCATTGAGCCAAATTTTGTTGAATTTGAAGGGGCTAGGTGGATTTACCATCCTGGTTCTTATTTCAAGGAAAATCAGATAATGATTAGAGATTCCCCATGTGTCCTATCCATTGTTTCAAATGAAAGGATTTTTCTAGCAGTGTGTCCTTTATCAAAAAATGATCAAGTCTTTTTGCTATGATGTCTTCTCCGACTCTATTATTTCTCCAGGTAGGTTTGAATTTGACCAGCTCAATATCCAACAAATTGAGTTCTTCCAATTTTTGTGTGAAGCATCCTGAAAGGGGATCTAATATTGCATGAGTTCCCCAGACTTCTTTAAAACCCAAAGAGAAGTTTAAGTCTCCTCCCAATATTAAAATTTTTTCTTTTAAGAAATATTTGGAAAAGAAAGTGTCACAGTAAGAGCCTCTGTTATGACAGGGGCCATATATGTTTACAAGATGGAGGTGTTCTTCAAGTTCTTTGGAAGTCACAGTGATCCCAATTCCAGATTCAAAACCCCAAGAGTTAATGAATTTTATGTTAGAAAACATGACCGCGGAGCAATAAAATAAAACAAATGCAGAAACAAAAACACAGAAGACACACAATACAAGAGAGACACAGATTTATGTGGTTCACCCAGTGTGGGCTACATCCACCATAGAAATTGCCAGGTCCTTCCTTTATTATTATCCAGCAAATGAAGGGATACAACCTACAGCAAAACCCGTTGTAACTTCCTCTTCTTTCTCTTTCAATCTCCTCTCTCAGAATACAATATTCACCCTCGTACATAGCCGCAATATAGAACCCTCATAAAAGAGGGTTGCCTTCTAGGGAAAAAAACCCTAACATAATCTCTACCGTTAGATCTGCAACCTTATAATGAATGGTCCAGATTTACAATGAAATTACAATATACTTTTATAAGGCAATTTTTTCTTCGGGGGCCCGCTTGCCCCCAGACCCCCCAGCCGGGGGGATGGATCC
>SNQJ01S0006847.1:114017-138677 GCA_010110895.2 Picea sitchensis | reverse complement strand
ATATATATATATATATAAACTTTCGAGTTTACTTACAGGATTTTCTTTGGCATCTTCAATCGACAATAATCTTTAAGTTGATTACTTATATGCAATTAATCACATGCCTGAAATGCTACGGTTAGCACCATACAGATCCCATATAGCTTAGATACATCTTCCATATGCTTATATAAAACAGTCCCATCTATAGTTAATATATGCAAAATTTCTTACTCAAGGAATACAATAAAACTGTAAGAGTTATACCACAATTTATTTCATTCCAGCAGTCATTTAATCAATAGAACAATTCATTCAGAATTAAATAGATGTATTCTATCACCTAATAAATAAAAGAACATTCGATCACAGAAGGAGTAGATGGACATATCTAAGCAAGTTTCTGAACAACAAATGGAACAACCAAGTTTTTCCCAACCTTAGAACGGAACAACCAATCTACTTGCTCCGTTCACCTTCTATCCTGACCATGAACCCATGAGGGCGAACTCCAAAACTCCTCCTTATCATTAATCCTTTAGTTTTCAAAAAACTTCTTCTTTCCTCACACTCAGAAAACAATGTTCATAACAACAAGAGATAATTATTCCCCCCCTAGCATACTAGGCAGCGTCCTTCCTCCTCCCATACGCTATATATCCAAAACCATTTGTGCCTAGGTCTTTTCCACTAGGGAATTTTCGTAGCTTTCCAAATCCCTGATTTTCAGGGGCTGCCAATGGTCAAATTCCTGATTTTCCACTTGAAACATTTAGCCCTGAGGTACTTCCAACATGTTCCCCACTCATGGAGTCATGGTCAGCTGATTTCAACCTGGTTGTTCCATTTTTCTATCAGCAATAAATATAAAATATTTGCTTCTTATAAGTGTCATAGTCAATGAGTTGGTTGGGACAAATCAAATCTTTTCCCAACAATCATAATCATAATTTACAATTAATCTATATTCAAAATTTGAAATTTCCATTTATGGCAATAATTTTCCAATTTCGAAATTACCAAAAATGGAAATAAATTCCTAAGTATTTTCAGACTTAAAAATAATTTAGTTTTGGGGATGTTACACGTTCCTACGTTATTTTATATCAAAACAAAGAATTTCATTTTTGAATAACTGAAGTGTACAATCCTATGCTATTGGCATAGTCATAAAGATGGAAGATTTAGTCAATTTTTCTTGTGTATCGAGCATTGAAAATCTTATGGTATGAGTCGTTAGAGGTTTAAGTAGTTAGGAAACATTTGGTACAGGCACTATATATATATATATATATATATATTCATCCTAAGTCTTGTTTTGACATGTACACGATTTGATATTCTTCATTAAGTAATACGGCTCTGCGTATTTACTTACAGTAATATAGGAATACATATATATTTAAATCTCAAGTACACTTCCAGAACTTTATTTAGCATTTGTACAATCTAATTATTTTCCTTCAATTGATTACCTACACGTACATAATCACATGTCTGTGATGTTAGAAATAAAATAGTAATGACTGAACATTTAACCTAGATGCATCCTCCAGTATATTTACATAATTCAGTTCCATTCACAACTAATACACACAGAAAGTTTACTCAACAAATGCAATTAAACTATAAGGGTTTATTCTATAATTTATTCCATTCCATTTGTAATTTAATCAACAAAAAAATTTCATCTAGAATTAAAGAGATGTATTTTATCAGCCATTAAATCAAAATAACATTCGATCAGAGAAAGAGTAGATTGACATATCTGAGCAAGTTACCGAACAACAAATGGAACAGCTAAGTTCTTTCCAACCTTAGAACAGAGTTCAGCCAATCTACTTTCTCCGTTCACCCCCTAGCCTGACCATGAATCCATGACGACGAACTCCAACATTCCTCCTTAGTTATGGTCCTTCTTCAGTTTCAAAAAAATCTCCTCCTTATCTCAGACTTGGAAAAAAAATTTCATAACAGCAAGTGATAATTATTTTCCCCAACATACTAGGCAACGTCCTGCCTCCTCCCATATGCTATATATGCCAAAATAATTTGTGCCTAGGTCTTTTCCCCTTGGGAATTTCTGTATCTTTCCAAATCCATGATTTTCAAGGGATACCAATGGCCAAATTCCTGGTTTTCCACTTGTAACATTCAGCCCTGAGGTAGTTCCAACATGTTCCCCATTCATGGAGTCATGGTCAGCTTATTTCAACTTGGTTGTTCCATTTGTCCATCAACAATAAATATAAAAATATTTGTTTCTTACAAGTGTCATAGTCAAAGAGTTGGTTGGGAAAAATCAAATCTTTGGTCAACAGTCATAATCATAATTTATTATTAACTAAATTCGTAATTCGGAATTGCCATAAATGACAATAATTTTCCAATTTCAAATTTACCAAAAACGAAAATAATTTCTTAAGTATTTTCAGACTTAATAATAATTTATTTTTGGGGATATTACAAGAGTACTAGAATAATTTTGTTTATTTTTAATCTTGTTTAGATCCATTATCTTAAAACAATTATTTTCACAAAGCTTTGCTTAAACCTTGTAAATTGTATATTACCTTTGTACATGAACACTGTTAGTTAAGCATTTGTAATTAAAGTGTTGATTGTTAGAGTTGTATCTTTAGTTAGTTCACATCTTTTAAATTGTTTTAGGATATTAGTTGGCTAACAGAGACATAAAACCCGTCATTGTAGACTATACCAAACGGCTTGGGTTAAGTAGACAACCTCAGACTAGATCTACCCTTCTCGTTGACGGTGTGTCACAAACTCCTGTCAACACATACCTGTAACATTAATAGTTTTCATTCAACAAAACCACTAAACTATGGAAAGTGGATTCGATAATTTCAGTGTGGGATATCAAGGGAATTTTTGCACTATTTGAACTAAACAGAGTGGGTCAACAAACTCAAATATACACCATCAGCATGGTATGTCATCAAAGAGACCAGTTGATGCAAAAAAATGACATTAATGACCTTGGATGGATCTCACACACCCTCAACTTAGGTCTACCTAATAAGGCCAATTATCCAAGCCTAATATTAGCATTAGGACCACTTGAATATTAGGGGAATCACCTACATGAGTGATCTCCATTCACATTGTAAACTAATTGGAAATTAGCTTAAAGGAAACATATAAAAGCAAGCTTGGGGTATGTAAAGAAACAAGAGTTCAACTATACTGTTATGTTGTTGAATAGTTTCTTGAGATTCCATTATTCTCTAAGACCATTCCAACATCCATAACCAAAGCCAAGTTTCTGACCTCTTGATAATTTGGTTATAATTCCTTACTTTATTATCATCTTGTCATAGGTGAATATGTTCTTTGAAGGGAACTACAAGGACCCTCCCCCTGACAATCCCATTTACCAGCAAACTCAAAAATTTGACTCTTATACCACATTTTTATGTCCCTATCCATGCAAGCTTGCCACTTGACATTGGATCTTTTCTTTTAAGTCACATTAGACTTACATATTTTCTTACAATTATTGTCTTTGCAGCTTGGATATATTAAGATGATAATTCCTACCAGAACAAGTCTAAAATATATGTTGGATTACTGAGAGGGGGGGTGAATCAATAATAGAGAAATTTTATCCATTTTTACCAAAAATGAAAATGTTATATCAATGTAGCATTATCCTCAAATAGTTGCAAAGTAAATAAACAATGAAAAAATGATAAATCACACACATACAGAGTACACCATCGTTTTTACGTCGAAACCCAATGTGGGAGAAAACCACATAATGGTTTTTTTTATATTTCTTGAAGAATTACATTCATTGGAAGCACCAAATTCCTTTGTTTTCTAACTGCAAATGGAAGGAGGCTCCAATCCCCTAGTTTCTTAGGCTACAACCTGAGGGAAGCTCCAACTCCCCAATTCTATGGCTACAACCTGAAGGAGACTACAACCACCTGAGTTCTCCGACTACAACCAGAAGGTGGCTATAACCACCTATCCTTGTCCTGTCCAACCGCCTTGAAATATAAATGCCAAATGTAGACAACTTGTCACTATCATAGAATAAACCACTGCCACTGTCAACCTGTCACTATCGACCTGTACCAATAACCTGTAACAACCTATACAAATCAACCTACACCAAACAACATGTACCAATAACCTGAATCAACATTTACCATGCATCAACCATGCAACAACTTTTAATCATCAAGATGTTCCAACATCATCAACTATGTATGTGCCAACTCATCAATTACTTGTCTCAACCATGTACCCAACATGTATCTCAACCATATACCAAATACATACACCAATATAACCATCAAAAGTTATCTAACAATTCATCACTCTATCCATCAACCAAATACCATAAACCATTACATCAAATCATGTGCCACAATGTCACTGTTATGTAGCCTCAAGCTAAACCAACAACTTCAACAACACATCACAACCAAAATAACAAAACCCATATGCCAAATATCAACAACAAAATATCAACTGTATCTCTCAACAAATCTGATATATGCAGTAATACTAAATATCCAATATCATCTCAAGAGATAAACCCTAGCTCACGAAACATACCTCAAACAAAATGTGCCATATCTCTCATAAATAGACCCCAACCATGTTGTTGTCACGATTTTTCTTCCACACTTTTTCTGCTGCAATTTTTCTGCTTCACTTTTTTTGCCGCGATTTTTCTACCGCACTTTTTCTGCCACGATTTTTTTGCCGCGATTTTTCTGCCACTTTTTCTGCCACGATTTTTCTGCCTCGATTTTTTTACCACTATTTTTCTGTTGTACTTTTTCTGCCGCACTTTTTCTGCCACACTTTTCCTCCCGCACTTTCTCAGCCACACGTTTCTTGCCACGCTTTTTCTTCCGCATGTTTTTTGCCGCATGTTTTTTGCCTCTATTTTTCACTATCAATAATACCTGCCCATTGCCCAAATAATCTTTCACAAAATATATATTTAATGATATTCAAGTGTGATTAAAATGAAAGAGTCGTGCCTCTTATTTATACTTTCATGTAGCTTCCTCAAGGGGTTACCTTTTAACCATCTTAATCCACTTTCCTTTTTTGAGGGTTAACCAAATTCTAACCACTTGTCCACTTAACAATTCCTCCATTAACTTTATTATTTAAATAATTTATTTTGTATCCACTTTGACTTGTAGTACACTCATCACTTCACTTTATTATTTACCTTCTAAAATCTCTCAAACCACTTTCCTTATTTTAGAGAGTTCTCCATTAACTTTATTATTTAAATAATTTATTTCGAATCATCTTTGACTTATAGAACACTCATCACTTCACTTTATTATTTAAATAATTTCGTTTTTGCTAACACTTTGACTACTTTGACTTTTAGGGCTTCTACATGACTCATGAGGATTCTCCAACTTCACATGGCCATAACTCTCTAACCATGAGGAGTTATGTGACATTCCACATACTATCGGAAATGACATGACATGTACTATCCATATAGAATAGTATTACCTACAAATATATAAAAAGTCATACCATTATCCATAAAAAAGACTTGGGTCCATTACCCAAACCTTTGTCCAACCAGAATTCTCTACAAGACTTTCTTCAAGGGTTCACATCAATGACAACCAACCCAATTAATAAAAAATATCCTTGTTTGGAATTGATGGCAACACTCTAATACAATAATGAAGTCATGTCATGCAATACTGAATTCATATCACTCATGCTCCCCCTGTGACCATCGCTTCCCTTGGAACCATGACTCTATGTTTTGCATCTGATAAATCTATCCCCCTCGATCATCAATGGAAAATGTATCTTTCCATCTAGGGTTGCTCCCCCTAACTAAACTGTCCTTGGGGATACTCCCCCTGACTGAACTCTTCCTGAAACTGATCTCCCGACCTGAATTTTCCTCTTTATCGTGCTTCCTCATGTAAATCTAAGACATATAAGATAAGCATTCAAATGCATTCATTTTGGAGTAGAAATAACTCCAAGTCTCTGGTGAAGATACTCAAACGCTTTCCGTGGAAGAGGTTTTTTAAAGATGTTTGTCACTTGTTCTTTTGTGCCCACATATTCAATTCTGATGTTCTTTTCTGCAACATGTTCTCATAAAAAGTGATACTTGATTGGAATGTGCTTCGTCTTGGAGTGCATCATCGAGTTCTTTGAGATACTGATCGCTCTTGTACTATCACAATAGATTGGAATGGCCTCATCATACTTAACCTATATATCTGTCAGAGTTTTTTTCATCCACAGAACCTATGTACAACATGATGCTACTGCAATATACTATGCCTCAGTTGTAGATAAAGATATTGATGATTGTTTCTTTCTTAGCCATGATACTAAACACTCACCCAAGTAGAACATTGTTCCATTGGTGCTTCGATGGTCATCAATGCAACCTACCTAATTTGCTTCTGTGTAGGGAATAAGTGATAGATCCTTTCCTTTTGGATACCATAATCCAAACTCTTCTGTTCATTTGAGATATATGAAAATCCTCTTCACTGATAATGCATGTGATTCCTTTGGTGTTGCTTGAAATCGTGCCGCTTGTCCAACTGCTTGCATTACATCTAGTTTGGATGTTGTCACATATAGTAGGCTACCAATCATTGACATGTATTTCCTTTGATCTATAGACTTTGAATCATCATCTTTTCTCAACTTTCAATGGGTTTTCATAGGAGTGATAATTCATTTGCAATCTTCCATTCCGAACCTCTTTAACATTTCTATGAGATACTTGGTTTGAGAAATAAGATTTCGTTGGTTTCTTTGACATATCTGAAGTCTCAGAAAGAAGGGTAGTTCTCCAAGTAATGAAATTTCAAATTCATTCTGCATATCCTTTGAAAATTTCTGGTTTAACCTGTCATCATCACTACCAAAAATAATATTATCAACATAAACTTCATTTAATAAAATACTATCTTGACTTACCTTGATGTAGAGGTTGTTGTTTGCACTTCCTTTTTTGAACCCTGCATGTTGTAGATATTTATCCAATCTAGAGTAATGTAATATCCCAAAAAATAATTAATTATTAAAGTATATATGCACTTAGGAATTTTATTTCAATTTTTGGCAAATTCTTATTTGGAAAATTATTTCCATTTATGGAAAATACAAATTTGGAATTTGATTATTGAAATTAATTATTGTGATTGTTGGGCAAAGATTTGATTTTCCCAACCAACTCTTTTAGTATGACACATGTAAAATAAAAATATTTGTATATATTAATTGCTCAAGGACAAATGGAACAGCCAAGTTGAAAACAGCTAACCATGATTCCATGAGTGGGGAACAGACTTGAGTTACCTTAGGGATGAATTTTACAAGTGGAAAATGAGGAATTTGGCCACTAGCAGCCACTGAAAATCAGGGATTTGTAAAGCCGCGAAAATTTCCAAAGAGGGAAAAAGACCTAGGCAAAATATTCTTTTTTGATATACAACATATGGGAGGAGGTAGGGCGCTGCTTAGTAGGTCAGAGAGAGGATATCACTTGCTCTTATGAAAATTGTTTAGAGTGTGAGGCAAGGGGATTTATGATCTGAAAGAGGACTGTAGAGAAAGAGGATCATTGGAATTCCCCCTTCTGGACTCATCGTCAGGCTAGGGGGTGAACGAAGCAAATAGTTTGGTTTTTCTGTTCTATGGTTGGGTGGAACTTGGTAGTTCCATTTGTTGTCCCAACATTTTATTCAGATATGTACATCTACTTGTCTCCTTGTTTGAATGTTTTGTTGATTAATAGTTGATAGAATGAAATGGATTATAGGATAATTCCTTACAGGTTGATTTTATTCACTGAGTAAATATAAGAAAGCTATTGTGAATTTTTAGTTGTTAATGAAGTTGTGTTATGTATATATATATGCATAGATAGTAATATATGTATATGTTGGACTAGGCATAAAGAATGTTAGAACTATTGGTTGTATTTTGGAAGATTGTAAGTGAATACAAGATGACTGTGTGTATTTTCATATAATCACATAGATGTATTTATGTACATAAATATACATGCAGTATACCATATTAGCCTATGTACAAGTACCATAGAAAGAAGATAAAGTAAATAACAGTCCTCCTTTTTAAAGAGAAATTACATTTTATATATGCGATGGTCCATATACAAACAAAGATTCAATATTCTACATAACACATGCTATCATATTTGTTTAATCGTGGAATCATATTTAATATAGGGTTTTCCCCTTTTCAATCTGTTTATTCCATTAATGAATTAAAATACAAGTAACCAGTTTATTTATGGAACCCTGGTTCAAAACATTATCGCAATAGAGTGCCCTAAGGTGGAACCCTGTACCAATAATAAATAGAACCTGAGAAGTTAAAATCAAACATCGAGATTTGGAACTCAAATTCCTTTTGAGTAAGGCGATCTCGTGGATCCATTTCCTCAGAATGATTAAATCCTACAAAGGGAAATCATGAATTAGTAAACAATGTTAGTTACTAAACATTACACAGTAGCAAGAAAACCTTACCGCACCCATAGGAAATGGTTTATGACTTTACATCGTATAATTCGAGGGCAAAATAAGTCACAGTAAGTCTAGGATGTGTATTTCTTCCTAAGAGTCGATATTTTCAGGGAATCGTTTTCCATCTTGCCTCTTTACGAACCAGAAGACTTATCATATAATATACAGGAGTAACAAATGTACAACTTATGCCTACAGTGAATACCATAAGCGGACCTACGAGTGATTGTAGGAACCTAGAGAAATATTTTAACCAAGGGGTTCTTCGGCGAGAGGCATGCCATGAACAACTCAAAATAAAATGAAAGTATAAGTGATAAGGAGAAGATCGAGGTCACAACCTTGCCAAAAAAACCCTCAATACTTTTACGAATGAAGGTATTCCCAAATACCCAATAAAATTCAAATTTAAACTAAAGAGTAAACACAGACTTCTCAGAAAGATGGTTGTTAGTGCACGTATATGTATGCACAGTACACAGAGATCATTTTACATGACGGTTAACCAAGGAGTTTTACCTTTACAACATTATATCAATATTATTTTATTACAAACAATAGAGGCTTACCCAATGACCAGTGTGGGGAAAATAGTAGGTAACAGGTGATACATGGGGTTCTATCCTCCAACCTGTGTGCGAGACACAAAAAAAATATTAACCAAGTCCCAGCGGGTGAAAGAATTACACATACAATGGTATACCTGCAGATGCATTCGTCATCTTGTTAGTGCCACCAGACATTACAAAACATAGTTACAGGTTGTGGAGGCATGATATCTCTCATGGAACGAGGTCAAATATTTAGGAATAATTCTTTAAGAATAAACGAAAACCCTTAAATACTGAGAGATGACTGAGTATTACAACTTTAATTACAGGAGAAGGGTATTAACACAGCGACACAACCAGAGAGTTGCTAACATTTAGAGAAACCCTGTAAAACCCTAGTTCAAGAACTGAAACTCAGAGGAGCAGACCAAGATGTAAATATTTGTAGAAGCAGTAACTTGTAACAGTGCCAATATGATGCATGGGATGCGAGAAAATTACATTTTCAAGTGTAGTAGGAACACCAGACCGCCTGAAGCCTCTTCCTTCGTTATTCAGGACGAGACTTCCATTGTTGTTAACCGGTAACAGAGGAATGAGTAACGCGTAAAGAAAACCCCTCAACATCTCTAGAGTGAAGTATTATAATGACTTACAATGGCTTCTCCAAAGAAATTTTAGTGAGGGCTACAAACATAGTACAATGCCATGTGAAATGATGGATGTGGCATGGATTGTATTGGACACAATGGACGAGTGACACCTCCCGGGAGGTACTTTTGCAGGTAGCCATTAATGGGTTAGACAAAGGTTTTAATCCACGTCTGAGATTCCTTTATTCAACTTCATATCAAGTTATTACAAAGTGTGAGGCTAGTTAATATAGGGTTATGACTACACCCTTTAGTTGCACCCATCTCTCATCCAGTTAAAGGTCTTACCTTATGGTTCAATCATGTTATCGAGCTCGAGAAGTGTAATTGTTATCATTGGGCTTTGTAACGATGCCAGTCATTAACCATACTACTAGACCCGTGGTAGTAGTGGTCAGAGTTTTAACCATAGACAGCTTACCACGAAGTTTTATTACTTAGACAGTTAATATGTAAAGCCATTGTTATGTTAAAGTCTGCGATGTATTGGATAAAGGGGTATGCATATGCCTGGAACCCAATTTTGTATAGGACCCCTATATGGTATAAGTAATGTTTATGCATTGAGATGGTGGTAATACTATTTGGGGTTTTAATAATTTAAACGTTAACCCTTTATACTCTCACTAGTGAATAGGAATGTTATTATCTAGGAGACTAGGGTATAGTGAAGTTATCCCTTAACTGTTATATATGTGATTGTTGTGTATTATGGATTAATTCAGAGATGAAGTCATTCCTATATGATATTATGGTTGTATCAATAAAATGGTAAACATAAACATTGTGAAAGTCAATAATGATGACAAAACTACCTACATATATTAAGTTTATGTATTTTGAAATAAGTTATTCGAAGAGGAAAAGAGATTGAATGTCCCTAACAAAAAAAAATTAATTGGTAAATTTGGGGAACATTACATATGGTAACAGAGCTGAAGGTTACAACACTTGGCCCTCAAAGAAGGGCCAAATTTTTGTTTAGTACATTTTATCGTGTTTAAAGAAGGACTAACAAAAATACTTATTGTTACAAACAAAAGTTTTTTGTTCTATTGTGATAATGGCAGCACAGAACGAAGAGGAGAATCCTGAGCAAGGACCTTCTAAAAATCCTAAGCAGAACAGTGAAGGAATTTCATCTACCCAGGTTCTGGAAACAATGAGGAACCTTATTGTGGAATTGCAAGTTTTCAAGGAAGATAATGAGAAATGGAAAAAGGCACATGAATACCAGCAGGAAATAAATGAAGTATTGTTGCGTAGCATAGTAACAAAGAAGAGCCCAAAATATAATGACAAGGAAGAAGAGGTCAGCAAAACAGCCTCCAAAAATTCTAGTCCTGAAGCAGAAAACAAGAACAGTTCTTCTTAAGGCACACCAGCATCAGAAAATAAAACAACCATAGGAAGGAAGAGGAAACAGGTGGACCACCTGAGGGTGAATTTAAGAAAATCAAATCGTCCACCTTTAATGGAGAATCTAGGAGAGCGGAGGAGGTTGAAGCATGGTTACTGGACATAAAAAAGTATTTCCAGATTTATAATTACTCCAGTAACATGAAGGTCAGAATAACCATTTATAACTTGAAAGGAAAGGCAAGTATATGGTGGCAGGACCTGAAGTTGGCCACGGGCTTAAAAGAAAAACAGATGGAATGGTCGGATTTCAAGAAATACTTCAAGAAACAATATTTATCATAAAGTTACTATGAGAGAAAGACCAAAGAATTTTATGAGATAAGACTCTGCCAGATGACCGTGGACAACCTGATAAACAAATATCTTGAATTATTAAGATTTGTGTCATACATCAGAGAAGACAAAGTAAAAATCCATTGGTTCCTAAGCTACTTACCACAGTCCTATAAGGAAAAAATTGAGTTCGACAACCCCAAAACCTTAAGCGAAGTTTTTAGAAAGGCCTGGATGTGCTATGACCAGTATAAACAACGATCTAAACTTCCCAAGGCTTGGAAAGATAAAAACAAGACATAATGAATGAATGGAGGAAGGGCTTCTAGCCAGCCCCTTTCCGGAATATGGCAAAGAATTTTCATAGGAAAGATTTTCATTCCAATAACCAGAACACCCAAGGGGGAGATAGAATAGTTAATCTGGGAACCAAGAATTTCGGGGACAACCCCAGGGAACTGTTAAAATGTTGAGAGTGTGGAGAACCTCACTTAAGGAGGAATTGTCCACATTTAACTTCAACAGTAAGGACCACAGTTCATAACCTGCAAGAGGGCTCTACGGTAGGATATGTGGGCAGGAGCATACACATAATCAATGCAGTTGTGGATGGCCGACAGGATGATCATCAATCCATCATAGTGGAGGTTGAAGGTAAAGTTAATAATAATCGTATTTCTATTTTAATTGACACAGGAGCTACTCTGAGTTATATTACTCCTAGTGTAGTTGATTAAAACAAGCCTAAGAAAGTAAAACATACTAAATCCTGGTTAGTACAACTAGCAACAGGGACAAAAAGGAAAGTAACAAATTTCATTTCTGATTTTGAACTCAGTTTAGATGGCCAAAATACAAATTTAAATCTGAATATTTTACCGTTAGGGTCAATCGACATAATCATTGGAATGGAATGGTTAGAAAAACATAAAGTAATTTTGGATTTCTATGAAAAATCACTTACTTACAGAGACGAAAACAACACTTTTAGGACAATTCAAGTCATCATAAAAACCAGTCTCAGTTAGGCAGATTTCAGCCATGCAGTTTAATAAATGCATGAATAAAGGGTGTCAGATTTATGTTATTCAAGTGACAAATCTATTAGAAAAGAAAGATAAACCCAGCCTAGAAGACTTTACCATCTTACATGAATTTAGAGATTTATTTGTGGACGAAATACCAGAAGTGCCTACAAGAAGAGAGATAGATTTCTCTATCGATATGTTTCCCAGATCATACCTGATATCTAAGGCACCTTATAGGATGAGTTTACCTGAATTGACAAAACTGAAAATTCAACTACAAGATCTATTGGACAAGGAATACATCAGACCAAGTGTCTCACCCTAGGGAGCGCTAGTCCTTTTTGTTAAAAAGAAAGACAAAACTTTAAGATTATGTATCGATTATCAATAGTTAAACAATATGATTGTTAAGAACAAATATCCCCTACCCAGAATCAATGATCTATTTGACCAAGTGGGAGGGGAAAATATTTTTTCTATGTTTTATTTAAGATCTGGTTATCACCACGTCATAATAAAAGATGAAGACATAAGTAAAACAACGTTTAGAATGAGATATGGACATTATGAGTTTGTTGTTATTCCATTTGGTCTCACTAATGCACCAACATTTATGTGTTTAATGAATAACATATTCAGTCAATATTTGGATAAGTTTGTTTTGGTATTTATTGACGACATTCTGGTGTATTAAAAAATGGAAGAAGAACACGAAGAACATCTAAAGATAGTATTGCAGACCTTAAGAAAACACAAGTTGTATGAAAAAATTGACAAATGTGACTTCTACCAAAAGAGAATACAATACTTAGGACATGTAGTATCTAAAGAAGGTATTGTAGTCGACCCAACGAAGATAAGAGCTATCATGGAATGGCCTATCCCTAAGGATGTGGCGGGCATCCGATCATTCCTGGGAATTACCGGTTACTATTGTAGATTTATCGAGGGATTTTCTAAGATTGCATACCCAATCAAATCCCTATAGAAAAAGGGGACCAAGTTTATTTGGTCGCAGAAATGTCAGGACAATTTTAATAAGTTAAAATATTTTTTAACAACTGCACCTATTTTAAGGGTAGCATACCCTGATAAAGACTTTACAGTCTGCGTGCATGTGAGAAAATAAGGTTTGGGAGGTGTCCTAACTCAATAAGGGCATGTTATTTATTACGAGACCCGAAAACTAAAAGAGAATTAATGAAACTACGTCACACACGACTTGGAATTACCAGTTGTAATTCATGCGTTAAAAATGTGGTGACACTATATAATGGGCATAATTTTTTTTATTGCTAACCGATAACAGTGGTGTGAAATTCTTATTTATCCAACCAGATCTTAACGCAAGGCAAGCAATGTGGCTGGCCTTCTTGAGTGAATTCAATTTCGAAGTAAGACACATCAAGGGTAAGGAAAACAAGGTGGAAGATGCCTTAAGTAGAATAACCCATGGGTTGTTTGAAATAAGTATTAGCATGGATGAAAGAGACATTGAACAAAGGATAAAATTTGCAAGTGGTAATGACGAAAAATACATAAAAACAGTAGCAGATTTACAAAGTAATGCAAAAAATTTGGACAGAACAGATTTGAGTTTGGAAAGAAATGGACTAATAAGATTCAAAAGTAGGTTGTACATACCAGATTCTGTTGAATTAAATCTAACAATTTTGGATGAAGGACACAAGAAGCCATATTCTGGTCATCCGAGATACCAGTAAAAGGTAACAGCATTGAGGAAGTTGTTTTATTGGCCTAACATGATAGGTGAGACAACAAAATACTTATCTAAGTGCCTAGATTATCAACAGGTGAAGAACATCAACATCCAACTGGCCTGCTACAACCTCTACCTATACCAGAGTGGAAGTGGGAAACTATCTCACTGGATTTTATCACAGGTTTGCCTAAAACTCAAAAGCAGAATGATTCGATTATGGTAGTAATTGATAAACTTAGCAAGTCTGCACATTTTATTCCTGTGAAATATACTTATAAATCTATTAACATTGTTGAAATATTTATGAAGGAAATTTTTAGATTGTGTGGTATTCCTAAAATGGTGATTTCGGATAGAGATGTCAAATTTACATCCATGTTTTGGAAATAATTGTTTGCAGGGTTTAACACTAACTTGAATTTCAGCACAAGATACCATCCAAAAATGGATGGGCAAACTAAATGAATGAACCAGATTGTGGAAGATATGTTACAAATGTATGTAAGGACGAAACCAACCAAGTGGGAGGAATACCTACACTTAGTGGAATTTGAATACGATAATGGTTATCAAACGTCGGCTAAAATGAGCCCCTTCGAAGTACTATACGACAGAAAGTGTACAATGCCGATTAGCTGGGATAACCCAGTTGACAGACTCATGATGGGACCAAAAATGCTTCAGGAAATGGAGAAAACGGTAAGAAAAGTACAATAGAATTTAAAAGAGCCAGAGGACAAACAAAAAACCTACACAGATATGAACAGAAGAAACCATGAATTCCAATTTGGAGACCACGTGTATTTAAAAGTCAAAGAAATAAGAAGTTCGTTAAATCTAGGAAACCATTCAAAGTTGGTGCCCAGGTTTTGTGGCTCCTTCGAGATCTTATCTCAAATTGGACCCATGGCATATCAACTTGCACTTCCTGCAAATTTAAAAGTTCATAATGTATTTCATGTTTCTTTGTTGAAAAAGTATATTCATGATCCTACTCACATCATTGATTGGAACATGGTGCAGTTGGAACCAGAAGGCGAGTTCCAAGAAGAACCTATGCGCATTCTGGATAGGAAAGAAACAATACTACGGAACAGAGCCATCGCCCAGGTAAAAGTGCAATGGAAGAACTTTAGTCCCAAGGAGACCATTTGGGAATTGGAGGAAGATTTGTAGAAATCTTATCCAACCCTATTCCGAGAAAGGAACGAACGCTGAGGACAGTGTTTTACTCAAGGGGGAGAGGATGTAATATCCCCCAAAGTAATTAATTATTAAAGTCTGTATGCACTTAGGAATTTTATTTCATTTTTTGGAAAATTCATAATTGTAAAGTTATTTCCATTTATGGAAAATCCAAATTTTGAATTTGATTATTGTAATTAATTATTGTGACTGTTAGGCAAAGATTTGATTTATCCAACCAACTCTTTGACTATGACACGTGTAAAAGAGAAATATTTTTATATATTAATTGTTGAAGGAAAAATGGAACAATCATGTTGAAAACAATTGACCATGATTCCATGAGTGGGAAACAGACTTGAGTTACCTCAGGGATGAATTTTACAAGTGGAAAATGAGGAATTTGGCCACTCGCAGCCCCTGAAAATCAGGGATTTGTAAAGCTTCGAAAATTCAAAAAGAGGGAAAAATACCTAGGCACAAGATGGTTTTTTGATATACAACATATGGGAGGAGGCAAGACGCTACTTAATATGTTGGAGAGAGGATATCACTTTCTTTTATGAACATTTTTTGGAGTGTGAGGCAAGGGGATTTCTAATCTGAAAGAGGATTGTAGCGAAAGAGGATCATTGGAATTCTCCCTTATGGACTCATGGTCAGGCTAGGGGGTGAACGAAGAAAGTAGTTTGGTTGTTATGTTCTATGGTTGGGTGGAACTTGGCTATTCCATTTTTTGTCCCATCACTTTATTCAAATATGTACATCTACTTGTCTCCTTGTTTGAATGTTTTGTTGATTAATAGTTGATACAATGAAATGTATTATAGGATAATTCCTTACAGGTTGATTTTATTCATTGAGTAAAGATAAGAAATCTATTGTGAATTTTTAGTTGTTAATGAAGTTGAGTTATATATATATATATATATATATATATATATATATATATATATATATATATATATATATATATATATATATATATATATATATATATATATTAATATATGAATATGTTAGTTCAGGCATAAAAGAATGTTAGAACTATTGAAAGTTTGTGATACGGAAAATTATATGTTAGAACTATTGGTTGTATTCTGGAAAATTATAAGTGAATACAAGATGACTATGTGTATTTCCATATAATCACATAGATGTATTTATGTACATAAATATACATGCAGTATACCATATTAGTCTTTGTACAAGTACCAGAGAATGAAGATAAAGTAAATAACAATCCTCCTTTTTAAAGAGAAATTGCATTCTATATATGTGATGGTCCATATACAAACAAAGATTCAATATTCTACATAACACGTTCTATCATAGTTGTTTAATCGTGGAATCATATTTAATATAGGGTTTTCCCTTTTCAATCTATTTATTCCATTAAGGAATTAAAATAAAATTAACCAGTTTATCTATGGAAACCTGGCTCAAAAAGTTATCGCAATAGAGTGCCCTAAGGTGGAACCCTGTACCACTAATAAACAGAACCAGAGAAGTTAAAATCAAACACCGAGATTTGGATCTCAAATATCTTTCGAGTAAGGCGATATCATCGATCCATTTCCTCAGAATGATTAAATCCTGCAAAGGGAAATCAAGAATTAGTAAACAGTGTTAAGAAAATCAACGAAATTAAATATTGAAGATTCAATACATGAATAATACTTAAATTGAGGTTGGCATGGGTGCATTTCCCATCGACGTCCCTAAAGTGATCTGTCCACAGTCCAAAGGGGAGGAGTGGAACCAGAAATGTCTAATGGGTACCCTCGCAAGGAAACATGGGTACTATCATTAGTTTTGTAGCCGAAAAGAATTAACTGAATGCTCCAGAATGTAAACAATAAAATAGAACAATGTTAAACCTTTAATATATTTCATAACCAAAATGATAAATTTCACAAAGTATATTGCATGTCCCACAAAGGTGTTTATTTCCCAATTGGATACTTTGATTACTATTCGTATTTACATGGAAGAAGTGCAAATAGACAAGTTCAAACACAAAATTCTAGAACAGAGAACTTAGAGTAAATCTTTTAATATGTTTAAATTCTAGAATATTTACACACAGTGGAAGTCTTATGCCTGTAATAATTCATGTACAAATATGAGCAATGTGAATAGAATAAGAGTAATGAACTAGTTACTAAACTTTACATAGTAGCAAGAAAACCTTAACGCACCCACAGGAAATGGTTTACGACTTTACATCGTATAATTCAAGGGTAAAATAAGTCACAGTAAGTCTAGGATGTGTATTTCTTCGTAAGAGTCGATAGTTTTGAGGACTCATTTTCCATCTTGCCTCTTTACGAACCATAAGACTTATCATATAATATACAGGAGTAAAAAATGTACAACTTATGCCTACAATGAATACCATAAGTGGACCTAGGAGCGACTGTAGGAACCCAGAGAACGATTTTAACCAAGGGGTTCTTGGGCAAGAGGCATGCTGTGAAAAACTCAAAATAAAATGCAAGTATAAGTGATAAGGAGAAGATCGAGGTCACAACCTTGCCAACAAAAACCTCAATAGTTTCACAAATGGAGGTATTCACAAAAACCTAGTAAACTTCAAATTTAAACTAAAGAGTAAACACAGACTTCTCAGACAGAGGGTCGCTAGTGCACGGATATGTATGCATAGTACACGGAGATCATTTTATGCGACGGTTAACCAAGGATTTTTATCTTTACAACATTATATCAAGAGTATTTTATTACAGACAATAGAGGCTTACCCAAGGACTAGTTTGGGGAAAATATTAGGTAACACGCAATACGTGGGGTTCTATCCTCCAACCTGTGTGTGGGACAAAAAAAAAATAATAATCAAGTCCCATTGCGTGAAAGAATTACAGAGACATTGGTATACCCACATATGCATTCGTCATCTTGTTAGTGTCACCAGACATTACAGAACAGAGTTACAGGTTGTGGAGGCATGATATCTCTCACGGAACGAGGTCAAATATTTATGAATAATTCCTTAAGAATAAATGAAAACCATTAAAGACTGAGAGATGACTGAGTATTACAACTTCTCTTACAGGAGAAGGGCGTTAACACAATGAGACAACCAGAGAGTTGATAACATTTAGAGAAACCCTATAAAACCCTAGTTAAAGAACTGAAACTTAGAGGAGAGGACCAAGATGTAAATCTTTCTAGAAACAGTGACATGTTACAGTGCCAATATGATGCATGGGATGTGAGAAAATTACCTTCTTGAGGGCAGTAGGAACACCAAACTGCCTGAAGAATCTTCCTTCGTTATTCAGGATAGGACTACCATTGTTGCTAACCGATAATAAAGGAATGAGTAACGTGCAGAGAAAAACCCTCAACATCTCTCGAGTGAAGTGTTACAATGACTTACCTTGGCTTCACCAGAGAAATTTTAGTGAGGGCTACGAACATAGTACAAGGCCATGTGAAATGATGGAGGTGGCACGGTTTGTATTGGACACGGTGTCTGAGTGACAGTTCCCGGGAGGTACTTTTGCAGGTAGCCATTAATGGGTTAGACAAAGGTTTTAATCCGCGTCTGACATTCCTTTGTTCGACTTCATACCAATTTATTACAGAGTATGAGACTAGTTAAGTTAGGGTTATGACTATACCCTCTAGTCGTTCCCATCTCTCATCCAGTTAAAGGTCTTACCTTCTGGTTCAATCGTGTTATCGAGCTCGGGATGGGTAACTATTATTGTTGGGATTTGTAAGGATGCCAAACATTAACCATACTACTATTCCCGTGGTAGTAGTGGTCGAAGTTTTAACCATAGACACTTTACCACGAATTTTATTACTTATACAGTTCATATGTAAAGCCACCATTATGTTAAAGTTTGCGATGTATTCAATAAAGGGGTATGCATATGCTTGGAACCAGATTTCGTATAGGACCCCTATATGGTATAAGTAATGCTTATTCATAGAGATGGTGGTAATACTAGTTGGGGTTTTAATAATTTAAACGTTAACCCTTTATGCTCTCACTAGTGAATAGGAATGTTATTATCTAGGAGACTAGGGTATAGTGAAGCTATCCCTTAACTGTTGTGTAGTATGGATTAATTCAGAGATAAAGTCATTCCTATATGATATTATGGTTGTATAAATAAAATGGTAAACGTAAACCTTGTGAAAGTCAATAATGATGACAAAACTACCTATATATATTAAGTTTATGTATTTCGAAATAAGTTATTTGAAGAGGAAAAGAGATTTAATGTCCCTAACAATTTTTTTTAATTGGTAAATTTGGGGAACATTACAAGTTCCATGCTCTAGGATCCTATTTTAGACCAAACAAGGACTTATTTAATTTCCACACATAATTTGCGTTCTCTGACAACTAAAATCATTTTGGTTGTTCAATGTAGACTTGTTCTTAAAGTTCCCCATTCAAAAAAGTTGATTTTACATCCATCTAATACATTTTAATATTTTTTGAGCATGCATAAGCTAAAAACAATCGGATTGATTCCATTCTAGCAACTGGGGAAACGTCTCTTCAAATTCGATTCTTTCAACCTGTGCATATCCTTTACATACCAATCTAGATTTGTTCCTTGTAACATGTCCATATTCATTCAATTTATTCCTATATACCCACTTTGTGTCGATCACATTCTTATGATTTGGTCTTGGAACCAATTCCCAAGTGTCATTTTTCTCTATTTGATCCAATTCTTCATCCATGGCCTTATTCCAAAATTAATTCTTTCTGGAATCTTCAAAACAGGTTGGTTCAATCGTAGATAAGAATGTTAGGTGTGTTTGTTCTGGTGAACGAATTCGTCTTCTAGTCTCAACTCCTGAATCTTTGTTTCCGATAATCTGATCTGAAGGATGATTCTTCTGTACTCATTTGCTAGGTGTCTCTGGAGGCACTTGTTGAACTTGTTCTTCTTCTTCTGTCGGATCCTCTTCATATTCCCCTTATTTTTCATCTTATGTTTCTTCTTCGTAAAGATATTCCATTGATTCATTTTATTCTTACTTTAATTCTTGTCTACTTGTTTCATCAATTGTTACGTTGATGCTTTCCACAAATTTTTTCAATGTTAGGTTGTAACACTTATATGATTTCCTTGTACTTGAGTAACCAACAAGAACTCATTTTTCCACATGAGAGTCAAACTTTCCCATTCTGCCATTTTCTCTTTTGATGTAGCATTTGCTTCCAAAAAATCTGAAGTGCTTCACATTTGTTGGTCTTCCTTTCCATAGCTCGTAGGGCATTTTGTCAGTGTTTTTTTTGAGAATTACTCTATTTTCAATGCGAATTTTTGTATGCATTTCCTATGTCCAAAAAATATCTGTCAATTTGGAATCCATTAGCATTGTTCGAGCCATTTCCTATACTATCATATTCTTTCTTTCAACAACTCCATTTTATTGAGGTGTCATAAGAACAAAGAATTATCTTTTTATTCCATGACTACTGTAGTGGTCCATAAATTCCTTTGAATTGAACTCTCCTCCATTATCAGATCTCAGGCATTTGATTTTTGAATCCATTTCATTTTCAAACATTTCCTTGTAGATATTGAAGTTTTCAAAAGCTTCTGACTTATTCTTGAGAAAGAAAACTGTAGTCATTCTTGTAAAATCATCAAAAAATAACATAATTTTTTTCTCACCTTTTAAACCCTTTGTTGTAGTTGTTCCAACTAGATTAGTATGCACAATTTTTAGTGGTCTTGTCGTTGAATATTCTTTTGATTTGAACCTAATATTTTTTTTCTTTACTTGTTGACAATGCTTGCATAAAGTGTTGGTTGGTTTCGTGATCTGGGGAATTTCTCTGACTGCTTCTCTTTTGCTGAATTTGACAATGTTATCAAAATGTATGTGACCCATTCTTCTATGCCATAACCAACTTTCATCTTTCTTTCCTAGAAAAAACTTTTAATTTCCAATTTCACTTAACACGTATATGTTGCTTCAAGTTCTTGCAGTTGTAGAAATCAATTTTCCTGAACCTTCTTTTCTTATCTCTCACTTTTGTGAATCAAAAGTAACTTTATGACCTTGGTCACACATTTGACTCACATTTAGAATATTATGTTTCATATCTTCTACTAGTAGAACATTTTCTACCTTGGTATTCTTGTTCCCAATTCTGACCGTTCCTTTTCCAATGATTTTAACTGAATCATCATTTTTTAAGGAGATTGATCCATCTCTTTCCTTTCTTAATGTAATAAACCTATATCTATCACCTATCATGTGTTTTGAACAACCACTGCCAACATACAAACCACATTTCTTTTGCTTAGATTGTAGACCAAGTGTGAATTCTTCATTGCTATACTGATTCTTCTTTCTTATCCATGTCCTTTTCTGAGGTTCCTGTCTGTCACTGTTGTTATTTTGTTGTGGTTCTCTAGGAGGGACTATCATTCTCTGATATTTGGCCATGTGTCCAAAGTTGTTACATTTGTAACATTCCACTTCAGTGCTCAAAGATTCAAACATGTTGTAACTTCTTTTATGTGTTTCACTAGTCCTTCTTAGATAACCCTTTTGTATATGACTTTCAAAGTTATTTATGTTCTTGTTGTTAGCTTTGCAATTCACAAATTTATGTTCAAAATTATTACATGCATAACATAAACCAAAAAATATAGTTTGATACCTCGGAGTTGAAGATCTTCTGAAAGGAAGTAATCCTATGAATTCTTCTTCTTCTTGAGGCCTATCTGTCGGTTGTTGATTCTGAAATCTGAATCTTCTCAGTGGAGGATTGTCCCTGTAATGTTCCTTGTAGATCTTCCTATCCCCTTTGATTGTTTATGCATATCTTTTTGGATATGTTTCTTACTCTGTTGTTTTGGTGCTTGATCCCTTTTCTGTTTGATTTTATCCAAGTCTGGACTTGTCATGATGAGGTTATTGACTGTTGATAATGTCATCCAAAAGTTTTGAGTTGTTCTGCATATTTTTCTTTTGAAGATCCTTTCTTAATGTGACTATATTTGCTTCCAAATTTCCAATGATCCTGTCTTTTTATTCTAGTTTTTCGTTGATTGTTTCTTCAATTAATTTATCTTCTTCTCTTTGAACCTTCAAATTTTTGATAATTTGTTCTAGTTATTGAGTGTCTTATTTCTTTCCTAGTTCCCCTTGTAGTTTCATTTTTTTTCTTATTTTCTCTTCTGATAACGTCTATGGCACACATCAATTCTTCTAGGTAGTCAACTTCTGCCTCTTCATATTCTTCTTTGGCTTCTTCATATTCTTCTTCGGATTCTTCATATTCTTCTTTGAAGTTTTCTTTATCAGAGTCTTCTACTACTATGAATAGAACTCTTTCTGTCTCGGTGTCACTAGTTTCATCTTCATCTGATGATGAGATGTCTTCTTTGGTGTATAAGATTTTCTTGAAAGCTTTCTTTGTGGTTCTTTTTACTTTATATGTTTGTTTTCTATTTGAGTAACCTTCATCATTTCTCTTTTTCTTATGAGGACATTTGTTAGAAAAATGACCAATACCGTCACAATTAAAATAAATCAAAGAAAGATTACCTCTATATCTATCAATGGTTCCCTTGTTCAATCTTTTAACAAAGATGGCCACTTCTTCATCATCTTCTGAGACATCACTGCTACTGCTATGCTATTTTTCTTTTTTCTTTCCATTTTTCTTTGACTTTTTGGATGCTTTGAAGGCTGCTTCTTTTATATCTGGATTTTCTTATTCAGTTCTCATTTTGTATACTGTGAAGATTCCATGTAATTCGTCCATGCTTATTGAGTTCAGATGTGATCTTTTTACTAGTGTTGATATCTTAGGGTCAAATCTGATAGGAAGAGATCTTAGTAACTTTTGAAAAATTACAGATTCTTTGATTTCTTCTCTCAATCCCATGATTGCATTTACTGTTTCATCGACTCGTAAAAAGCAAGTTGCAATATTCTCATCTTCCTTCATCTTTAGTTGTTCGAACTGACCTCTGTAAGTTTGAAGCTTTGCTACTTTGACTTTTGAATTTTTTCCCAAATCTCTTTAGTGGATTTACAATTTGCAACTTTGGTGAATATCGATTCTCCAAGACCATTCAAAAGTGCATTAGTGGCTTTGGAGTTATTTTGACCAAGTTTTATTTCTTTGTCATTTGTCGACGCAACTACTGGTGTTGTGTATCCATCTACAATTGATTACCAAAATTCAAATCCTTGTGCCTATATATATGTTTTCATCCTTATGCTCCAAAATGCATACTTATGTCCATCAAACTGTGGTATTCCATTTTTATATATGTTGTTTCTCTCCATGATCTACCTTTCAGTGGTTAAATTCATTTCTGAAGGAACCTGATATGATACCAATTGTTGTATTACTAAGAGAGGGGGTGAACAAGTAATAGAGAAAATTAATCATTTTTCACAAAAAATGTAAGTGTTATATCAATGTAGCATTATCATCCAATAGTTACAAAGTAAATAAACAATGAAAAAATGAACAGTCACACACATACAGAGTACACCATTGTTTTTACGTGGAAACCCAAAGCAAGAGAAAAACACATAATGCTTTTTTATTATAAGTCTTGAAGAATTACATTCATTGGAAGCACCAACTTCCTTTGTTTTCCAGTTGCAACTGGAAGGAGGCTCTAACCCCCCTTGTTTCTCAGGATACAAACTGAGGGAATCTCCAACTCCCCAATTCTTTGGCTATAACCAAAAGAAGGATACAACCCCCTAAGTTCTCTGGCTACAACCGGAAGGTGGCTATAACCACATTTCCTTGCCTCGTCCAACCGTCCTGAAATATAAATTCCAAATATAGACAGCTTGTCATTATCACTGAATCAACCACTGCCACTGTAAACCTGTACCAATAACCTATAACAACCTATACAAATCAACTTGCACCAAACAACATGTACCAATAACCTGAACCAACATGTATCATGCATCAACCATGCAACAATCTTGATTCATCAAGCTCTACCAACATCATCAACTATATATTTGCCAACTCATCAACTATACACCTCATGTATGTGCCAACTCATCAACTACTTTTCTCAACCATGTACCCAACGTGTACCTCAACCATATACCAAAGACATACACCAATATAACCATCAAAAGTTATCTAACATTTCATCACTCTATCCATAAACCAAATACCATAAACCTTTACATCAAACCATGCGTCACAAACTCACTATTATGTAGCCTCAAGCTAAACCAACAACTTCAACAACACATCACAACCAAAAGACCAATACCCATATGCCAAATACCAACAAC
>SNQJ01S0006847.1:69061-99212 GCA_010110895.2 Picea sitchensis | reverse complement strand
GTCCCCAGCTAGAATGATATTGCTAGGGGAATGTTGCTCTAAGAAATCATTAAGAGTGTTCCAGCAATCTCTTTTTTCAGAATACAACACAGGAACATAAAGATTAAAGAGGGATATGGACATCTTACTTGAAGAATGCGTTAACTCCGTGAAGATCCAGTGCTGAGTTAACTCTTTCAAATATTAATAACAGGACAAACAAGACATAAAAATTTACAACAATATTATGATTTACAAATCATAACATTTAGATAAATCTGCGTGTAAGGATTTGTATAAAATGATTCAATCAACGAAAAAGAGAAATCTGTAATTCATTAACTGAAACAAATTAATTGCTGTATTTTTTTATGTAAGAGAGAAATTAGATATAGATTACATATTAATCAAGTCACATCAACCTGCAATAGATTACGATAGCTAAAGTAGTCTATAATCGACTGCAAAATGATATGAATAAAACTTGAAACCAAAGTTTGATATATTGAAAGCGAAAGTTGTTACAAGACATCAACTTTCATCTCAGTCTGTATCATAAATCCATAGTCTGGTTCTCCCACAGTGAAGATGATGAGTTTATTACAAAAAATGACAAGTATTTAAAGACCTCCCACAGGGTAAAACATCCTTGTGGGAGTTATCAAAACATTTTACACAAATCTGGGAAAATATCCCAAGTCTCTATTTCTAACTCAAATTAACAACTTAAAAATAAAAACTACATCTAATAAATATCTCCTATATTGTCACAACATGCCCAAATTGATCATTGCAATTCGTATGTACTTGAACAAGGACAAGAATAGACAATATTAGAGGATATTTTATTAATAAAATTGACAAAAATCTAATTTCTAAGACTAGCTACAGAATCTTGTGATTCTGTAGCTGGTCTAAATTGAACACAGAATCGTATTAAAACCAATTCAAAACTCAAAGAATTAAATTCAAGCTATTAAACAAGTATCTAATTGCTATTTTGAAAACCAACGAATCATTCAAATAAAAAACTGTTATACTAATTTGAGAGCAAACAAGATTATGATTAATCTTATGATTACAAAGATACATGTACTCTGTTCCATTTGTTATCACAATTTCGGGTCAACAGAATCATATTGGATAACTCAACAACAATGAAATCATTTTCATGGACCAATTGAAATCAACACCAACAATTTATGTTGATTCAATTATCAACAAGATCGTTATCGAATCCAAACAAAATCAACATGATCGTTTTCAAATTGATATAGATATATTAAACATAAACAAACGATCATGCTAATCGTGGCACACAGTAATCACTTGCAGATCCAATCAAAGAAGAACGAATCGAAACGGTTTGAGGCTGAAAGAATCGTTATGAATTAACACTATTTCCATGATTTTAGCAAATAGATCTTCAGTACAGGCCAAATGAGAATATCGATTCAACACAAAAATAGTCATTTTTTCCAAATCGAAGTCGAACAGAGTTGTTTTCTTGATTTAAAAGATTACATCATATTTATTAAACCAATCATTAATAATGACGCATAACATATCTAAAGGATCATAACAATTCAAGCCTACGAAATCATTCCAAAATCAAACCATAAAAACTAAACCAAAGCCGATATAATCCAACCAAAACTAAATCATACCAAATCAAACATAGTCGTGCTCTGATTTTAGCACAAAAATCTCTTATACAGGTCATATGAAATCGAAATCTAAACGAAAACAAACCTCATTAATCACATGAATTCAAACTAACAGAATTATTCAAAACAAATCAAACCCAAGTCAAAACCAATCAATCGCTTCTACTAAAATGGGCACAACAAAATCACATACCAAAATCATAACCATATTCGACTTTAGTAAAATGAATCTATTGTACAGGATCCACGACATAACCATTTTTTATAATCAAACTATGACAGAGTCATTTCGAATAATGAACAAAGCTAATTGCAACCCAAAACCCAATTCATTATATTAATCCGAGCAATTCATAAAACGAAATTGATATTGAAATTCATACCTGGATAATCAACAGACAACTTGGTCATGATAGTTTGGAATTGACGAAGGCAGTTGCCGATTCGACATTCCCAAAAACGATCGAACCAATGGTTTTTTGCTTCTTGTCATTAGCTTGAAGCCTGTCCCTTTCTCTCGACAGCATGGTGACTTGGTTCTCTAAAGACTTGATCTTCGATTGTAATAAGGGAACGTCGGCATAGTAGCGCTCAAGCCACACATTACATTGGCTGCATGATGTCTGTTCGGGCTTCGAAACTGCAGGTGAGGGTTTGTTTAAATCACCGAGGGTTTCATTATGAAGCTTGATTCCTGGGTAATTAGGATTGTTCTTTAGGCATGGGGGAAAATTAGAAACATAGTCATAGGGTGGCTCGGAGCACAGGCCTTGGGAATAGGGGTACTCTCCAGCTAGGAAGCGTTCGATATCGGAGTCCGAGTCCTCACTCAGAACTATGGGCTTTTGGTCGACGCTAGGCTTAGGTTTATTCTGGGCCAGTATCGATATCAATCGAGCATTCTTTTTACCCTTGTTGTCGACAGTAGAATTACCCTTGACTTTCTTACTTATAGGCTTCTTTACAGCCTCAACCTTGTTTGTTATGATGTCAGGTAGGTCAATATCAGGGCCAAATGAGGGTTTGGGAGAGGGTAGAAGGGCATGGAAAGGCACAGGTGGCCCGACCTTAGTCTCACTGACCACAGACTTGTCGATTTGGATAGAATCTGAATCAACAAAGCCATTTCGAGAAAGAAAGGCTTGCCAATTATCGCCATGGAGGTTTAAATGGTGGACCAAGATGAGTCTAATCAAGCCATGGTGAAACAAGCTGCTATCAACCTTCTCGCATTTGAACCTCTTAGCCATTTTGTAGAGACTACGCAGGAAGTAAAATGGCATGTTCAATGGATAGCCCATGAAATTCATTAACAGTCGAAGGTGATAAAGAAAAACCAATCCATACCGACCCTCACAAGTCACAAATTGTTTAATCATTATCAAAAGATCGTGCCACCTGGGTTTAAGTGTGGAAATATGCATACCTTTGTCACAGGATGTAACCTTTCGTGATACAAATAACAAAGGCCATGGCACTTCATCAACTTTGGAGTTCTTAAACCATCGCTGGCCTATGGCAGAACTTATGAATTCTTCATTAAGTTCAAGTTGAATGTCACCTACTTTAGCCCTACAACCATCAAAGGTAAGGGCGAATTGTTGTGCAACAAAAAGATTGAAACCCTCGAACCTTTGTATAAACACCAACCAACCATTGTCCTCTAAATCCTTATGAGCGTTATCAAACAGTAACAGATCTTGATTATCGTTTGGCTCAATTCTCACCACCGATGCCATAGAGAGGAGCACACGGTGAGCAATGTGAACGAGTCAGGGTTTGAATCACAGCATACGCAGGGGTAGAACGCTCAAAGGCTTTCCCGAAACTAGCAAAGGTGAAACAGGGATAGGGGAAGACATTAATGACATATCGTGCGAAGGTGGTGGAGCTATTTCATTACATGCAAAACAGTCATATCTACAATACAACCGCTCGATCAAATAGTTATTCAATCCATTATTGTATAGGTTAACAATTATGCCATTCAATCAACCAATGAAATCAATGGTAAGTGGATTAAACATTTGCGCGAACCATAGTTTTACCATAGTTTTAAAACCAAACAAATGAATCGAAACCAATACCAAGGGTTTAACCATAACACCAATGCGTTTTTATGTAACCAATGTGCCAAGTGAATCGATCAAAGAGCATATAAATCCAATCATCAATGCACCACAAACTCAATCACTCATAAAACGAAATTATCAATCTAGGAATGCCAAATGAGTATAGATCAAGGGGTCTTGCCAATTGTATAACGATAAGTAAATTAGAAAACGCAATGGGCATATCGACAAGAATGATCGCAACAATTTAGCGACGATTTTAATGTGACTTTGAAAACCAAGTTTTCACGCTTGCAGTCGTGAAAACAAGAACAAAGGTAAGTGTGCACATGACACAAAAATAATAGTGTCGTTTTAATGAAGGATTGCGATGAAAATCAAGGTTTGCGAAGCACTGGTGTAGGCAGATCATAAGGACAGTAGAAAAATGTGAATTGGCTGCCAACACAACTCTATTGTGAGTTTTTTCTACGTATGAAACCTAAGTATACCATTCTCCCTTATAATTGTTTTTCATCAAATCACACTTATGATCATCCTAATGCTTCAATAGGTGATCATTATGTTTCCCCCCTCAAAGACTCGTTCCCACACCTAGTAGAAAAAAATTCTCTATAAATTATTAAGCTAACCTTTCTCAAGTTTCCTATGTGGCTAGGTGTAACCTAGGTGATATAATAGACATTGGTTTGGATAGGGTAAATTTGGGGATCACTATGACTCATAGGTATCCACTCATAGGTCCCACCTATTTGTTATTATTTAATTATGACCCTATTATGATTATTACTTCCCCTCCCCTCCTTAACTAAAGTTAGTTAAAGCCTTATGTTAGCTTAACTAATAAGTTAGTTCAACTACTCTAACCAATTCTAAATTGTTAAAACATGAACTAAGGGGAGGAACAAGAGGAGGATAGAAGCACAAAGCATGCTAAGGTTTTCTCTTTGAGCTTATGTTGATATAGTTCAGTTTTCATTCATTCATATATTCATCACAACATAATTCTCTTTTGTGATAGAAGGGTCTTATTGTAGAAAGCAATATTCAGGGATGAATCAAATCATTCAGACAATTGTTCTTTAGAGGTGTTGATCTATCTTTGATAGTCTGTGTAGACTCGTCTGTTTATGAATTAATTTTCATGACTGATAAAGGATATTGTGCAGAGTCGAGTGGGAAAAAATCTGTGGCAAGTTGACCCATCTTCTAGAGTTCAGTTTTGGTTTTCTGTCAGAGGTCCTTTTGTATGTTCCATCGAGGATTTCTAAGTTTGACTTTGGTCCAAGATTTATGTGTAAAGTTTTGTAAAGACAATGACTCTTTGGTGAATTGGAATGAAATAAATGATTTCTTTATGTCTTATATATCTTGAGTATCATCTTGGTGTCTTTACTTATGTTCTTGCATTAATTTTAGAAACTGATATGTTCAGAAAAATACATAAAAAGTGAATTTCTAGTAAGATTTTGTTGATAAAAGACTAGCCTAAGCACTTGTAATTAATACTTGTAAGTTAGGATATATATTTTTGTTGGCTATAAACATAGGGTGATATTCCCGTCTACTTTACTTTATCCAAGTAAAGTTTGGAAATGCTTGAGTAAGATCAATTCATATCTTTTCCTCAACATTTATTTCGCAACTCCACTGGGGAGATCTTCGATATCTCTTCGGTTAATTTTTATACTCGATTTTCATCGATACATATTTCTTTTTCTGTTTTTGACTCTTGAACTAGTTTCTATTAATGTATGTTCCTGTCGCAAGGCAGCCCAATCTTGAGCCTGGTCTCCAAGACCAGACCAACATTGCTTTGAACCTGTTTCATACCATTTTAGACACTACTAGGACCTGTGCTGAGCTTAAATGTTCTTGGGTAGCAATTGAGAGAGATATTAGTGTCCAAGAACAATTGGAAGCTAGACGTAGACAGCCCATAAATCAACAATAACCTTTTGTTTCTTCAGTTTTGGCCTTTCTTTCAGGTCCTTAGATTTTCGTGCTTCTAGAAGAAGAAGAGGCTCGTCACCCGAAATCATTCCTATCGCTAAGATAGGAAGGAGAAACATTGTGTTATCTGCCCAACAAAGCGCTTTAAGGAGAAATTTATCTGATTTATCCATCTCATCTTTCTTTCTCTCATCTATCATCCACAAAATGGCATCTAGTGGTGGCTCTAGTGGCATTGGACGTGCTCCATCTTCCCAATCTTCATCATCATCGGTGATTGGTATCTTGTACAACCACCATATCCCCATCCAATCGAATATGAAACCCACCAAAGGCATCAAGAAGTATGGAATTTTTTAGTTCGAAGAAGATGCCACAACTACACTATTACATTTGTCCTCTCCTCTTAACCTAGTACCTGCTACTCGCCCGCTTATCAAGTTTAAAGAGAATTTGCCTAACTTTTCAGGAAATAACACTATCAGTAATAATGAACACCTAGTGGAATTCTCAAATGCTTGTCAAAATATAGAGGCTAATTACAATGACACTTACATGCGCTTGTTCGTCAATTCCTTGGAAGGAAAGGATGCGACCGACTTTTTTGACCTTCCTCCTAAGATCCTGTCTAGTTGGGAGGAGTTAATTTATTGGTTCTGATTCACTTCTGGGCAATCCAAAAGCCCTGATGAGAAGTTAAGGGAGTATAATAATGTCATTACAAAGATGGTGAGACCATCAAGTCCTTCAACTTGCGTTTCACCAAGTTGTATAATCAAATCCCTGAACTTATCTTCCCTCAGAACCAAGTCACCTTGATGCATTACTACAATGCATTTCCTTCTCCTTACCGTCAAAGGATTGAAGAAAAGGCCATTCATAATCTCGGTTCCACTCTGCACACTTTCTCAAAGTATGAGGAATATATTGAATGAACTGATCTACACCAAGGAGAATCAGTTAGACAGACATATATGTTTTCCCTCTTATAGCTGGTACAAGATATGAACAACCATATCATATCTTTTGAGAAGAAAGGTACTATCAACCCTCTCACCCCTGGAGCTTCATCCTCTTTTTCCCCTCCTTTTAGAGGTCTGGTTGAAAATAATATCCATCTGAAGGCTATCCTGCCTCGAATTTGGTGTAACTTTTGCGAGGAACACCACGAAGAAACCAGATGTGAGGTAAGGAAGAGTGCCAAGGACAAGATCTTTGGTAAAAGACCAGAAGCCACTATGTCTATCCTATATTTTGTCGAGACAAAAGATGTCATGGTCATCAACACTAGAAACAAAACCTATGCCCCAAAAGGAAAATTTGACCCTCCTCTCAATTCTTCTAGCCCGAGGTCATCCTCAACTGCTGCTGCATCCCGGGCTCCTAAAAGTCCTGTGAGTAAAAAAATCACTCCCTCTCCCCCATCTTCCAAATACAATATCCTGAATCAATTCGCCAACATTAAGGCAGATGCAACCCTCTTAGACATGGTTGTTGTCCCTGAACAACAGATGCATCAGAAACAATTCATGGAAGGAAAAGATTCCGTTATAGCCAATCTTTCCAAAGAGGTAGATGAAGAGGATTATTTTGTAAATAAAGTAGGTGTACATAATTTTATTTCTATAAATTTCATGGATAAAATTTCCCATTGTTACCTCATTGATGGCGGTTCAGGCCCAAGTGTGATGTCAAAGATTATTGTGGAAGAACTAGGCTTGTTTTGTACAAACGAAAATGCCAGAGGCATGCTCTCCTATAATAGTCTACAACAAACAACCATAGGTGATATTAAGGATGTAACCTTGGTTTTATGAGCTCATCCTGGAATAAGGACAACCCTCAACATTCAGGTGATCGATATTCCTGTAAGCAATTACTCAATTATATTGGGGAGAGATTGGAAATCCCTAACAGGTGGATACCTCTCGCTCGACGAGACACATTTATCCATTCCTCTGAATGGAAATAATATCGTAGTCCTTAGACAAGGAATAAGTTCACCCTACATAGAGAATGTCCCGCAATCTAGTGTAAACTATATCTAAGAATACCTAGGAGTGTATTCCATATTCACTGAAGAGGATAATATTCCTCTATAAATAATTGATTTAGAGGATAAATTGTGGCATATGCACTTCAATGGTTCACATTCGAATGAGGGTAATGGGGTTGGTGTTATCTTGATTTCCCCTGCAGGAAAGATTCATAATCTGTCATATAGGTTGGAGTTTTCTTGCTTGAACGATGTCGTTGAATTCGAAGCTTTATTGTTAGGCATTGAGAATGCCCTTAATCTTGGTTGTGGTCACCTTTTAGTTTTTAGAAATTTTGAGCTTGTTGTAAACCTGATACGTAATAAATTCTCTTCTAGCAACAAGCTGATGGAACAATATTCCAAAAATGTTTGGGAACTTGTCTCGAATCTCCTATCTTTTAACATCACTCATGTTAGGAAGGAGTTGAATTCTATAGCTGATCAATTAGTTTTCTTCGCAACCTCTCCTACTCAATAGCTCTTGCCTCACTGGCCTGATTGTGCTTTCCAATATCTACATCGTTCATACATTTCTAAAAATGAAGAATCATGGAAGGCCATCCCTAACAATGAAACCAGTTGTTTTGTCATTCAAAATGAACCCGTCAAGCCTAAGGAGACCATATCTGAAGGAAATAATGAATTTCCTGAAGGCTTGACTCCTCTCGAGAGTTTTTTTTCCTTGAGTGTTGGAGGCAACAAAGAAAAACAAGAAGAAGAGGAGTTGCAGTTGAAGGTGTTTGAAGCCATCTCCATCAAAAACAGGACACCTGGATCTTCAACAAACGTTTCAACAAACGTTAAAATAAATGCCCACGGTCCTGATAAAAAAGAGATGAGGTCTGTTGGGTTACTTGGTGAACTTCAAAAGTTTTTTTCTTGGTTTAATGTGGATCTTCATGGTTTTGATCCAGGTCTTGTTCAACGTAATATGAAAATGGCTAGGCAAAAACATAAACTTGTTAACTCTGCACTGAAAGCAACCTTTCGAAGGGAGTTGGGAGATTTCTTAAGGACTTAATTTTTTTTTTTCCATACACCATGAAGGGGTTTCAAAGTGGGAACCTACTTCGAAGACCCCTGATAATTTTAGGACCTACACTAGCCTTTAAACTTTCAGGCAAGCAATTAGAATAAATCCTTTCACTCCTCTCAATATGGAAATGTTTTAGCAACAGATCGTAGATTTATACTTGGAGCCCTTACTTGACAGTTTCTTTGGTTATAAGAAAATCAAGGTGGAAGGGGAAAATTATCACAAAACCACTTTCACTACTAATTGCACTACTATGTCTTACAATTGCCCGCCCTCTAGCTTATTTGATACAAGTATCGCCTTGATAAGGACCATACACACAAATTTCGATAAATTTGTTAGTCTCCATGCTTATCTTGATGATTTAATCATATCCATCAAAGGGATGATAGCTACATCAGGATTTCAAGTGTTAGGCCATTTCTGGATTACTTTTTTCTTGGACAATAACTCAAAAATTTTAAAGGAATTACAAAGACAATGGTTTTCCCACACCATTATAAGTCCTCTTTTGAAATATTGCAAGGGGCCATCGTGAAGATCTTTTGCTAACTGTATTCTTTTTTATATTAGTAGTTTAGCTCTACTTCCCAATTTTGTGATCCTTTTCTTCTTTACAACACTTTGATTTCTACTTTCTGAGTTGAATTTTATTTTCTTCTTTCTAAATGGTTAAATCTTTACTGTTACTGTTCTGATTTCTGCATTATTATTTCTGTTATATTTTTGGTCTTTATTATCTTTTAGAGTGCTTGAATTAGGATGTTGGATCATGTTTTCCATAGTGACACTCCTGCAAGCATTGTTAGTCTATAACAATCAAGATTACACAATTGTTATGATGTCGTCTCTAAAGGACCCTTGGAAATTGCTATATATTTTTTTCACTGTTGTCATATAAAGAGTTGGTTGTTCCCGCTTCTTCTTTCCATTTCTTCATCCATCGATATCTTAAGAGAAAATGTCTAAGTTCCCCATTTCAAGTTGAGAGAATTATGCAGTCAAATGATTATGCATACAACGGTAAAACCCCTCATACTTAACACTTTTCATGATTTATTCCCAAATTCCCGGTCATCTTTCCATTAAATCCGCTCACTTTCCCTTGTTGCATAATCATTCAAGTTACATATTCTTGAGATTACTATTCTTGATCTGTGGAACCATGAGTTCTGAGTTCCAATATGTCAAAAAAAAAAATCTTTGTGGAGTCGCCAGTTTGTTGACGATTGAAAACGTCAAGGTAAATTCACCTGCAAAGTGTTTCTAAAGCCTATTATTATATAAGACTAAATAATGCTAGTAGGTGGGACCCCCTGAACTTTTGAAAATCAGGTCTGATCATTTTAAATGCTATGACAATGTGCTACAATTTTTTACTTGGTTGTTGAGAATATGGTTGTCGTTGATATCAATTAAGCTTTGAGATGTTGTTTTTTCACGATACTACAACCTGCTATTCATTTATGACATTTGTTCTTCTTGCACCTATACAACAAAAATATTAGTAAAATTGCAGAAGGGCATTTTGAAGAAAAGTAAAAACTGTATCTAAGAAAGAAAAGGGAAAAAAACCTAGCTGTGCAATACTATATAAATGAAATACTTGTTGATAATGGTTAAGTCCTAACTAACAAGAAAATGGAATTTAAAAAAAAAGAAGTTAATTTTTATAGTTTTGGTGGCGCATTCTTGGCAAGTGATAATACATGGGTTATGTGTTGATTGATGCAATTGGTAGCCGATATGCATATCTTTTAAACTTTGGTGGCTTATGGAAGTAATGGATTTGCAATTTTTTATGGTGGTTGTGCTATTGGTGATGATTTTGTTGTGTAGTGGTCAAGTGATTCATTTGAATTATAGCATGGGTGGCGCATGTGGCAAGGTAACGACACAAATGGTTGAGTGTGGAACTTGGATTATGATATGGCTTAATGAGTTGATATTCACGATGCATTGGTTGATTAATGGTGTTAATGAAGGATCATTGGCATGTACTATGGAGTAAATGTGATATGGGTGGAGGCGACGTGCATTTACTGCATGTCACATTTACCCTTTCTGTTGGCCGCCACCCTCAGCAGAGTATTGTTTGATTTGGTTGTTGTGTTCACGCTCCGGATTTTCAGTAGGATGAAACCGCTCGGTCGCTTCTTGTCTTAAGGTTTTCAATTGTCAGGTATGTCTCTTTTGGCTATTCTTGATTTCACTCTGGTTATGAAATTTTTTTGGCTCAGTTGTATGGGTTTGTGTTGTCCTGAGTGATGCAACTATGTCGTTTCAGCTTTGAATTGAAAATCGATGGTTCTGCATAAAATTATCGTGAGTTTATCAGAGTTGGTGGTCTTCCTGGGTGATAGTTTTGTTACCACTGTGTTTTATCAAGGGTTTTTGTTTAAAAGTCTGATTGGATGATTGTCTTCGTGGTTTTGGGGTTTAATTAGAACCATGTTCAGCTCTGTCAAGGAAATGCCTCATGTTCACGAGCATCGTGGTACTCCTTGAGTGCGTCCCTTTGGCCCCAAATTTCCACCATAGTCGGTGCCCCCTCCCTCTTACGATGGCTACTATGCAAACCCTTAAACCCTCCAGACTGGAGTTGCATAAGAAGTTTGTTGAGCATCCTAAGATTATTATGGCATGTTACTTTGAATGCGAGCTCACCCATTATTTGTATAGCAGTTGTGTTAGTATGGCTTTTGGCCAATACCACTGTGAAAATGGTGTGAAACCCGCATTGCCAATTGCACTTCTAAAAGGTTCACAAGTGCCAACCTGCTGTCAAAAATCAGTTTTTTGTTATGAAAGGGCCTCTGTTGTTTTCGTTTTGGTTCGTGAGTATACGTCATTGTCACGCTTGTTTGTTCGACTATTTTCCCTTACCACGATGCCAGATTGTTGGTTATTATACAACTGTTAGAGTGGTGCTTACGATTTTTGGATAATGGTTGGAATTGGTCACAGGGGTTTGGTCTTGTTCACACATGTCGCGTTCTGTAGGTGATTTTTTTGAGAATTAGAATATTTGATTGGATATTTCCACTGCATCTTTTGTCGTTGGAAGAATACACTTGAATGTGCGCGGCCTGGTCACTCAAAAGTGACTTAACAACTAGCTCAAAATGAGTTTTTTGAGTTATATTGTGGTTATATATTGTTGTGTGGTCATGGGAATTATTACACTATGAAATTCTCTCAGTTGTACACCGCGTATAATATGGATATCTTATTTTGTATGCCCAGTAATACCCCCTGATTTCTAGGTGCATTTGTATTTTTGCAAATTGATCACTATAGATGACAGTTGTGTGGGATGTTTGGCTCGGCTTTAAGTCGCACTGAGATACTTGTTTTACAATGGCATGGTTGCATGGTTTCGGAAATTGGCTCCTATGTAGCCTGTGTCTAAATGATGACTATTGATTATAGTCAATTGCCTTTCCAAGCATGGCATGTGAGGTCTTGATTATTTTCATCTTTCTACTTCATATATATGTATGGAAACAAATATCATTACAGATCTTGATTGGCTCTATTAACAGAACTAGAGACTTCATTATTATGTTTTGGAAACACTACTTTCAAATATAGACGTGGATTGGGTAAATGTATGGTAATGGTGGATTTTAATGGTAACGTACAGATTGAGTGTTTCTGTTGACTGTTATAACATATAGAATGTAGGAATAAAAGGAACAAAACCTCTTACAAATTGTGTGAATTACTTTTGTTTTGTAACGACACTATGTTGGATATTAATGGACAGTGAAATTAAACAAATACACATGAATTATTACTGAGTCATCTGATTTTTGGTTGAGGCATATTTATTTTTTACTGCAAGATATGTTATGGATTGCTTGATCAATCTCATGAACAATAAACATTTATTTCCCCCCTCATTATTTCATTTTCTACTAATTATAAACCCCTCGCATATCCCATATTCATTTTGTTCACCCCATGTTCTGATATTGTTCACATCTAAGGAAAATTATGTGTTAGATTGGATAGAAGTGGCAGAATTATGTGTGGATTGCAGTGAGGTTTATTGGTTTGATTACAGTTGATTGTTGTTATCATTGAGCAGAGACCATATCTATCCCCTTTCATTATATCATATTTTCTCTAATTACAAACCCCTCATGTATCCATGAACATTTTTTCCACCCCCCTTCTCATTGATTAACATTAGAACAATTTGTATGGATTGGATTGCATGAGCCTGATACATTCTGAGCCAAACCTATTTCATATTTTTAAGGATTTGTCATGAATGGTTTATTAAAAGACTATTTTAAAATTATTAACATATGCAGGGTGAGTTTTTTCAGTCAGGGAATCCATGGCCAAGGAAACAAAGGTAGAGGTAACTAGAATCGAGGCCCAAAGAGGCCTAGGTTCTCAATACATTTTGATGATGATTCTGAAGAGCTTGGCCAATTGTTCCATGTTGGGTTCTTTAATTGGATTGGACAGGGAATAGTCCAACTGAGGCTTGAAAGGACTCCCATGGAAGCCCCTCAAGCCCCCGGTATACTTGTGCCTCCTCATGTCTCTTTACATCTTGAAGTCCCATAAAATGATGGGTGGCAGGAGATTGTTCACCCGACAGTCTCCCAACCCTGTGGCTGACCAAAATTAACCTTTCCTTCTCCCCCACCTTTGAACCCCGTTTCCCAAGATGCCCCTAACCACTCACCAGTGAAATCCTCCCATGCCAGCAAGAGATTGAAGAAAGAATCCCACCATGCATTTGATAAAGGAAAAGTTGTTGTTGCCCCTTCCTCACCCTCCAATGAATCTAACAAATTTGTGTCTTCACAGATGCATTTGAGGGATGATTTTTCCCACATGATCAGTGAGATAATGCCTAAAGGCTCTTCCCAGCTCAAGGCAACTTCAGGGAAATCGGGAGGTGACAACAACAACCAAGGAAGGGTTTCTTCACAGACTGGAAAATATGGTTTTTAAATTTTATGTTATTTATTTCTTTATGACAGTGGACTCCATGGATTTTGGACAACATGTTTTATTTTGGATATATGAGTATTAGTTTGAAATATTTTCAAGTTTATGAGCTAAAATTGTCAAAGGAAAATATTTTTTGAAGGGATGCACAAGGGGTGTGTTTTCTTAACAAATGGATTATGTTATGATGTGATGATTGTTATCACTAAAGGAGTCATAAGGGGGTCCCACCTATTAGTTATTATTTAATTATGACCCTATTATGATTATTACTTTACCCCCCCTCCTTAACTAAAGTTAGTTAAATCCTTATGTTAGCTTAACTAATAAGTTAGTTCAACTACTCTAACCAATTCTAAATTATCAAAAGATGAACTAAGGGGAGGAACAAGAGGGGGATAGAAGCACAAAGCATGCTAAGGTTTGATCTTTGAGTTTGTGTTGAGATAGTTCAATTTTCATTCATTCATATATTCATCACATCCTAATTCTCTTTTGTGATAGTAGGGTATTATTGTATACAACAATATTCAAGGCTGAATCAAATCATTCAGACACTTGTTCTTCAGAGGTGTTGATCTATCTTTGATAGTCTGTGTAGACTTGTCTGTTTATAAATTAATTTTCATGACTGATAAAGGCTATTGTGCAGAGTCGAGTGGGAATTAATCTGTGGCAAGTTGATCCATATTTTCGAGTTCAGTTTTTCTTTTCTATCATAGGTCCTTTTGTACGTTCCATTGGGGATTTCTAAGTTTGACTTTGGTCCAAGATTTCTGTGTGAAGTTTTGTAAAGACAATGACTCTTTGGTGAATTGGAATGAAATAAAGGATTTCTTTATGTCTCATATATCTTGAGTATCATCTTGGTGTCTTTACTTATGTGCTTACATTCATTTCAGCAACTAATATGTTTAGAAAAATACATAAAAAGTGAATTTCCAACAAGCTTTTGTTGATAAAAGACTAGCCTAACCAATTGTAATTAATACTTGTGAGTTAAGATATATATTTTTGTTGTCTATACACATAGGGTGATATTCCTGTCTACTTTACTTTAGCCAATTAAAGTTTGAAAATGCTTGAGTAAGATCAATTCATATCTTTTCCTATACAGACCGTTCATTATAAGGTTGTAGATCTGATGGTAGAAATTATTTTAGGTTTTTTTTTCCCTAGAAGGAAATGAAATTTTATGAGGGAATTGTATTGCGGCTGGGTATTATTGTGAATATTGTATTCTGAGAGAGGAGACTATGAGAGAAAGAAGAGGAAGTTACAATGGGTGTGTTGTAGGTTGTATCCATTCATTTTTTTGGATAATAATAAAGAAGGACTCGACAATTTCTCTAGTGGACATAGCCCAGACTTAGCGAACCATGAATTTATGTGTCTCTATTGTATTGTGTATCTTCTGTGTTTTATTTTTGTATTTGTTTTATTTTATTTCTCTGCGATCCTATTTTTATAACAAGGGGTTTGAATTCTTAAGGATTAAATAAATTAACATTGAATTAAGGGCCCCATAAATGCTTCCTTAGACTCTTGATTCTTATACTACCTAATTATCTCATCAAGCAACAAATCAAAGAAATCGAGGTAAAACTCCATTGTCCAACCATCTTGGCCTAGAATTTTGGGCCTCTTAAAACCTAAGAGAACAATCCAATTACTCTCATATTCTCATCTATGTGACTCTCCACTGTCTCTTTGAATAGAGATTCGAGGTGAGCTAGTCCTACTACCAAAATCTCCTTACAACTCATGAGTTTGGACCCATCTAGTGCATCCAGTTACCAGATAGTGTTTAAGGATTTCCTATCAGATTCATACTTAGGAAAAAACTTAGTGTTTCTATCCCCCTCCTCCAAGCAAGTCACATGAATTTTTAATGTCCACATAGTTTCCTCAATTTCCAAAAGATGATCCTTTTTCATCTCTAAAGTTCCAAGTTCTACCCAGTCTTCTTTAAAAAAGACTCCTACTAGATTTTGAGAGAAACGATTACATATTTTCTCCCATGTCTCCAAAATAGTATCCTAACACAAATCCATTTTCCTCTTATCCCATTCTTCCACTAACTGCTTAACCTATCTCAAATTTTCCACAAACTAGGATATTGTAGTCTCCTTTGACTTAGGATTAAATAAACACCAATTCTCAATCACTAAAGACTAAAAACCATCCTCTTTTAACCATACATGGTTAAATTTGAAAGGCCCTAGGGGATTCTCATTATCATTCTCAATTTTTAAAAGGATAGGACTATGATTAGAGGATCCATCGACCACTATCCATAATATGTAGTTCTCACAAACCTCCAACATATCCTCTACCAATAAAAACATGTCATGACATTTTGAAACCCCTGCATTAATACTTCAAATATATATAGAAAAGTATTATGTTAGATGATTCTGCTCAAACATCTCTCTTAGATATATTCAAATTTAGATCACCACCAATAATAATATTTGGTTCTTTTAAAATAATCTATTCTTCCAAATAATACCAAATCATTTTACATTCTACATATGGACCATAAAGGTTCAAAATATTAAAAACCCTTCCCCTAGATTTAGCTTCCCCTTCCGACATGATACTTGCAAAACAATAACTTGTGTTTCGTTCTATAAAATAAGAGTTATAGGATGTTAATAAAAAGCCACCAAAAAATCCATCTACATCATGTGCACTAAAAATCCATCTAAGAATAAGAGAGGACATTAGCCCAATAGCCCTAGCACCAGGAACCATTGTTTTTTTCAATATTATAATATTTTTTTATACAATATGATTAATATTTTGAGGGTTAGTCTCTTTGAGGCAAGCCCCACCCCTCTCACACTCAAAGAAAGAATAATCATGGACTAACCTCAATAGAGGGCTTCTCTGCTCTAATTGCCCTAGCTATGGTCCATTGTCTTCCTTGTAGCATTGATCTAGATTATTTAGAGAATGATATGAAGGAATAAATATAACAAATGTATAAGATGGAAATACAAAGAGATATGGAACGTAACACAGTATTACAGTGAAACTCATATTCTATTAATGACCCTCTGAAAATATAAAATGTTGTAAAATGCAAAAGCACACAAGCTATCTAGAATGGTGGTATCTTATCTCTAAGAAGATATGTGTCGGCTACGCTCATAAGAAGTTGATTATAATGAGGCTCCAAATGCATTTTCAACATAAATAATAATTGATAAAATCCTAAACATCGAAAACCCAAACCCCAGGACATGAAATTACAAAATATTTGTGGGCCCCGATGGGGGTAGTTGATACGTCAACTTTCCAAGGGCATAACATTTTCATACGATCTTCATTTGTGGTGCTCGATACCTCATCGAAAATTTCTAGCTGAGGAGTACACATTCCGTTCATCCCATACCATGCCTCAATGTATCGTGTGGGTGGCTTCGTGCCAAAAAAAAGTTGTTTAACGCCTCAAAATAGGCCTAGAATTTCAAGACCCGAAAAAGTGTAGAAAAATTGCCAAAATGGAAAATTGTGCTTTGAGCCAGTGGAATAGGTGGGTGGCCACTAATGTACACCTCGATCGTTCCTCCCCCCTTCGAAATAAATGGTCTCCATTACGTCAATTTACTTCATCATATGGGGAAATGTTTGTTGAATATAAATCCTGGTGAGCCACTTGCTCTGATGAAGAAACTAGCCTGCCTTGACGACCTGATAGAATTGGATGGGCTCCTGATGAGTGTCCTTTGTATTGGTGTCCATGATATGATAAAATGTCTCCTATTAGATGTATTCAATATTGATTTTTGTAGGGGATAATTTATTTTCCATGGCCTAAGTGTCCAAGAGGGGTGGAAAATATGGTCGAAGCAGTTCCACATTAAATATTGGGTGCAAGCCAGGGAAATGAGGAATACTTAATTAAAAATAATTCTTACCGAACACATTGATGATGGAGTAAGGACTGTATCGGAATAGGTGTAGCTTCCTATGAGGTCTTTTGAGGTTCTCTTTTTTCAAGTGAAACCACACATTATCTCCCACTTAAAACTTGTGTGGTACTTGATGTTGATCTTGGCGTTTCTTGTACTTAGCATTGGATTTCTGTAAAAGATCATGAACTTGTTGTTGGATGTGATTGATGTGCTCAACAAATTTGGTTTCCCAATCATCCTTGGTCTTAGCAAGGGAGGACTTTTCCTATGTAACTACAATGGGAAGAGCTACATCAATGGGAGCCAATGGTTGGAACCCCAAGCACACCTGAAAATGGTTGTTTCCAATAGATCTATGGAGGCATTTGTTGTAGCTATGTTGAACATACAAAAGTATTTCATCCCATGTGCGTGGATGTTTGGAATTTTATATCCTCAAGATATGAAAAATCATCCTGTTGACTACCTGTATTTGTCCATCAACCTGTGAGTGGAAGGAAGTATATTTGGTTAGCTTGGTGTCCATCATCGACTATAGGATGGAACAAAAAAATTTTAGGAACCAGTTGTCTCTATCAAATATAATAATGGGTGGAATACCAAAATGGACCTGAAAATGTGTAAATAAGAGCTTGGCAGTGGCCTTGGTTGTGATGCTCCTCTTGCAGAGTGACAAAACTTCCATCTTAGAGAATCGATCAATGACCACGAAGATAAAGTCATTCCCATGCTTGGTTGAAGGAAGATCAGACATGTAGTCCATGGATATGGACTCCCAAGGAATATTCAAAGTAGGCAAAGGGGTGTATAGCCCTTGTTTCTTAATGGATGTCTTGTCAATGGCGTAGGTGGTGAAGGATCTGATGTACTTGCAAACATATTGTCTAAGCTTCGATGAATAAAATTTCTTTTGTAGTGATTCCATTGTTTTCTCTACACCAAAATGTCTCTCTACTCGACTATAATGAGCTTCCTAGATCATATTTTCACTCTCTCTTGAAGGAACATAGAGATGACTAAGATGTCATAGTAATCAATCTTGGAGATGAAAGTCCAAAACTTTTTTTCCTGCACTCAATTTTTGATAGGCAGTAGAAAAGTCAAAGCCATTACTATATAATTATGGCCATCTAGATGTCTCATGTCCATAGGAGTTGAGAACTTTGGTTAGTGCTACCATCGGGGTTCGATTGAGGCAATTTGTGACATGGTTGGTGCTACCCTTCTTGTATTTGATATTCAAGTGGAATTTTTGCAGGTACATGGACCACTTCTAATGGAAACTGTTATGTAACTTTCCTTATGTCTGGATGAATTGAAGAAGCCTATGATTAGTTTGGATGATCATTTCCTTCCCCATAATATAATTCTTCCACTATCAACATGCCTACACAATGGAGTACATCTCTTTGTCGTAGCTGGGGTAGATGCAAAACATATCAGATAAAGTTTTGTTGTGATAGGCTACATAATTCCCATGCTGAGTGAGGACTGCACTAATAGCATAATATGAAGCATTTGTCTCAATATAAAATGGTTGTTGCAGGTCTAGCAAAATAAGAATTGATGTTGAGCAGAGGCTGGATTTCAAATCCTCAAATTATTTTTGTTGGGGAAAAAATAAAACCAACTTGACCTTCGCTCCACCCTTGGTCACCTGGCTTAGGTCCTAATCAATGTGAGAGAATCCCAACACAAACTAGTGGTAGAGGTTGGAGAGGCCTAAGAAGTTGCATACCTCGGTCATTGTCTTCGGGGCTGACCAATCGTAGATGACTTGGATCTTGGCTAGATCCACAAGTTCACCCTTCTCCTCAATGATGTATCAAAAATATTGGATTCATTGCATGCCGAAGAAAATTTTCTCCAAATTGGCATATAACTTGTGTTGTTGTAGGGTGCCCAAGACTACTGGATATTCTCTAAAATCTCCTCCTGGGTTTTTTTTGAAAATGAGGATGTTATTCAAATATACAACCGCAAAGGAGTTTGTGAATGGACGTAATATATCATCCATCATCCGCATGAATCTGGTCGAGGAATTATTCAAGCCAAAAGACATTACCAACAACTCAAAGATACCTTATTTATAATTGAAGGTTATATTCCACACATTAGTTTTTTCAATCAACACTTGTCAGTATCCAGACTTTATATCAATCTTACTGAAAAACTTGGCTCCCTTGAGCTGATTGAAAATATCATAAATCTAGGGAATTGGGTACCGGTTCTTGAATATGATATTGTTTAAGGCTCTGTAATCAATACAAAGTCTCCATGTCCTGTCTTTCTTTTGTACCAAAAAAATTGGGCTCCCACAAGGTGAGGAGCTTGGTCTAATGTGGCCCTTCAGAATTATCTCTTAGATTTGGCATTTGATTTTTTCATTCTTCATAAGGGAATGCCTATACAAAGGGTTGTTAGGAAGAGGAGCATCAGGTCTCAAATCAATTGAATGCTTTACCTGACAGTGCACAGGTACCCTAGTAGGTGACATGAATGTGTCTTTGTATTTCTATACTATCTTGTCCACTTGCTGCTACTATGTAGAGGTTTTGGCGGTTGCAATGACCTTATTTTAACCTTCTGATTGAACCATAAAGAGGACTAGCATCCCAATCTGAGAGACCACATTTTTAAACTGTTTCATAGAGATCAAAGAGACCGTATCCTTTCGGGCTGCCTTCAGTACCCTTTAGAGGTTATATCCAAAAGTAGTAATGACACAAAGGGGCATGGATTCATAAACAACGTGACGTTTCCAAATATATGGTTATCCTAACAAAACATTCAAAAATTCAAGGTGGGAAACATCACACAATACCTCATCTTTGAAGGGTTTGATATCATAGAGAAGGAAACATTGCTCGCTGAAACGAATGTCTCACCCCTGGTTGAGCCAATCGATGGTGTATGGTTTGGATGTGGATCATTGTTAGGTTCAACCTCTTGACAACCTATGCTAAGAACAGGTTCTTCTGGCTACCACTATCAACAATGAAATAGAGTGGGGTCCCTTTCACCTATATTTGTGAGTGGAAGAGGAACTCCCCTTATTCAAACTCCTTTGGTTCCTCCAGCTGGAGGTTTTTGGTAGCAATGGTGACACTGGGTTCTGCGTCAATGATTCACTTTCCATTTTCTAGATCTGAATCGTATTTTGAGTCATCATATGACCCTGGGGATTTCTTCTTAGTAAAAAATGATCGTTTGAAGCAACATTCATCAGTATTGTGCCAAGGAATTGTGTGAAACTTGCACCACTATTAAGTGTACTTATATGACTTCCCATTAACCTTATTTGTTGGTGGCTTGGGTTGGTTATTCTGGGCCTGGCCATCCTTTCTTTGTCCTTTGGCCTGAGAGTTAGGGACACCCTTACCATACTTTGGTTGTTGCTTATTTGGATACCCAAACTCTCACTTTTTCTGCTACTTAAATTTTTGCTCGATTTTGATAGCATATCGACAAGAGGCTCCTAATGATGAGTTGACCATAGAATACATTTTGGTTTGTATGTAACTATGTATATCCCCATGATTTTTTAGGAACATATGTCACTCAGAGTCTTTGATACTCAGTTTGGTGTGCAAGGTATGGATAGTATTTGTGAACTCCATCACTGTTTGACCCCTATCTTAGTGTAGTGTTGTCCATTTCATGTACCATTCATCATAATTTCAAACGGGGTAATATTTTTCCTTGTGGGAATCAATAAAATCCTCCCAAGTGGGTTCTAGCCCAAAAATTGCAGACTCTTCCTCGACATGTTTCTCACAGTAAGTGATCCGGATTATTTTCGGCATGCAATGAGAGAAGAGATATAATAAAGAAATGTAAAAAGATATATCGAATATGCAATAGTATAACATAAATGTATCAGAGATGAAACCATAAACATAGAGATATAGTAATACACAATTTTGTATTAATGAGCGAAAATGTACAAAGACTGTAAAATACAGAGTGAAAGACTCGCTAGAATGGCGACAACTTATCTCTAAGAAGAGATGTGATGTCTACTCGCATCCGTAACAAGATGATTTTACAATGAGGCTCTAAAGGCCTTTTTATCATAAATAAAATCCAAAACCCTAACCCCAGAAGAAGAAAAGCCAACAGTTTTGTGGACCATGTTTTGGGTAGTTTGGTGTATCAACTTCCCAGGGGTGTAACTTTCGCATACGATCCTTGTTTGGGGCACAGGATAGCTCTTTGGAAAGATATCATTGAAGATATTAATTTAGGGGGCTTAATTACAGCCTTTGGATATCCTTGAGAATCTAGATCACAAAAAACTTTCATTTAGGCCCTCAAAATGGCCCCGAAAGTTAAAAACTATTAAAAATAGTAAATTACCAAAATTGCGAGAAAATTGTTTTGAGCCAGTTGGAAAAGGTGGGTGGCCACCGATATCCACCTAGATCAATCCTCCATCCTTAGGAAGAAATGGTATCAATTTCGTTGAGTTTCCAGGGGATAGGGAAAAGCGTTTGTTGAATCTACATCTTGATGAGTTGCTTGCCTTGTTGGAGAAGTTGTGTTGCTTAGCTTGTTGAAGGTTGTCACGAACATGTGGCTGGAAGGGTTGGACCATTTTAACCAGTATGGATACATGATATGCATGTGTGCAAATGGAATTTTTACACTTTTCTACAATCTTGGCGACCTTCTTTTGTTGGATAGAAGGTGCTTGGGTCGAGGATGTAGTGGTTGCAGTATCCTTCTATTCACCTTTCGAACAAATTGTGAAGAGGCTGAACTTTGTAGTATGAGATACTACCTTGCAGAACTGTTTAGGTGGTATAGTAATAAAAACTACCTCTGGTATTTTGTAGATATTACCCCCCCAGAGAAACAATGACACTGCAGGGTTGAGACTCATAAACAACATGGCACTTCCACATATAGGGTTGGCTCAAGAGAATGTCACTGACGTCTAGTGGGGAAAAATCACATAACACCTCATCCTTGAATGGATGGATGTCGTATGACAATTGACATTTGATCCTAGTGGATATCGGTGGCCACCCACCTTTTCCAACGGGCTCAAAATAGTTTTCTGGCAATTTTGGTAATTTACTATTTTTAGCAGTTTTCACTTCCAGAGCCGTTTTGAGGCCCTAAACGATGTTTTTTGGGAAAACATGTTTTCAATATGAAATTTCCTTCCATATTGTCCCTAAAATGAATCTCCTCGACGATACCTTTCCAATGGGATATCATGCGCCTAAAAGAAATATCGTATGCAAAGGTTACGACCGCGAGAAGTTGATGTACTAACTTACCCAAACAGGGCCCACATGACTTTTGTTGCTTCATCTTCTAGGATTAGGTTTTTGGATGTCTAGGGTTTTTTTCATTATTGTTTATTGTAAAAAGACTTTCAGAACCTCATTGTAATCATCTTCTTACGAATGCGAGTAGTCGTCACATCTCTTCTCAGAGATAAGTTTCCACCATTCTAGCGAGTCTTTCACTCTGTATTTTTATAGTCTCTGTACATTTATTTTATTAATAGAAATAATGTATTATTGTATCTTTGTGTTTATGGTTCCATATCTGATACATTTATGTTATATTATTGGATATCCTCGATATCTCTATACATTTCTTTATTATATCTTCGCTCTCATTTCGTCCCGAAAAGAAATCTGGATCAGTGGTATCAGAGCAAGTTCCGCTTGATTGTTTTTCAGTGCATGTCCTTGACGAGGTTCGAGTATAGCAAGTTGGTTCTTGAGCTTGTCTCTCTTGAGGAAAATTTCTCTCGCACACCCAAGAAACCCTCAATGGTGGAAGAAAATAAAAACGACGAAGCAGACGATCCTATCAGTCTATTTCTTGAGCAAGCTCTCACGCGACAGAGGGGCGAAATGATGGAGAATTTTTCCCACATCCTTCAACACCTCCTGATAGCATCATGCGCATATTAATCAAGAGGTCACTTTGGAGGCACCTCACCTTTTAAGGTACATGTCAATTTTGATATTCCTATATTTGAAGGTCAGATATATGTGGATGCCCTAGATAAATGGTTAAATCTGTTAGAAGGTTATTTCTATGTTCATAATTTTTCCGACAAAGAAAATATCATCTTCGCGCTCCTTAAGGCTCTCCCCCATGTCAAACATTGGTGGGAAACTTGCTGGGAGAAGAGTTCCATAAAGGAGTCTGGAATATATGGGGCCAAGCCCACTTGGGATGTTTTTGTGGATGCGGTAAAAGAACAATATTACCCTGTTGGAAACTATGAGGACCAGTACATGAGATGGACCACACTGTGGCAAGAGAGGGGCCAAATAGTTCTGGAGTTCACTGATACCATCCATACCTTGCGCACCAATATGGGTATCAAAGACGTTGAACGACATTTGGTTCTGAAATACCGTGGGTCTCTACATAGATACATCCAAAATGAAATGGACTTTCTGTACATCTCATCACTCGGTGTTGCCTATCGATATGCTATTAAAATCGAGCAGAAATTTGAGCACCAAAACAAACGGGAGTTCAGGTCTGCAAATATGCAACAACCGAAGTATGACAAAGAAAACTCTAACAAACAATCTCCTGAAAACCAGTCCAAGCCACAAGAAAAGAAAGGTCATGGGAAGACAAAGAAGGACACCGGAAAATTGTGCGATTTTCACAAAATCCCCTGGCACAACACCGATGAATGTCGCTCAAAACAGTCATTGGTGGCCGAGATCAAAGACAAGGAGCTGGACCCTGATTCAAAATGTGATTCTAAAAATACTAGTAAAGGACAGATAATTGACGCAGACCCCATTGTTATTGTCGCAACCACAATAATTCAACAAGAAGAACCAACAGATCCTGAAGAGGGGGAGTGCCTTTTTCATTCATAGATGTGGGTGAAGGGGACACCGCTGCATTTTATTGTTGATAGCGGAAGCCAAAAAAACCCCATCTCAGTAGAGGTTGTCAAACAGTTTGGATTGTCGACAACACCACACCCGCAACCATACAACATCGGGTGGCTTCGCCAAGGACGAGATCTTCGTGTCAGCCAACGGTGTCAGTTGTCATATGGCATCCAACCCTTCAAGGATGATGTATTATGTGATGTTGCCCCACTGGATGTCTGTGATGTTCTCTTAGGCCAACCATATATGTGGAGACGCCATGTTGTTTATGAGTCTCGACCCCGTAGTGTCATTGCTACCTTGGGGGGTCATCTCTACAGAATACGAGAGGTAGTTCCAACAATTGTTCCACCTAAAAAGTGTCGTGAGGTAGTATCTCATACCACAAAATTCATCTTCTTCACAATCTATTCAAAAGGGGAATATAAGGACACTACAACCACTACAGCCTCGCCCAAGGCACCTTCTATCCAACAGAAGCAGGTCGACAAGGTTGCAGCAAAGCGCAAAGATTAATTATGCACATTTTCCTCTCATGCAACTCAACTTGTTGACTAGCCTCAGCCTTAATAGGTTCGTGATAGACTTCCACAAACTGAGTAGCGCGATGTCTCCAACAAGGCAAGCAACTCACCAAGATTAAGATTCAACAAACGCTTTTTCATCTCCCTCGAGCACTCAACGCAATGGAGAAAATTGCTTCCTAAGGAGTGAGGATTGATCTAAGTGGATATCGGTGGCCACCCACCTTTTCTAATGGGCTCAAAACAATTTTTTGACAATTTTGGTAATTTACTATTTTTAGCAGTTTTCACTTTCGGAGCCGTTTTGAGGCTCTAAACGATGTGTTTTGGGAAAACATGTTTGTAACATGAAATTTTATTTCATATTTCACCTAAAATGAATCTCCTCGACGATACCTTTCCAACAGACTATCATGCGCCTAAAACAAAGATCGTATGCAAAAGTTACGACCCCAGGAAGTTGATGTACTAACTTACCCAAACAGGGCTCACATTACTTTTGGCGCTTCCTCTCCTAGGGTTAGGTTTTTGGATGTATAGAGTTTTTTGCATTCATGTTTATTGTAAAAATTCTTTCAAAGCCTCATTGTAATCATCTTCTTTCGAATCCGAGTAGCCGTCACATCTCCTCTCAGAGATAAGCTGCCACCATTCTAGCGAGTCTTTCACTCTGTATTTTTACAGTCTCTGTACATTTATTTCATTAATAGAAATCGTGTATTATTGTATCTCTGTGTTTATGGTTTCATCTATGATACATTTATGTTATATTATTGGATATCTGCGATATCTCTGTGCATTTATTTATTATATATCCGCTCTCATTTTGTGCCGAAAAGAAATTTGGATCAACATTGTTGGCTGACACGAAGATCTCATCCCTGGCAAAGCCACCCGATGTTGTATAGCTACAGGTGTGGTGTTGTCGACAATCCCAATTGTTTGATGACCTCTACTGATATGAGGTTCTTCTGGATTCCGCTATCAACAATAAAATGCATTGGGGTCCCCTTCACCCACATCTTTGAATGAAAAATGCGCTCCCCCTCTTCAGGATCTGTTGATTCTTCTGGTTGAAATGTTGCGGTTGTGACAATAGCAGTGGGGTCTTCGTCGATGATCTATCTTTTACTAGCATTTTCATAATCATATTCTCAATTAGCGTTCGACTCCTTGTCTTTGATATCGACCACCAATGACTATTTTGAGCGACATTCCTCGGTGTTGTTCCAGGGGATTTTGTGGAAATCGCACCATTTTCTGATGTCCTTCTTTGCCTTCCCATGACCCTTCTTTTCCTGTGGCTTGAACTGGTTTTCGCGAGACTGTTTGTCAGGGCCATATTTATCATACTTTGGTTGTTGTAGATTTGCAGACCCAAACTCTCGTTTGTTCTGGTGCTTAAATTTCTTCTCTATTTTAACAACATATCGATAAGCAACACTGATTGATGAGATGTCCATAAAATCCATTTCAGTTTGGATGTATTTGCGTAGAGCCCCATGGTATTTCAGAACCAAATGTCATTAAGAGTATTTGATACCCAAATTGGTGTGCAAGTTATGGAAGGTATTGGTTAACTACGAAACTTCTTGGCCCCTCTCTTACCGCAGTGTGCTCCATCTCATGTATTCGTCCTCATAGTTTCCAACAGGGTAATATTGTTCCATTACCGCATCCACAAAACAATTCCAAGTGGGCTCGGCCCCATATATTCGAGAGTCCTCCGTGGAACTTTCCTCATAGTAAGTGTCCCACCAACGTTTGACATGGGGGAGATATTTAAGGAGTTCGAAGGTGATATTTTCCCTGTCGGAAAAATTATGAAAAGAGAAATAACCTTACAACATATTTAACCATTTGTCTAGGGCATCCACATCTATCTAACTTTCAAATACGGGAATATAAAAATTAACATGTACCTTGAAAGGAGAGGTTCTTCCAAAGTGATGAAGATGCATTTGTTTCTATTGACAGGCGTTGAAAGATGTGGGAAAAATCCTCCATCATTTCGTCCCTCTGCCACGTGAGAGCTTGCTCAAGCAACATATTGATAGAATCGTCTGCTCCGTCGTTTTTCTTTTCTTCCACCATGGAGGGTTTCATGGGCATGCGAGAGCAATTGTCTGCAAGAGATACAAGATCGAGAACCAACTTACTATACTTAGACCTTGTCGATGACTTTCACTAAAAAAACCGATCAAGAGCAGCCTGCTCTGATACCACTGATCTGGATTATTTTTGGCATGAAATGAGAGCAGAGATATAATAAATAAATGTACAGAGATATCTCGGATATGCAATAATATAACATAAATGTATCAGAGATGCAACCATAAACATAGAGATACAGTAATACGCAATTTTCTATTAATGAGCGAAAATGTACAAAGACTGTAAAATACAGAGTGAAAGACTCATTAGAATAGCGACAACTTATCTCTGAGAAGAGATGTCACGGCTACTCGCATCCGTAAGAAGATGATTTTACAATGAGCATCTAAAGGCATTTTTATCATAAATAAAATCCAATACCCTAACCACAGAAGATGAAAAGCCAACAGTTTTGTGGACCTCGTTTTGGGTAGTTTGGTGTATCAACTTCTCGGGGGCGTAACTTTGGCATATGATCTATGTTTGGGGTGCACGATAGCTCATTGGAAAGGTATCACCGAGGAGGTTCATTTAGGGGGAACAATCAAATCCTTTGACTATCATTGAGAATCTTGATCCCAAAAATCCTTCATTTAGGCCCTCAAAATGACCCTGGAAGTTAAAAACTGCTAAAAATAGAAAATTACCAAAATTGCCAGAAAATTATTTTGAGCCAGTTGGAAAAGGTGGGTAGACACCGATATCCACCTGGATCAGTAAGTCTCCCACCAATCTCTGGGGAATGGCCTTAAGGAGCACGAAAGTGATTTTTTCATTGTTGGAAAAATTTTGGATAGAGAAATAACCCTTTAGGAGACTTAACAATTTTTCCAAAGGGTTGGTGTATATATGGCCTTCAAATAAAGGAATATGAAAGTTAACTTGTACCTTGAAGGGAATCTCACCTACGAAGTGACTACTGGTTGAGGGTTCTTTCGTTCTTTTTGGAAGTCGTCGAAGGATCTGGGTGGAATTATCGATCATCGTGTTCCTCTATCGTGCGAGGGATTTCATGAGAAACAATTTGAAATGAAAAAATATAACAGAAAATACAAAAGACTATAAAATACAAAATCACACAAGCTAGCTAGAATGATGGTATCTTCTCTCTGAGAAAAGATGTGTCGACTACGCTCATTTGCAAGAAGCTGATTACAATGAGGCTCCAAAGGCATTTTTTACATACATCATAATTGAGAGCACCATAAACATCCAAAACCCTAACCCAGAGATATGAAACACCAACAGGTTTGTGGGCCCCAATGGGGGTAGTTGATACATCAACTTTCTGAGGGCATAACCTTTGCATAGGATCTCCATTTGGAGTGCTTGATACCTCGTCGAAAAGGTCTAGCTGAGGAGTACACATTTCGTTTGGCCCAAACTATGCCTCTGGATATCGTATGGGCGTTTTTGTGCCCAGAAAACGTTTTTTAAGGCCTCAGAATGGCCTCGAAATTTAAGGATACGAAAAAGTGTAGAAAAACTTCCAAAATAGAAAATTGTTCTTCGAGCCAGTGGAATAGGTGGGTCACCACCAATGTCCACCTAGATCAAGCACCTCCTTCTTTGCTCTAACTTTGGATTTCGATAGAAAAGACTTCCACCTAGGATTCCTTGAAGGTTCCACACACTTAGTAAGACCTCCTTCCACAATCCATTGCTCCACCAAACCCTTGGCATTATCAAAACATAACTGATATCAGAAAAATAGATTCTTGGGAAAACAAAGAGAATGAGAGGGATAGTTATCGAAGTCTAGAAATACCTCTGGTCTTACAAAATCTAACCTCTTCCTCAAAATTGCTTAAGTGATCACACCCTCAATGGCTCCCTTAGAAGTCTCCTTAGGGACCTCCTGAATAGAGGATGGGGACAATCCTTTTGAATTTGAAACTGAGCCAAGTTCCTTTAACATTGGAAACGAATGAAGAAACATAGTTTTATCCTTCATGCTTGAGTTCACCTCTGGTGGCTCCTCACTAGCCCTTTTTCTATGTTGAGCATGAGCTCCATTCAGACTGAACTTTTGCACATCTTACTTCCCCCCTTGCTACTTTCTAGGGTCAAGAGAGAGAAAATATGGCTCCCTCCTTTCGACAAGATTCATATGACATATTTACCCTCCTTTGACACATCTTTAGGAGGTTTGAAGCCACTAAATAGTTGTACATCAAGTGTCCAACCTCCTGACACTCCAAACATATAAAGGAAATGTTCTAGTAATCAAGAGTTTGAGTGAAGGAGCGATCCTAGGCCACTCATCTCCATATGTACCACAACAAATATCCCTTCCACAGATCACACACAAGTGTCCTCTCCAAATCTGATATGTAGTTTTGCACCTCCCCTTGACATTCACAGTAAAGTCCCTACTAGACCGCATGACTTCTTGAAATTCCTCATTGATATCGAAGATAGAAGAAGACTCCCAAGTGTCCCCATCGCCATAGTCAATTCATTCTTCATCCATTAATACCTATCAACCCACTATCCAATTATCAAAAAATGTTAACGAAGAAAATTCCAACCTACTGAAACCATAATAATTTTTGTATCTTCCCACAAAGCATATATATATAAGGTCACGACCACGCTAGATACCAAATTGGTGTATGAGACCCCCTCTATGCAGGGAGATATGTGACTGCTAAATCCCACGAAGATATACATAGTGTACCTCTCTATGGAGGTGTGTGTGTGTGTAATTTATTTCTAAAGGTGGTAAAATCTATCATAATTTGCAAATGAATTATTATTGTTATTCAAGAGGAACCACTCCAGTTGAAATACCTTGGTAGGTCTTGGGTCATTAACTTGTTCAACTCTTAACCAATGAGAAACAATTTTATGTTTTACTCCACCACCAAATAGTTGTTTCAATGTAGATAGCATTCCCAAGAAAGTGAGTGTCCCTTATGGCCGTGGCTAAAGGGTTGAG
>SNQJ01S0006847.1:30003-51088 GCA_010110895.2 Picea sitchensis | reverse complement strand
TCACCCCTAGTGGTGATCCCTTTCACTCCACATCACCCATACTAACATTTGGGTTGATTTTTGACCATGGGGAGTGCTCTCCAAGAGAGTTACACCGTCCTTTTTGTCTCTCCAATAAAAGTTACGTTTTTTTATTTGTGAGAGACTCTTCACCTCACCTTAGCACGGATCCCACACCTCTCCTTGAGCCTTTGTGTGATCCCAACACTCTACATTCATTCCTCACCTCTCATCACCTTCTCCTCATCCCAAGAGGTGCGCCCTCCAAGAGTGGTGCACCCTCCCTCATCTAGAAACTCCACAAATAATTATTAAAACATTATTTGAGTCTCTTCACATCCCTTGCACAAATCCCACACTTCCTACATGCCATTAGATCTATCTAAATAATTTTTCTATTTTTCTACACCCTATATCTATTGTGCAAACCCTAGGAAGTGTGCCCTAGCCTAGAGATCTACTCTATTGCTTGGTGGTGGACACTTGGCTTAGATCCAAGATAGGTAGGTTTGCCTCTCCAAGTATAAATGGATCTCTGTTCTCTCTCCCAACTCACCATAACTTGAGCTATTGTTATGCTACTTGATTTTCCTCTCTCTCTCTTGTCATTTCATCCATTCTCATTTCATTCTTTCTCTAGGGTTTTGGAGTATTCCTCTCCAAGACTATCTTTATTTGGTAATAATATTTTGGAAGCTTTGGATGACAACAAGAAGGGTAATGTGTGTGCTTGCTATTCTTATGCATGGGAGGTAATATTGTTTAATTTTCTTTCTTGTTTCTTACAGCACTAGATCTTAGGTAAAGTGTTATCTAAGTAGGCTTGGTAGTGCATATGCCTATTGGTCTATAGATCTTGATGTATGATTTAAATTGAAGTGTCATTTATTCTCATTCCATCAACATATTATCTTGTGTATGCTTCGATTTGAAAGGGTATTGCAGGTTTACCTCTAAAGTTTCATTGGGAACTCTTTCTAGAAGGAAAGAGTCACTTGAAGCTTTTTCACACTCCAACTATCTAGATCTATTACTTTTCTCTTAAGATTGTTGTACATCCATCTCATTTTCAGATAGAATATCATTTTTTAGATATGTCAAAATCATATAAAATATATATCTTTCACTTGTGGAAAGTTCTTGCCCCAAAAAGGCAAGGGTTTCCTTAACATTATTTGGTTGTGTGTAGCCATCCTAGCAAGCAAAGCTTGTTGTTTCTACAGGTATATCAGATCTGATTGGAGGCTCTTGGCTGCCCCAAAGAGACACACACAACACTACAAGGCCCCTTGGGGAGTTTGGTAGCTATCTCTAACCCCCTCTTGTCTTTTTCTAGCCTAGAAGTGCACTTTTTCTTCTTATTTGTTTGATTGTTCAAGCTTCAAGTGTAAGAGGGGAAGTGGTACAGCCTCCCCTCTTCTTTAAGCTTGTGGGTAGGTAGGATGTGGGTAGATCTAGCTTTTTCCTTTTATTCTTTTGAGTTTTCTTCTAGCTTCACCGCAAGGTTTAGAAGGTGAGGGCACCTTCTCAACCTTGATGTGGGTATTTGCTTGGTTGTTTGTAGATTAGCTTGTAGATTAGTTTACTTTTCCTTTGTTTCATATTTCATTTGTTTTCCCTAATAACTAAGATCTAAAGAACACTTAATCTAACTAAGCCAAGATAATTTAATAACCTACCTAGTTGGGAGAGGAACACCCCAAAGAGGTAAGGCTAGTGTGTTAATGTTTTATTTCACATGTGATGTGGTTGATCTAATGGTTTAATGTTCTTAATTCTTATGTTATAGATCTAATCTCATCATCTTAAGCCAATTGGGCAACACATTTAAGTTTTTCTATTTGGATCTTGCTTAGTTCATTTCTTTTCAAGCTCTTAATCTCTCTCTTAATCACACATTTTACTATTCATGCTTGATACATCTAAAAGTGCTCAACACATAAGTGATTTATTGGTTCATTGCTCACATCTATTGGTAGCTACGTCTTGGGCTTGAAATTTGTTGAATGGTTAAGTAGGCAAACACACATAATAATTTTATTTCTCATCTCTTAAGGCAAGTTGTTCTTTCCATTTATCTATTGTCTCTAATCAAACTTCAATTGATGTGCATGTGATAATCTTTATTTGTTTCAACTATCTCTATTATTTTTCTTTACATGTGTTGATTCACTCATTGATTTAAGCTTAAGAAACACACTTTTTGAGCAAGTAACAGTTTCGGCCATCTCATTAATTTTCACTTAAAAGGTACTTTAAAATATTCTAAACACTCTTTAAATCACCTAAAAGTCTACCTAATTGTTATATATACTTCATAGACTATTTTAGGGTACCTTAGACCACCATATCCACCATCTAAAATAAGTTTGAGGAAAACAATGGAGGGTAGTGGCAGGGGACTACCCCATGGTGCTTCAGGTGGGTGTCCTCTCCGGGAAGTACTCTTACTGTCAGGGTTGACTGGTTCTACTAGGGTTGGCCTCATTGCCATACTATCTTGAGCGTACAGCATTTATTTGGCAACAGGAGGAGGAGGCTTTGGTGAAAGCTAATAAAATTTGTAAATCTTTAAGAAAAGCCTAACTATTAAACCCTTGGCGAAATCTACTAGAATACTTGGGGGGCTTAATAATCAAGAGTGTAGCTTGTCTTCAATATCTTCATAATAATTGTGCTTAACTCTCCCTTGTAATATTGTTGATGAAGTAATGTATTGATGATAATCTTGTGCAAATGATGATGTAATTTGATGCTTTGATCTTCTATATCCTGCACATATTGAAAAAATACTTGGTTAGATTGTTGTTGTAATCTATCATTCTTTAAGTTGTAAATCTTGTAAGTAAATGTACATGGCTTCTTTTTTTGAGTTATTCTTTTGTAAAACTGTTTATAACTTGAAAATCTTTTGTAAAGAAACACCCTTTGATATAGTTGACCCCTTGCCCAATTTCTAGGCACTAGTTTTAGTTAACCTAGGGAAAAGGCTTGCTTCTCATGCTAACCCTTGCATATTGCATGGTTTCCTTAGAATCTTAGGATTAGAATCCCCTCTAACCTTAACAAATTAAAATTAACTCCTAGAACCTAATTCTAACACACTTAGTAACTAAGGTCTACCCCCTTTGGCTTCCCTAGGAGTAAGCCTAGACGGAAGAGGTTCCGGTCAAAGTGACATCGTGGGTTGTGAACTTAGGCATTGTGCCTCCAAGGACACACTAAGTGAGCCGGACTTAGCTCACATTTGCAAGTGTGTATACAGATGGAAACATCTTTGGCGCCATTGTCGGGGATAAGTCATTTATTCTTGGTCGTAACGACTTAACTTTTTAAGAACTAATAATTCTTTGAGCTTGGATTGGTTATCTTTGTGTGATTTTTTTTCAAGTGGCGACTCCATTGAACAAATCTATCAAGTATACTGCAAGGAGAAATCCTTGTGGGCTGCTTGAAATCCTTGGAGAAGAAGCACTCACTGATATCCAATTCTTGTTCCAAACTTAACAAATTAACTTTTGTTTTTCTTCTTGTTTTTTCCTAGTTTGATGCTCTTGTTTGTCTGAAATAAATTTGGTCATCTGGCAACTCCACTTTAAAATAGTTTGACAAGGTATTTTGCAAGAAGGAATTCCCGGCTTGTTTTGCTTCATCCTTAAACTTAGAAGAGTTTGTGGGTGAAGTTAGCTTGTCCTTCTTCTTGTTGGATCCTTGGTAATCTTGGGTCCTAGTTCTTTTTTTTAGACCTTTGTTTAAATGATCTAGTTAGAAATTGATGATTTTTATGATCCTATTGATTTTTCAGGAATCGTTGGTTACCCTCATGATAGATCTTCATAAGCCTTTGAAAACACTCCTGACTATGGTGATCATGATGATGCTAGTACTGACATCAGGGCCTTCACTAAATGTATTGATGAATGGTGTGATCCACCTATTTATGAGGACTTTATAATGAAAATGTTTGTCGTAACCCTTGATATAGAGAAACCTTTTAATTGGTTTCATGATTTGCCTGATGGCAGATTCAAGACCATACATTATTGTTGCATGCCTTTTTGGAAAGGTTTGGGCATGATCGAAGTGAATTTTACGATGAATTGGTTGATGATTTTATGGAAACATGGAAGAGGAAAAATCTTCTATCTTTTGAAACAACTAGTTCAGACAATAAGGTTGATACTCCACCAGATCCCATTGAGGAATTTAAATAAATAATTCAGAACATGCAGCTTTCCCAGGATGAACAATGTGAAGCCATGAATGAACAACTTACGACCATAGAAGATCAACTGGAGGTAGGTTTGCACAATAGATATATATAGATATATCTATTGTGCAAACCCTATAGGTTTGCCTCTCCAAGTATAAATGTATCTCTTTTCTCTCTCCCAACTCACCATAATTTGAGCTATTGTTATGCTACTTGATTTTCCTCTCTCTCTTTTCATTTCATTCTTGCTCTAGGGTTTTGGAGTATTCCTTTCCAAGACTATCTCTCTTTGGTAATAATATTTTGGAAGCTTTAGAGGACAACAAGAAGGGTAATGCGTGTGCTTGTTATTCTTATGCATGGGAGGTAATATTGTTTAATTTTTTTTCTTGTTTCTTGCAACACTAGATCTTAGATAAAGTGTTATCTAAGTAGGCTTGGTAGTGCGTATGCCTATTGGTCTATAGATCTTGATGTGTGATTTAAATTGAAGTGTCATTTATTATCATTGCATCAATGTATTATCTTGTGTATGCTTGGATTTGAAAGGGTATTACAGGTTCACCTCTAAAGTTTCATTGGGAACTCCTTTTAGAAGGGAAGGGTCACTTGAAGATTTTTCACACTCCAACTATCTAGATCTATTACTTTTCTATTAAGATTGTTGTACATCCGTCTCATTTTCAGCTAGCATATCATTGTTTAGATAGGTCAAAATCATATAAAATATATATCTTTCACGTGTGGAAAGTTCTTTCCTCAAAAAGGCAAGGGTTTCCTTAACATTATTTGGTTGTGTGTAGCCATCCTAGCAAGCAACGCTTGCTGTTTTTACAGGTATATCAGATCTGATTGGAGGCTCTTGGCTGCCCCAAAGAGACACACACAACACTACAAGACCCCTTGGGGAGTTTGGTAGCTATCTCTAGCCCCCTCTTGTCTTTTTCTAGCCTAGAAGTTGACTTTTTCTTCTTATTTGTTTGATTGTTCAAGCTTGAAGTGTAAGAGGGGAAGTGGTACAACCTCCCCTCTTCTTTAAGTTTGTGGGTAGGTAGGACGTGGGTAGATCTAGCTTTTTCCCTTTATTCTTTTGAGTTTTCTTCTAGCTTCGCCACAAGGTTTAGAAGGTGAGGGCACCTTCTCAACCTTGACGTGGGTATTTTCTTGCTTTTTTGTAGATTAGCTTGTAGATTAGTTTACTTTTCCTTTGTTCATATTTCATTTGTTTTCCTTAATAACTAAGATCTAAAGAACACTTAATCTAACTAAGCCAAGATAATTTAATAACCTACCTAGTTGAGAGAGGAACACCCCAAAGAGGTAACACTAGTGTGTTAATGTTTTATTTCACATGTGATGTGGTTGATCTAATGGTTTAATGTTCTTAATGTTTATGTTATAGATCTAATCTCATCATCTTAAGCCCATTGGGCAACACACTTAAGTTTTTCTATTTGGATCTTGCTTAGTTCATTTCTTTTCAAGCTCTTAATCTCTCTCTTAAGCACACATTTTACTATTCATGCTTGATACATCTAAACGTGTTTAACACATAAGTGATTTATTGGTTCATTTCTCACATCTATTGGTAGCCACGTCTTGGGCTTGAAATTTGTTGAATGGTTAAGTAGGCAAAGACACCTAATAATTTTCTTTCTCATCTCTTAAGGCAAGTTGTTCTTGCCATTTATCTATTGTCTCTAATAAAAATTCAATTGATGTGCATGTGATAATCTTTATTTCTTTTAGCTATCTCTATTATTTTTCTTTACATGTGTTGATTTACTCATTGATTTAAGCTTAAGCAACACACTTTTTGAGCAAGTAACAGTTTCGGCCATCTCATTAATTTTCACTTAAAAGGTACTTTAAAATCTTCTAAACACTCTTTAAATCACCTAAAAGTCTACCTAATTGTTATATATACTTAATATACTATTTTAGGGTACCTTAGACCACCATATCCACCATCTAAAATGGGTTTGAGGAAAACAATGGAGGGTAGTGGCAGGGGACTACCCCGTGGTGCTCCAGGTGGGTGTCCTCTTCGGGAAGTACTCTTATTGTCAGGGTTGACTGGTTCTGCTAGGGTTGGCTTCATTGCCATACTATCTTGAGCATCCAACAATTATTTAGCAACAGGAGGAGGAGGCTTTGGTGAAAGCTAATAAAATTTGTAAATCTTTAAGAAAAACCTAACTATTAAACCCTTGGCCAAATCTACTAGAATACTTGGGGGGCTTAATAATCAAGAGTGTAGCTTGTCTTCAATATCTTCATAATAATTGTGCTTAACTCTCCTTTGTAATCTTGTTGATGAAGTAATGTATTGATGATAATCTTGTGTAAATGGTGATGTAATTTGATGCTTTGATCTTTTATATCCTGCACATATTGAACAAATACTTGGTTAGATTGTTGTTGTAATCTATCATTCTTTAAGTTGTAAATATTGTAAGTAAATGTACATGGTTTCTTTTATTGAGTTATTCTTTTGTAAAACTGTTTATAACTTGTAAATCTTTTGTAAAGAAACACCCTTTAATATAGTTGACCCCTTGCCCAATTTCTAGGCACTAGTCTTAGTTGACCTAGAACTGCTTTATAACTCTTGTAAATCTTGTAATAGAAACACCCCTTAATATAGTTGACCCCTTGCCCCACTTCTAGGCACTAGTCTTAGTTTGTTCCAATGGAAAAGGCTTTGTTTTCATGCTAACCCTCCCTTTCATATTTCATGGTTTCCTTAGCATCTTGGGATTAGAATCCCTCCTAACCTTAACAAATTAAAATTAACTCCTAAAACCTTAATTCTAACACACTTAGTGTAACTAAGGTCTACCCCTTTGGCTTCCCTACGAGTAAGCCTAGATGGAAGAGGTTCTAGTCAAAGTGGCAGCGTGGGTTTTGAACCTAGGTATTGTGCCTGTAAGGACACACTAAGTGAGATAGACTTAGCTCACGTCTGCAAGGTGTATAAGGATGGAAACAAGTACCATTACTAATGTGAAAAAGAAGTTTTAAAGTTGTGGTACAAGAAAAAGAAAATCACATTGCAGGATGTGTCTCAGTAAGAAAGATGGGCCCACGGAGGCCAAAGCAAAGAAGTTATTAATGTAGCATTGTCCTAGAATGGCCTAGATAAAAACGTAGTATAACAGGGAGGGATGTAATATGGGGTACCTATGGAGGCACCCAATGGGAAACGTAGTTACAAGCCATTAATGCAGTCATTCAACATACGAGAACGGTCATTCAACGTAAGCAAGTGGACCAGGCCCACCATGGTAGTTGGATGTAATAAAATGTGTAATTAGATACACGGATATAATAAATGTAAGAGGACTTCTTAGAAGGTTCTACTTCTAGAAGATTCCTCCTCTAGAAGGTTCTTAGGTGATGGTAGCACTATATAAAGGGGTTCAAGCAATGTAATGAGATATGAAGAGAATTATTGTATTTGGAGTGGTAGCTCAATAGGAGGATGCCCCCTCGAAGAGGCAAGTGAATAGGAGAGGATCCCTTCCATAATAGGATCCATTGTATGGTGTTGCCCTACCCTAAAGGTTTTGATATAATAAAGTGGTGGTTTTCTATATTGTTTCATATATCTTGTGTGGTGACTGTATTCAGATAAATTTGGTACTATTGTGGTATTTTGTAATCATATCTACTCAGGTTCTTAACAAGTGGTATCAGAGCAATTTCCTTGGCAGACATTGTGGGAAAATATTTTTATTTTTGCATATTTGTTTTTTGGAGAAGAAAAAAGAGGGCCATGATATTCCAGAAATTTATGGTATATTTCGATACAAAATTTGTAGAAACAAGTTGTATATCTGATTTCCTCTCAGAAAAACATCCAACTTGGAAAAAAAAATTGTCCGAAACAGAGTCCAGGAAGTCAAGATATTGAAGTTTCAAAATCTCCAATTTTCAGGGTTTTTTCCGCGGATGACGACACGATTTTTTTTATTTTATTTCTGTAGCTGTTGGAGGCCGAATTTTCCCAAAAAAATTACAGATCTGAGTTCCTCTCACAATTTCATCCAATTTCAAAGAACAAATCAGCTGGAACGGAGTCCGGGAAGTGAAGTTATGAGCATTTTAAATTCAGTAGTTTTTCAGGGTTTTTCCGAAAAATGCCGCGATTTTCTGCAGTAAGTTATTGTTCTATTTTTTGAGTTTTTTCGTGATTGCTATGGGACCGAAGAGTTCATAGGGTGATCAGATGGCTATTTCCTCTCAAAACCTCAAGGGAATTCTTGAAGCATTCAAATCCAAATTGTGACACATTGGATGCTAGATTGCATAACCTTGCAAATAGCCTCAATGATAGTTTTCGTAGTATTCAAGATTCATTGGATAACATGCAACATATATTTCTTATGGCGGACATCAGGGATGAATATAATCAAGAAATATATGCTTGGTATGATTTTGAGGCCGATTGTGATGATTGGTATATGGATAGTTGGCATTTCTAGGACGACAACCACTTTCATATTTTATTTGATGACTCTAATCCACCTTCTGTAGAGAGCATAAATGTGACAAATCGAGAGCCAATGATTATTATCAGTGTCCATCCTGCATATTCTTAAGTGCTATTATTCCTTCCAGATTCTGCAACAACCCTTTTCCACTATGTGGATGGATCTTCTTATTTGGATCCACGTGATAGGTGTCAGTCTTTTGAACATCATTTTGAGTTGGTTATTGGGTTCCAAAATCTTCCACGGGGAGTTCACATGAACACTTGGACATGGGACCCGAGCTTAGAATGGTGGTTGGATTACTTCAACATGGTGGCTTTCCTTTCTACATGGGACCTTGATTCTCCAGTCTTCTTCAGCATTATGGTCCACAATTATCCATGGGACCCTGGTATATGGTTGTACATCAAGCGTTGAGGAAAACGCTTTCATAAGGGAGATGGAATGTAAGGTAGCCAGAGAGGTAGTGGGGGGCCCCAGAGGGCCCATAGTGATAATGGTGGAGGTCATTCGATGTAAGGTGGACTAGGTCCACTATATTATTAAATAAGGCCCACTATGGTAGTTAGATATAATAAATGGGTAATTAGATATAATAAATCTAAGAGGATTTCCTAGAAGGTTCTACTTCTAGAAGATTCCTCCTATAGAATGTTCTTAGGTGATGGTAGCACTATATAAATGGGCTCAAGCAATGTAATGAGATATGAAGAGAATTATTGTATTTGGAGCGGTAGCTCAATAGGAGGATGTCCCCTCGAAGAGGCAAGTGAACAGGAGAGGATTCCTTCCATAATAGGATCCATTGTATGGTGTTGCCCTACCCTAAGGGTTTTGATATAATAAAGTGGTGGTTTTCTATATTGTTTCATATATCTTGTGTGGTGACTGTATTCAGATATATTTGATACTATTTTGGTATTTTGGAATCAGATCTATTCAGGTTCTTAACACAGAACCAGTCATGGCCATTCCAGAATGTAACTAACCTTCACAAGACATCTTCAAGGAAGGTAGGGTCCAAGTATTCTTAAAATAGGAAGTTTGGAAAGGAACGAACCTCTCTGACAAAACGGGCCTACTAGACATGGCATATATATGGTGAATCGGTGCCATGAAGTCAAAGGTACCCATAAGGGATGAATACATTTCAACACCAATATTCTCAGTTGTTGGCTAAGAATTGTCGATCACGGGGATCGACGGTCCAACGGATCATTGGGACTAGCATACACAAAGGAAAACTGGTTGATCATGACGATCTTCCCATCATGAGGAAAGAAAAGAGTACGAAAGATGGACGATATGATTACATTCATAATGTAAGTCCAATTGTGTCCTAGTAACAATTTATAGTCAAGAGGTGCATCAACCACCTCGACATCCACCTATACCATCTTCCCAACTAAATGGACCGGAAAGGCAGGAATAATACCATGAGGGTGGAAGGAATGATCGTCAAAAGCAGTCAACATGGTCAGAGAGCTGAGGGATTTCCAACAGACCATGGACATCACACATGTTGCAGCGCCTTCATAAAAAATAGTATGCTTGATGCTATACCTCGAGTTACCCACATGGATTTGGAATGCCACATGGTAAGGAAAGTGAGGCTTCACATCTGTGACGTCAAACTTGATAAATTTTGAGCCATAAGGATCTAGAGATCCTAGCATAGATAGCAAGGAATTCCTCTATGAATGACAAGTATGGAGTACCTCTAGATCCAACATCGCACAATGGGTTTGACATAGGTCCTCAACAATAGAGTAATTTTGAGTGGCTCTAGCATTAAGGTTGTGGTTAGAGTGCTTGAGTACTCCTTTCGAAATATGGGGCATGGGCTTTGGTTTTTCGATCTATAAGGATGTCTCTGGAGGAGGGGGAGTCTCTAGACCAGGTACAGTCTATGGAGAATTGTAATCACAAGACCAAGTGGCTACATTAACCTTATATTTCACCATATTGATGCATAAATGGTCATCATCTTGCGTTAATGGGTTTTACTCCCACTTGCCACATTTTTGGCATTTGAGGAGCTCAAGACCATGTGCTAGTTATATGGAAAATCATTAGTCAACACAACGGGCAGTAGAGATAAAAGCATCATATCTTTCAAAATTTTGTGGGATAAATGGGTGAGGTGATCATCTGTACAAAGCTTACAGGGAAACTTCACCTTCCACCTTTCTTTCTTTCCCTCACCAACATTATTATCTGTCTTAAAATTATTACCATTGTCCTTGGGTTTATTATTTTTCATCCCACCCTTACGATTCTTATTACATCCTTTATTTTTATTCCCTCTTGGTTGTTGGTTACCATTCGGGTTGGTTGACGATTGCACAGAATGTACATCCACCGACTAAATGGGATTGGAGGACACAAATGAACTTGGCCCTCCTACAGACTGGTTTAGAGACAACTCTTTCAAATGGCTTGTCATTGAGTCTGCAGATTTCACATTGGTGGAGCCTACAATGACATCGACATGAGGCCTGGGCTTTTGTCTAGGGTCATAGTTTGACCTTAGTGTGTCTCAAATAATATTGTATAACATCCCATACTGATCATATATAAGATCTAACTATCAAGATTTAAAAAATTCTTCTTCCTCAGATGTAACCCCAGATGTAAAAACATCCTTCGAAATAAAAGGCAGGAGAGACTTAAGGAACCACCCTAGAAGGAATTCCGGGGGTATGTAGGCCTTGATCTACCTCTTATATCTATTCCACTCCTAGATGTGATCCGAGATATGAGTGGCCTTGTCCTGATGAAAGTTCAACATAAGTTATATGCCATCATCGTAACGAACCAACAATTGGAAGTGGTTGAGGAAGACTAAAACCATCTGATTAAAAGTCTTATATGACCCTCTAGGTAGCTCAATATACCATTTTGTGACGACCCCCATGAGGGTGCGTTGAAACAATCTTAACCTAATAGAATCATCATTAAGGGAATTTGAAGAGCACCAAAGGTGAAAACTAGTAACGTGATCACTAGGATCCTCACTAGTTTTACCCTCAAATTTTGGAACATATGAAGGAAGCTTAGTGGGGATGGGGGGTCATTTCGTATCATGACACACAAGGTCGGTCATTAACTTAGACAAGTCTAGTAGATTGAGTGTGGCTAGGAAAGGGAGGTGAGGTTGCGACATCTATCCCCAAGCTCCCTGGAAATATTTTTGTTAGGGAATCAGAGCCCATCTAGGGTTCTGGTAAGCACCATGGCCCTATCCGTGATTGTAAGAGTCTCCTCTGGAATGATTCATGAGGGGTTGGTTGGGAACCATTCTAGTAGGAAGGTTCTGATGAGGGTTGTAAAAAATGCCCCCAATCGTAGTGGCTCCAGGTTGGGGATTTCCCAAGGTATGAAACTGACCTCGTCCGAGTGTGAATCAAGAGGACAAAGGTGGATTCTTCATGCCAAACATATTTTTTCGAATCGATACAGAGGAGGTGGGTGTCAAGGAAGGACCATAAGAAATAGCTTGTCTGCCAGGTTGGTTACTCCATTCAGAAGCGATATTATTAGACACGGGGTTAAAAGGGGGAAAGCCTCCAATGGTAGGAGTCGTTTGTAGGACATGGATACCACCAAATGAGAAAAGAGTATGTGGAGAAGTTGTTCCCCCAAGTCCAATGCTAGTAATCGTACCAACCGCTAGGATGGAGGTTAAAAATTGCGATGTGAAATTCGATATACCATAAGAAAAAGGAATAGAGCCCATAGGCATGGACTGAACATTATAGCTCGGTGAGTGACAAAGAGACCCAAAATGGTTCGTGGCTATAGCTTGAGTATTAACTATAAGATGGGCATAGGTGATGATAGGCACCTATGGCGCTACAAACATTGTGGTTGAAGGTGTCGAAGGGGTACCGTTAACTATAGTAGGTATGGGAGTCGAAGGACTCCCGGTATCTTTTTGAATCTATTCAGTACTCATCCTTGTATGATCACAAGTCTGATAAGTGGAGGTGTGTGTACCACATTTGATAACTTTACGCCTTTTAGAAGGAAAAGACTCAAAATGCGGTGGTAACTGTAACAAGCGGAGAGACCTGCAGGGAAGCTAATCTAGCTCCATGATGTCTCAAGCCTCAAGATATAAAAGAAATCCTAAGGCCAACTAGAAATCAAAGAGCACACCAAACTAAAATCAAAAGGACAATATGCACAAAAACAGGTTAAAGTGGCTAAAAGGGGACTCCCTCCCTACAGTAGGTATGTCTTTCCCAAGAGCGGCCTAAGACTCCCTAGTAAAGATCGAAGGTATCAAAATCCATTATAAGGGCCCTTGTGGGCTTAAAAACCAGTCAGTCAGATCCCCCCTAAGAGGTAATCCTCCATAAAGGTTGTGTGTTGTCTGACCCTTATCTGACCTAGGGTACCTGCAGAATAACCCCTGCAAGTAATCTATGTGGTACCTATGTAAAGCAACTAAGAAACCATGATATAACTGATGCGCATGAGAACATTCGTAATTTAGGTCCACCATATGGGCAGGTTAATAAATATTGAAACCTCGAAAGCACCTCCTCTCACAGAGGTAAAGGTACCATCAATATCCCCATATACGAATAGATCCTTAAAAATATATCTAACACTAAGAAGTTATTGGGGGGATATCCCCTCAACCAACCTCAAGCGACCTCGTTTTTAACTCTTGTGTAAGCGGATCCTCCTGACGTCACCAATTATACAATGGACTTCACCACTCCCTTAGTTGGATACATATTTTGATTTAATATCCTTGGAGAAGTGTACTCACAAAATCCTATTCCAAGGCTCTAAATCCTAAGCTAGTTTGTGGACCCTAGAAAAATAAAATTGTTTCTAATCAATTTTAAATTATCAACGTTACTTTTAGTGGCCTTGCTTACTAAAAAAGGTGTGGTCCTAAAACTAATGATGTTATGACTTAGCAAGTAAAATAAATGAATATGAATACAATGGAAAGTCCTAACTTCAATCCCCAATAAATTATATGATTTTAAAAATGAAATTCTCGATTTAGTTATGCAATTCCAAATAAGATGAAATATTTATTTACATGTACTAATATCAATAACAAGGACTCAAAAGATCAAATTCCAACAATGTAAAATTCCTAATATTTTTTTATTTTCAATAAAAGAATGAAAATGCAAGGACTAAACAACAACTTGATATAAAAACTCTAATGTATGTAAACAAAGACACACCAAGTAGGATATCAATGATAAAACATCCATACCAACATGCAAGGACAATCAAATGAAAAGGATGATGAGAAAGGCACCACCCAAAAATTCAACCAAAGAAAGGTTTCCTATCATTCCACAGACACTTAACAGTCACAACAGAGACCCAAGAAGACTCAGCAACCATCAAAACTTACCCAACAACCATCAAACCCAAGAACCAAGCAACAAAGGGTGATGTATGTGTCTGTTTAGGGGAAACAAGTGTATATATGCCTCTTGCAGGAGGACAACACACATATGTACGTGACTGTCAGGTAAAAACCTACGTATATGTGTTAAAACAAAACTAAGCTAAGGAGAAGGCTAAGAAACTTAGACTCATAATGAACAAAGGCTGTCAAGCAATCAGATGACAAGAAACCCAATATAAATGAGAGAAATCTAAGGATAAAAACACTGCAAACCCCGAAAATAAGATTATATCCCTAGTATGATCACCCATTATGTTAAGAGGAAAATATCTCTATGGCTAGGGGTAAACCACAACAAGCGAAAATGATTGCAGAAATCAACACTAATCGCGGGTATGCTATACAAACAAATATGCTAGAAAGACAAGATAGAATGCCTACCTCGTCCAGACGTTTGATGAAGTCCACCATTGAGCACTTGACTCAAAGAAATACACCTGCAACTTGTCCTCAACAACCAAGAAACGCAATAATATGGTGATAATATATAATGTTAGCACATTCAATAGAATAATCCATCAACATTCATAACAAATACGCCCATGGAAAAACAATTCAAAAATTTTCAAGATATTAATTCGACGAGAAAAGAGTATTTCTATTAAAATGTAATTAGCAAAAGTGAATGAATTACAAACTTCCATGTCGGCATGGTTCAGAACCGAGAAACTAAGTCCCTTCCAGTTGGGCCTCCACCACTTCAATCCTCCACCAAAGGAAAGCTCATATAAGAGAGTCAATGAGGTTCTCAATCAAGTAGGGAAGATCTTGGGGGATGAACAATGTTTTCAAAATTAAAAGGACAAAGGGATGTAGACTCAATATGAAGTGAATAATTTCTCCAGAGTAACTTTTCTCTCAAAGTGGAATTCTTCTCGTCTTTTCCATAGCTCGGATTTGACCCATTTATAGCCTTCACGTGTAACTAAAGGGTTCGGTCAGAACGTTTCCAGTATATGGAAGGTCAAGGATCATGGATCTCGTGACGTGACATAAAAGCCCGACACCATTTTTTAATTTTTGGCACAAAACCCGATGTACGCGGGTTGTAGTGGTGCAAATTGCATATACAGATGTTGTACAATAGGTAGGGCGTGTATATGTGGAAAACTAATGTTTTTAGCTATGGGATTTGCAAAAAGGGACTTCAAGTATGCATAAGGAAATTGAAAAAGGCCTTCTGTGCAAGTTTTCATAGGGTGAGGAAAATATTTCTATAACAACAATGCCCCCAATGTAAAATTTTGGAAAATTTTTCCTTATAGAATATTGTAATTTCATAGTAAATATGGACCATTCACTATAAGGTTGCATATCTGACGATAGAAGTTATTTTAGGTTTTTTTTCCCTAGAAGGAAATGATCTTTTATGAGGGTATTGTATTGCGGTTGGGTATTATCGTGAATATTGTATTCTGAGAGAGGAGATTGTGAGAGAAAGAAGAGGAATTTACAGTGGGTGTGTTGTAGGTTGTATCCCTTCATTTTGTTTGATAATAATAAAGAAGGACCTGAAAATTTCTCTAGTGGACATAGCCCACACTCGATGAACCATGCATGTATGTTTCTCTATTGTATTGTGTATCTTTTGTGTTTTATTTTTGTATTTGTTTTATTTTATTTCTCTGCGATCTTGTTTTTCTAACAAGGGGTTTGAATTCTTAACGATTAAAGAAATAAACATTGAATTAAGGGCACCATAAATTCTTCCTGAGACTCTTGATTCTTATACTACCTAATTATCTCATCAAGCAACATATCAAATAAATCGAGGTAAAACTCCATTGTCCAACCGTCTGGGCCTAGACTTTTGGGCCTCTTAAAACCTAAGAGAACCACCTGTAATTCTTCCTTTGTAACTGGGGCCCCTAATTTGTTATTTGATTCTAGATTAAAAAAAAACTAGGGAACAATCCAATTACTCTCATATTCTCATCTATGTGACTCTCCACTGGCTCTTTGAATAGAGATTCAATTTGAGCTAGTCTTACTGCCAAAAGCTCCTTACAACTCATGATTTTGGACCCATCTAGCGCATCCAGTTACCAAATAATGTTTAAGGATTTCCTATTAGATGCATACTTGGGAAAAAAATTAGTGTTTCTACCCCCCTCCTCCAACCAAGTCATATAAATTTTTAATTTCCACATAGTTTCCTCAATTGCCAAAATATGATCCTTTCGTTCCTCTAAAGCTCCAAGTTCTGCCCATTCTTGTTTAAAAAAGACTCCTACTATATTTTGAGAGAAAATATTACATATTTTCTCCCATGTCTCCAAAATAGTATCCTAACACAAATCCGTTTTCCTCTTATCCCATTCATCCACTAAATTCTTAACCTATTTCAATTTTTCCACAAACTAGGATATTGTAGACTCATTTGACTTAGTATTAAAGAAACACCAATTGTCAATAACTAAACACTAAGAACCCTCCTCTTTTAAGCATACATCATTAAATTTGAAAGGCCCCAGGGGATTCTCATTATCATTCTCAATTTTTAAAAGGATAGGACTATGATCATAGGATCCGCCCACCCATATCCATAATCTTTGGTTCTCACAAACCTCCAACAGATCCTCTGCCAACAAAAATATGTCATGACATTTTGAAACCCCTGCATTAATACTTCAAATATATATAGAAAAGTATTATGTTAGATGATTCTCCTTAAACTTCTCTCTCAGATAGATTCAAATTCAGGTCACCACCAATAATAATATTTGGTTCCTTTAAAATCATCTATTCTTCCAAATAATACCAAAACATTTTACATTCTACATATGGATCATAAAGGTTCAAAATATTAAAAACCCTTCCCTTAGATTTAGCTTCCCCTTTCGACATGATACTTGAAACACAATAACCTGTGTTTCGTGCTATAAAAGAAGAGTTCTAGGATGTTAAAATCCACCAGAAAATCCATCTGCATCCTGTGCACTAAAACTCCATCTAAGAAGAAGAGACGACATTAGCTCAATATCCCTAGCACCAGGAACCATTGTTTCTTTCAATATTATAATATTTGGTTTATACAATATTATTAATATTTTGAGGGATAGTCTCTTTGAGGCATGCCCCACCCCTCTCACACTCAAAGAAATAATAATCATGGACTAACCTCAACAAAGGGCTTCTCTGCTCTAAGTTCCCTAGCTATGGTCCATTGTCTTCTTTGTAGCATTGATCCGGATTATTTTGAGAACGATATGAAGGAATAAATATAACGAATGTATAAGAAGGAAATAAAAAGAAATATGGAATGGAACACATTAATACAGTGAAACTCATATTCTATTAATGATCGTTTGAAGATATAAAATATTGTAAAATGCAAAAGCACACAAGCTATCTAGAATGGTGGTATCTTATCTCTGAGAAGATATGTGTTGGCTATGCTCATTCGCAAGAAGTTGATTATAATGAGGCTCCAAATGCCTTTTTAACATTAATAATAATTGATAAAATCCTAAAAGTCGAAGACCCTAACCCCAGGACATGAAATTCCAAAAGATTTGTGGGCCCCGATAGGGGTAGTTGATACGCCAAATTTCCAACGGCATAACATTTTCATATGATCTTCATTTGGGGTGCTCGATACCTCATCCAGAATTTCTAGCTGAGGAGTACACATTCTGTTCATCCCATACCATGCCTCAACGTATTGTGTGGATGCTTTCGTGCCCAATTTTTTTTTGTAGGCCTCAAAATAACCCTTGAAGTTCAGGACCCAAAAAAGTGTAGAAAAAATGTCAAAATGGAAAACTGTTCTTTGAGCCAGTGGAATAGGTGGGTGGCCACTAATGTCCACCTGGATCATTCCTCCCCCCTTAGGAATAAATGGTCTCCATTGTGTCAATTTCCTCCATCATATGGGGAAACTTCTGTTGAATATGAATCCTGGTGAGCCACTTGCCCCGATGAAGAAACTTCCCTCCTTTGACGACCAAATAGAATTGGATGGTCTACTGGCGAGTGTCCTTTGTATTGGTGTTCATGCTCTGATCAAATGTCTCCTATTATATGTATTCAAGATTGAGTTTTTTAGGGGATAATTTATTTTCCATGTCCGAAGTGTCTAAGAGAGGTGGAAAATATGGTCGAAGCAATTCCACATTAAATACTGGGTGCAAGCCAGGGAAAGGAGGAATACTTAATTAAAAATAATTCTTACCCACCACCTTGGTGATGGATTAAGGATTTTATCAGAGTGGGCGTAGCTTCTGATGGGGTCTTATGAGGTTCTCTTTTTGTAGGTGAAACCACACAATATCTCCCACCTAAAACTTGTATGGTACTTGATGTTGATCATGGCATTGCTTGTACTTGGCATTGGCTTTCTGTAAAATATCATGAACTTGTTGTTGGATGTGATGGATGCACTCAACAAATTTGGTTTCCCAATCATCCTTGGTATTAACATGGGAGGAATATTCCTATGTAACTACAATGGGTAGAGATACATCAATGGGGGCCAATCGTTGGAACCCCAAGCACACCTGAAAAGGGTTTTTTCCAATAGATCTATGGAGGGATTTGTTGTAGCTATGTTGAAAATAAGGAAGTATTTCATCCCATGTGCGTGGATTTTTGGAATTGTACATCCTCAAGATATGGAAAATCATCCTATTGACTACCTGTATTTTTCCATCATCTTGTGGGTGGAAGGCAGTCGACTTGGTTAGCTTGGTGTCCATCATTGACTATAGGATGGACCAAAAAATGTTGAGAAACTAGTTGTCTCGATCAAAGATAATAGTGGGTGGAATACCAAAATGAACCTGAAAATGTGTAAAGAAGAGTTTGGCAGTGGCCTTGGTTGTGATGCTCCTCTTGGAGGGTGAAAAAACTTCCATCTTAGATAATCAATCAATGACCACGAAGAAAAAGTCATTCCCATGCTTGGTTGAAGGAAGATCAGACATGTAGTCCATGGATATGGATTCCCAAGGCATATTCGAAGTAGGTAGAGGGGTGTATAACCCTTGTTTCTTAATGAATGTCTTGTCAATGGTGCATGTAGTCAAGGATCTGATGTACTTGCAAACATATTGTCGAAGCTTCGACGAATATAAATTCTTTTGCAGTAATGCCATTGTTTTCTCTACACCAAAATGTCTCTCTACTCGACTATAATGAGATTTCTAGATCATCTTTGAACGCTCTCTTGAAGGAACATAGAGATGACTCAAATGGAATAGAAATCCATCTTAGAGATGAAAGTCCATAAAAAAAATTCCTACGCTCAATTTTTGATAGGCAGTAGCAAATTCAAAGTCATTATTGTATAATTATGGCCATGTAGATGTCTCATGTCCATAGGAGTGACATGGTTGGTGTTACCCTTAGTGTACTTGATATTCAAGTGATCCAGGTGGATCCAAAATCGCTCAAAAATACTCAAATGCAGAAAAAGAGGATCTAGGAATGACCCAGAAGTCTCAGAAGGGTCCCTAGGCTTAGAAAATGCTCAAAAATAAAAGTTCTCATAATTGGATGAAACCAATGCTATTGTGTCCATCTCGTTCTCCCGATTCCATCCATATATTTACTTTCTCAAACGAAGCTCGTATGAAGAAGTTATGACACTCTGAAGTTTTTCGAAAACAGCGAAAAAAGTCAAACAGTGAACATGGCGTACTGATGATGTCAGCATGACACTTGTCAACTTCTAGAATCTCAGCAGTTTGGAGGATTCAGCCAAATCTAGCGGTTATCGCCAAATCTGGAGAAGGTTCGCTAAGTTTGGCGAACTGGTTAGCGGTTGTGCTTATTTAGTCGAGCACACAAAACGAGGTAGGGGGGTTGGCAGACGCTGCATTGGAATCCGTGCCAGGAGGTGTCCCAGGGGACCTACTCAGAAATAGATCTATTTTATACTCAAAAGTTGCAGAATTTCGAGAGGATTCTGAATATGCTCTTTGTTTCTTCATCAGAGTAGTCGAACAGAAAAGTGCCTTCGAAAGAGGAGTTCGCACGCTTTTTGAGACTGTACAGATCTAACAGGCAGTGTCTGCATTGGAATCCATGCCAGGAAGTGTTTTAGGTGACCTGCTCAGAAATATATCGACTTTATACTCAAAAGTTGCTGAATTTCGAGAGGATTCTGAATATGTTATATGTTTCGTCATCAGATTAGCCGAACAAAAGAGTGCCTCCACAACCCATTTGAGAGAGCCAAGCATACTCGAGTTTACAGTCAAAAGTTGCAGAATGACATTTTCCAGCCACCTATGATGTCTATTTCTACCCAAAATCGCAAATCTGAAAGTTGGTTTTTGAGAGCTCTTATGTAAGCCTTTTCTTTGTAATTTTTAGGCATTCGATATTAATTAAATAGCGATCTCACTATTGGAGTGGACCCGGAGACGTAGCTAGGAAGTCTGGTGAACTCCGTTACCAATTCTTGTTCATAGATGGTTTGCTTACATGTTTATGTGCTCATATGCTTGATGGCTATTCTTTAATTTTGCATTACAAAGATGGTTAACAGTGAAAAATTCACATGCAAATAATGGTTAAAAGATATTGAATTTTAGATCAAGTTAAATTTCAGATCAAGTTGGTATCAGAGCGAGGTTAACCATTTCTTTGTGAGTTGATGTTAACAAGATCCAAGCTTCAGCGTGGTGAATGAGAACTTGAAGAGTTTGATCCAGAGATTTGTTCAAGAAGAGGAAGGATGTCTTCACCAAAAGGAGAAGAAGCAACTTCTTCTATCCCTTCTGAAGGGGAATTTCTGAAAGTTTTCATGTGAATGCAAACGATGATAGAGGATCTCTATCAAGATCGAAAGAAAGGTGAACAAGGTGGACCATCTCATACAGAAGATAAAAATGAAGGAGGTGGTGAGGAACCCCCTAAAACCCCACCAACTTCTCCATCTCTTCTTAATGGTTCTATTCCTTCTCCATTTGAAAAGCAAAA
>SNQJ01S0006846.1:241874-271305 GCA_010110895.2 Picea sitchensis | reverse complement strand
ATATTTATACATTACATGTTCAAAGTTATGATTACTTCAAGTTAGGGTTGTTGACTAATCCAAAACTAGGCATGTGAGACTAAAGAAACGTTTGATGGAAATGCTAGTCTCTTGTTTTTAAAGTTAAGGAAGGTTTGTAGGAATGTGATCATATACACCAAGTCTATTACAAATCTACAAATCAGATTTGGATGATGAAATTGATGAGGGATTTCGGTTGTGGTACATGTTGAGTACATGGTTGAGACAAGTAGTTGATGAGTTGGTGCACATAAATGAGGTGTATAGTTGATGACGTTGGTACATATTGATGAGTCATAGTTGATGAGTAGTTGACACATGATTGGTACATACTTTTTACATGGTTGGATGCACTTTTTTATGGTATAGGTTGATTACAGGTTGGTGCATGGTTGATGTACTTGTTTATGGTACAGGTTGATTACAGGTTGAGGTACAGGTTGATGCATGGTTGATGCATGGTTCAGATTTATTTGTACAGGTTTACAGCGGTATATCTCACAGTGATAGTGTGACAGTGGTTCCATCATTCTACTTCTACTTCAGGGTGGCAGGACAGGGCAAGGACAGGTGGTTGTAGCCACCTTACGGTTGTAGCCGGAGAACATTGGGGGTTGTAGCCTCCTTCTAGTTGTAGCCAGATAATTGGGGAGTTGGTGCTTCCCTCAGGTTGTAGCCTGAGAAACTAGGGGGTTGGAGCCTCCTTCCAGTTGCAGCTGGAAAACAAAGGAAGTTGGTGCTTCCAATGAATGTAATTCTTCAAGACATATAAGAAAAAGCATTTCGCAGTTTTCTCCCGATTTGGGTTTCCACGTAAAACACTGGTGTACTGTGTGTTGGAGCCACCTTTGTTTTTTAGCCCGTTTTGATTTTCATATCTTAATGCTCGAAATCAAAAGATGGTTTTCATATTTTTCTTCATTTGTTCCAAAATCTTTGAAGTCCCATCACGCGAGCGGCGATAGTTATCATACTCTCAAGGCGAGTTCTACTTTTCGTTCAAATGATTTTCCCCTATTTTGCCTCGGGATTTCGTATGTCAGATGTTATAAATCACATAGTTCACAAGTCCTGAAGAGCGAAACGGAAAAATCACTTTAAAGTTTTACCCAGGTCAGTAATGAGAGTAAAACTTTTCTAAACTACGGTTAAGCATCATCGGGGTTTCGCGTCTCAGCGTTTACAAACTCCAAAAGTCTTACTGTCATAACCCCGATAGCCGAAACCACAAGATTCTTGTTTTAGTAACCCACGTTAATGATAAAGGAAAAAATCTTAGCTGCAGTTAAGCTCTGTCGGGAATTCGCAACTTGGCGTATTTTCCTTTAAAAAGCTACACTGTCAAAGCCTTGAGTCGCGAAGTCGTGATAAAGATAGAAACATAATTAATTAAACACTTAATTCGGTTTTATCCACCATTTTAATTAAATCATATCATTGCAATTTCGCAACTCGCCATACAAACTTCCTGGAAGCTATACCTTCGAAGCTCCGAGTCGCGAAGTTGCGATATAAATAATCACGTAATTAATCAAGCGCCTAATCATAATTACGTTTTTAACCAAAAATAATCATCGCAATCTCAGGACTTAGAGGTTCAAAGCGTTAAAGTGAAAACTCTCGATGTAGCGAGTACCGAAAGATTAATTAACGTCAATAAAACTTGATTAATTGAGCTAAGCTAGTATTTCTCATGATTTTATGCATGCACAGTCTACGAGGCAGTCTTAATTTTTCCTTGTGCCAACTGACATTCTGAACTGCCAAAATTTATGGCATTAATTAGAAACAAGGTGAATCGACAAGTGAGGATCGTGTTTTTATTGCTAAATTTATATTTAAGCACGATTTGACCATTATGTTCTTGAAAAGTACCGAGTTTTAAATGGTTAACTATATAGAGATTTTATTTGTTATCGCGAATTCATTTCTATATTACGCAGAGAAAACTTTTCTCAGCGAACTAATTTATGTATGTATACATATTTTTATCGCAGAAGAGCTAAAGCAGGATCCCCCGCCATGGCCCCGCGAAAAGCGTCTAAAGCCAACGTTGAGGTTTCGGGACAAGGCTCAGACAACGTCGTTGATACTTCACCCTGAAGTGTCGACTCTGTCAAGACCTGGTCGTTTGTTTCTAATGTTCTACAGTCCGAATTAGTATATTATTCTGATGATTCCAGTGACAATGAAAAAGATGACCTGACCACCAAATATAAGATCGTCGTCCAATCTGGAATGCATAAAGTAGTGGCCAGGCCACGACTGCTCCCTTACTATGATATGGTCCGGTGGGCATTAGACCATGTGGACATACCAACCAGAACCATCATCAATGAACAGAAGGTCACTATCGGGACTTTCAGACCCGAACAACTGCAGGCTATGTACAAGTTGCCTACTGTGTCGGACCTTACATACGATGTTGAATTCTTGGAGAACTTCAAACAGAAGGAATGTGTGCAATATGACAAGACTATGTCCAGTTTGATCAGAGATTGGGTTTCACACCCTGCGAATTTCAGGGTAGACAGTAATGGTATATATTCAATAGCTTCCTTGGAACCACGGTTCAAATATGTAGCTATGATGACCTGCAGATTATACGGGAGAGAGGACACCACACATTTATTTCTTCAGTGGGTGCCTCTAATACATGAAGTCACCGAAGGTTGTTCCTTCGACTGGGTGAAAATGTTGTCTGATAGCTTGACCAGTCGAGTTGTAGAGTATCGGGCACAGAGGGAGAGCAGAAAGATTGCCTCATTCTTTATGTCCGCATACATTATGGACGTTGTGTGTTTTGTAACGCCCTTTCCCTTAATGAGCTGGAGTTGGACTCCATCAGAGGCTGAGCCCATCCACATCTACCATTCAAAATTGTGAGAGAACAAAGTGGCAAATTTTGTGTATGAAATCTTTAACTGGGTAATGGTATCACTGCATGTCACTATTTTTGGCCACCCACCACCCAGGATCTCGGACAGTATAGTTACGAATCTGAGCAGTATAGCTGACTGGTATGTAGAAGCATAATTCTCATATCTCAGGGTTTTCGGGGCTTCTGTTCACCTGCATGCATTACCATTATTCATACCCGACAAGATGGCTTGTCGTGAGGTTGCTAGGCAAACCGTAATCGGTGGCATAAGAAAGGAGCTTAAGGTATATTCAAAGAAGGTATGGCCACCTTTTCTTGTTCATTTAAATTCATTTTCTTTGTTAGATTTCGGGCATGCTAAAGCTGAGGCAGCGGCCCTGGAAGACCTAAAATTGGTTCTTATTGAATTCAAGAAGCACGATCTGTAAAGGGTTGTAAGTAATCATTTGGCTAGTTGCGGACTCAAAAGGTTCGAACACGAGAATTCATCCTCGGATGATATTTTTCGAGGCGCAAGATCTTATGCCGAGCTTTTGGCTTGGATACAAGCCCTGGAACCTGAAGAGAGGGTCGACGTTCTAAAATTCCAAGAACATCGACGCAATTGTCTTCCCGCAGTATTGCAGGGTGAGAATATAAGTACAATGGAGGTGAAACAAAAAGAAGTTGAAGGCTCCAAAGATGCGACACCCAGCCAAGAAAAACACCAGGACGAGGAAGAGCAAACTAGGAGTCCGAAAACAGAGATAAAGACTCCCAATCCGCCGAAAAAGTAGACTCCAGTTACTACTCCAGGACAGCCAGCTAAGAAAATCAAAGATCCCATCGCATCCATTACTCCCTTATAGTCAACTCAAGGAAACATAGATGTAGGGTGGATTTTAAATGAAGAATTGAGACCTATAAGGATAGAAGAGCTCCCTCCAAATGAGTTCTTTTTCGATAAGAAGAGAAAGGTTGTGGTAAAAAGAGAATTCTATCAGGAAGGGGGATCCACAGCCAAGAAGTTCAAGGTGTTGACCAATGGGAAAGACAAGAAGAATGAATAGTTTGTGACAGAAATAGTCGGGACATTAGGGGCATATTCTACAACAAATCAATTTTCAGTCGGGGTTTTGAAAAATTAGCTGAAGCGAAAAAATCGCCTCATCAAAACCATAGAAGCCAGACTAGCCATAGCAGAGGAGGCTGCCAAGGACCAGGCGAGCGCAGGGATAGAACAAGCATGGTTGGCCGATAAAAAGGAGATAGAGCTGCTCAAAACTAAGCTTGAACAAGCAGAGCTAGTGGTTCAGAATGGTCAGATACAAGAAGGCCAACAAAAAGACTTGATCGAACAACTACAGGCTAGAGTGGAAATCACCGAAAGTAAAGTTATAAATATCGGGATGTTCCAGTCCCAGGCGATGGAGATTCGGAGCAGATTTTTTGCAGCCCAGCGAAATTTACTCACCAAGGTAGAGGTAATTTGGGACAACTGCTTACTCGTTAATCAAGTATTGGAAAATTTATCTGTCAAAGAAAGAGAAGATGGAGTAGCTCGGGTCGCTTTTCAAGAGGATGTAATAGCTGCAAACAACAGGGAATCGGGAAGTACTCCCAGGTTTTCCATTTTGAAGCAAACCAGAGGAAATATTTTATTGAAAGAATGGGAGCACAGTATATCAGAAGGTAAACTGCAAGCCAAGAGGGTAATGAAATCCTTTGAAGAGGATTTTGGTTCTATAGATGGTAATTTGCTAAGTATTGATAGCGAAGGTAATGCTGAGGCATTGAGTCAAATGAATATAGAGAAAATCTCACTTGATTTAAATGAAAAAGAAGAAAGAGATTTGGCCAAAATCTCACAAGTAACTATGGCAGACATAGTTCAAATAGATAAATGTATGATTAAACCAAGTGTGCAATTGTGCGCTATTGACATCATAGACAGACGGACGGAAGAAAGGTTGCCACAATTAGCCCGAGATTTTTACTCTTTTGAGGACAATTGTCAAGCAGAACCATCAAGGTTGATATCTCGGCTAGTGGAAAGATGTGTTACTTGTACCAAGCATGCGAGAGGGAAAGCTTTTGGTACCAAATGAAGACAGAGATAAGGAAATGAAATGATTGATCTCCTTCTTGTTGTAACTGAAAATCCTAGAACAATTGAGATTCCATCATATGTAAATATGTATAAATATATAATAGAAAGAAGGAACAATGGCTGGACCATTTTCTGTCGATTGTAATAGAGGTTTTCTATCTTGAGAGTTAATATAAAGCAAATCCGAAGATTCTCAATTTCGTCACGATTGTGTTATGAGTTTGTTTCCTTGTATCTCATTTTTCATTTCATTTCATATTTGTATCTGATGAATGCTTCACTATAATTTAGTACAACCTCTACTATAGTGAATGAATTCTGGTTTTCTATATGGTTCACTATTTTTCCTCTGTACCAGCTATCAACAGGTATAAGATCAGTCAACACTTTAGAATTCTATATATATTTTATGCTTCATCGGGTTATTTCTTTACATTTTTCTTCTTCTGTTTATAAGTGAGATTCTCCCTTGATAGGAGCCTTACATAATAGACAGCTTAATTTTTTCTCCCACCCCATACATATTTATTAAAATATAAATCAGTTATGGGAAAGGGCCTTTGGTTTGCACCCTATTTTCACTCCTGGAACTGTAAACTCTCTTTTATACGACCGAAATTGTGACAGCACCTAAATTTCCCCTGAGATTTTCTTATCATTTTGTTCCTCCATGACTGTCCCTATAACAAGACAACCTAATATCAAACCTGGACTATCAGACCAAACACATATTTCCTTAAATCTTTTTAATACTATTCTTAAAACAACCACTACCCGGGTTGAACTTGAACGTTCATGGGCAGCGATTGAACGGGATATAAACATCCAGGAACAGTTGGAAGCTAGACAACGCCAACCCAGAAATCATCCCTAGCTTCTCTTGCCGAAGGTTGACTTTTCTTCCTTCTTTATCCCTCACTAACTTTCGGATGCCTAGACACTGTACTTCCAAGCCTTAAGTACAGACTCTGGAACAACACTGTGTATGTGTTTGATTGTTTATTTCTTACTGCTCATTATTGGATAATACTTCTACATTGATATAACATTTGAAGAAAAAGGATTATAATTACGCTATTACTGATTCACCCCCCCTCTCAGTAATCCAACAGGTACTCATGGGTAATTAGTGGTAATATGGTTAATTAAGGAAATTAGGGGTAATTAGGGGTTCTTTAGTAATTAGGGTTAATTAGTTATTAATTATTACTTAATTTTCAATATTTAGGGTTAATTTAGGGGTAATTAGAGATAATTCCTACTGATTATGGGTAATTAGGGTAATCAAGGGTTAATTAAGGGTAATTAGGGGTTAAAAAAGGGTCAAACATGGGTTAATTAGGGATTAACTAATGGTTATTTTAGGGTATTTAGGGATACTTACTGCTAATTAGTGTTAAGTATGGTTAACTAGGGGTTAATTAAGGGTCAATTAGGGGTAATATGGTGTTAATTAGGGATGATTAAAGGAAATTAGGGGTAATTAAGGATTACATATGTGATAAGAAGAAGAAGACGGTCGGATTTGTTTGGCACCAATTTCTAAGTCCATGGTGGTATTTCATTTTGGAATCAAAATTCAATGAGGCTTCATATGAATTTTCATACAATTCAAGTAAGTAGGTTATACAATTGTGGCCAACATGCAAACTAAATTGGAGATATACACCCTTATCCAACATTTTCAACCCACTCTTATAAAGAAACTTCAATTCAATCTTAATAATGTTCTTTTCCATATGAAATATAATAAAATTTATTAAGTATACAACCATTAGAGGACAAAAAACAACAAATCCAGACAATTGGGGCCAACATACAATAGATTAATCAAATTCTAGCATTCAATAATAGTTCAAAATGTTATTACATGTCTAGGTCATATTGATATTGAAATTATCCATTTCAATCTCTAACTCGTCTAGATAAAAAAGTGTATCCAACCCTTTAAAATCATTGAAAGGAATGTCTATAACCACATTTGGCATGTCTAGCACTAAGTGATTATCAATACAATCATCATGATCAACATGATGTATATGATGTGAACCAATCAGTGGATTGTCAAATTTATGGAAATTTTTCATTTGACACTTGTTCTTTATCTCATTCATCTTCTTAATCTTCTTAATGATAATATTTTTCTATTACATACTTTATATCCCTTCCTCTTGGATCATATCTAATAATTAATTACCATCTTTCTCTACCTGGCACCCATGATCAAAATAACTACTCACTTGACTTGGAAGGACATAGGGCTTTGTACTTAGATCATTCCTAGTAGTATTAATCATGGTAAATCCATTATCATGATCAATAAAAATCCTTTCATCATCTTGTAGAAACAATCTATACCAGTTTACCTTAAAGAGAACCACTTTTAAGGATTTCATGTCTCTATATAATATATCTTTCAAATATCCATAGTATCTCAAATCATATGTGATTGGATATTTTTCACCCCTATGGGAAATACTAGTAAATTGGAAAACTATAGTTATCCTACTACCATATTTTTTCTTCTTATCATCCAACTATTTGGTGTAATATTTTTTTTTCATTACGCCATATAGCTTTGTGATGTTTCACTTACATTCTGGACATGTGATAAATGCATTATCAATTCAGAAATATATAAAATATTTAATTTGAGGGACAAAAAAATACATAAATAGAAATAAATACTAAAACTCAATTAGAAATGCTTACATTTCTATATTTTACACAAAATGTTACATCAATTTCCTTGTACATCATATTCGTATCATTATTAACATAATTTATTCTAATAAACACCACCACCCCATTCCATGATAATCCATGGTTAACTCCATTACATTTTTTTGTCAATAAATTAATCAAGTCGAGATTATTTTCCATGTATAAATTTAGTGCATCCCACTCTTGACTACCTAGATGAGGAAATGAAAAATTATTTATGTACTAATCAAGATTAATAATATCTTTATATGAATATAGAAATTACAATCAAATATATTATCTTTAATTTTACTCCATCTACCTTTTTTTTCCAGTAGAAAATTATCTCATAATACTAGTGAAAATATAATATTTAACATCTTCAAGACCCCATATGAGTCCATAGTAGAAACTAGTCTAGAAACCATGCTTAAAAAAACAACTACACACATCCCAGCACGCAATCTGCAATAAGAAATACATAAAATAGGGAAAAAACCCCAACATAAACCAGAAAAGAAGCAAACACCAGTAGCCGCACGCCCCTAGAGGACCTCAAAGTTTTTTCCCAACATCGTGAGCCCCTAAAGGACCTCAAAGTGTAAGACAAAACACCGCACACCCCCAGCTGGACCTCAAATCTCTAGTCCAAAACCTCTTCGATCCAAGAAAGGAGAGGTCAAGAGGATCAGAGAACTGGAATTAAGGAACCACCCGCAATGCAACTCTGAGTCTCCTCGACATCTAAACAGCAGTCATCGAAGGGAAACACTACCACCAATCGATAGGTCCTCCTTGCACCCATATCTTAACGCCCATCCGAAGACCATCTCCGTCGCCGCCGGAATCCTCCACCTCCACTGTTGTCGAGACCCTCAGTTAGCGAAAAAAAATGCAGGTAGGGGAATCAGGCCCAAAAACCAGCCCGCCTCGACCCCTAGGCACCGCCACCAGGTGTCCGCAACCACTGCAGATCCACTGGTTCAAAACCTCCACCGCCACCAACCCACGCAAATCCTCGCATAAACTCTCACAACCCTTTCTCTCTTACTCTGGAATGGTCATTTCCTGCGCAAGACAAGGAGTCCAGGGTTGCGGATAGTGAGACCTAGCCACGGAGTCCGCAGGGAAAACCCTAAGTTGACTATCAAACTCATTGGTTCGCTGCTCCTCTCTCCTCGTCTCTATCAGTGGTTTCACTCTATCTACCTTTCTCCAACAACACCTCCCCTTCAAATTTGTTGGAGAAATTGACATCCCAATGGAAAGAAATATTAATATCAGATGCTACTTGGAATATATTATCACTAATATACACCATGGATTGATATATCATATATCCTTCAACCATTGATCCATCTGGACATGATATTTATCTAAGAAAATTGTTTAATACCTTCAACTGTCTCTCCACCAACCACATTGACCTTGTGTGTATGGATCCACATATTTCAATCTCATTAACTAGGTGTATGAGGTAACATTCTCGTGCATTGAAAAACATTATAGGTGGATAATTTTTCATTACATACATTAGAGATGGAATTTATCCCTTTCAATGCTTGATATCTTCTTTATGGAGTTCTTTATATGAAAAACACCTGCAAGTGCAAGGAAATCTCATGTGTCAATATAATATTATACAATAAAAGTAAATCAGATTTCAATAAGTTTTGCAAGCAATATTTCAATTATAATGTTTTACTTATTTTAATTGTCAATATCATATATAACTTTATTTATGTTATTGTCAAATATGTTTGGGAGAGTTAGAGGTAGAACATACTACAACAATGAAGGAAACATCAATGTTTAAGTTCGATTAGAAACACACTTCTATTGCTAACAAATAATCCATGTATCATAAGATGATATATATTAGAAAATGTGGAACCTTAATAAAGGTATGTCAATGTTGAATTTTTTCCTCACCAAAATCACCTTTCTTCATTGATATATTATTTATGTTTCAAGTAAAACTAGTGGGAAATTTAATATTCTATATAACATCTTTTACACATCACTTATATCTCTGTTAATGACCATATATTCTTGGTCGATTATCCATGACTATAAGAATGAGTCAAATTTTGCATTATGTCGGCTTCCTCAATATGAGCAATACTTTAAGAAATTTTCTCTTTGTTGTTCCTTCCATTTAAATTTTTCTATAATCATTTTATGACATTATTTCCTGTATGCATTGGGTCAAATGAATGAGCTACTTTTATGTGCTCATGGTATGAAAAATAGCTTAATTGGATGGAATGACATTTCATACCTTATAGAATCCTATCATATCGACCTTTGGGAAACATAAGTAAAAACATATTTTTTATTATAGTGACTAGAAATAAATATTAAAAAAACTAGAATAAATTATAAATATGGATGTAACTGTTCAACAAATTTCTTACCATGAATGTTCTCAAATACCAAATTATAAATATGGATGTAACTGTTCAACAAATTTCTTACCATGAATATTCTCAAATAAAAATTATTTAATGAGATCATTTTAGTGCGAAGGAAACATAAAAGATAAAATTAAAGAAAAACAAAAAGCTAGGAATAACAATAATAAACCAAACCACCAACATGACAAGAGTGGAGGAAGACAAAAAAAGGAAAGGAAACTCCAAAAAGGAAACATAAATAAGGGAAATGAATGAAAAAAACAAGAACAAGAAGAATTATATAGGAGTTAATTATGAAAAATGAAAATCCAAGCTCTGCTTATATTAAGGTCACCATCCATATTAAGACACTTGTTTTTGTTGAACTTGTGCTTATACTAAGATGGGTAGGTGAATCAGTATAATATACTTTTTACATTAATTGAGCCTTCATAAATCATCATTAATTTTAAAACAATAAATTCATGTAAACTCAAATCACAATACACATAGTTTAACTTGAAAACCTTTGTTGGAGAAAACCACAAAAAATTATCTTTATAAATGTCTATAGGCACCAACCTATTGTTACAAATATTGTAGGAACCAACCTACTAGAGACGCCAATCTCCTTAGTTGAGCACCAACTCAACAAGATATTATGTAGGCACCAATATACTAGAGACACTAATCTCCTCAATTGAGCACCAACTAAACAAGATATTGTATAGGCACCAACCTACTGGAGACACCAATATCCTCAATTGAGCACTAAATCAATAAGACTTATATAGGAACCAAACTAAGATATTCATACAAAAATCACTTATGAATTCGCCTACATGCTTCATGATTCATTTATTTCATAGCATAATCATACCCTTAACTTTCATGCTCCAGTTCCTCTCTTTTGCTTCATACCCCAGACATAGATTCAAACCCTAGCCAGATTTAGACTTCATCCCCTAGTGAACATTGTAGCATAATTTCCATAATATAATACTAGACTACAACATCACAACCTCAAAACAATGCACTTTGTAACATCATAGACCTTATTCCTTCATAGTCCTCAAAACTCTAAGAAAACTCCTCTTGCTCCTTTAGACCCCAAGAATATTCTCTAGCTTCTCTTGTGCATATCAGATCTATTTTGTGCACCTCAGACTTGATATTATTTCTTGTATTATCTTAAAATGTGCACATGTATCATGTATGTATATTTTTTATGTTCTCACATTTAAGGTTGGCCTATAAATACTAGTAGGGTCGACCTGGACTTTCTAGATGGATTGTCTGACATAAAAATTCATATCTCCTCATTCCTAAGGCTTTAGAGGGAGATCCATATACCATTGAAAGGGTATCAAAATAATACTTACAACCATATAAACTATGATCCCATTTGAGCTAGTTATTTAGAGTAAAAAATCCTTCAAATATAGGGTATCCAAAATAAGCATCATAAATCCAAAAAAAAATATTTCCAACTATCTCCATCTTGCAATCTTTATCTTGGACATATGTAGTCTCCCCCTGTATTTGACATCAATGAAATAAATGTTTCCAACAATATCCCCCTTTGTCATTTATGGAAATACTTAGTCAATTTTGATACTCCCCCTATCTGCAAATTTCCTCATGTCTGCAATTCTTCCTATGTTTCCAACTTCTCCCCCTTTGACATAAATGGAAAATGGTTGATCCCCCTGAGTGTATGCTTCCCTTTACTAACAATATGAGAGAGATATCACTCCCATACAACATTTTTTTCTTTGACTTCATCAAGAATGTATACATTGCTTGGTGTTCTATTTTCATTTTCCACTAATATTCCTAAACATTATTTCCTTATCTCACATAATTTAGAATGAAATGTGAGGTTGTAACCTTGATCACATATATGGCTGACACCTAGAATATTGTGTTTTAACCCTTTAACATACAATAAATTGTGTGTTTTAGTATGTCCATCATCAATACTAACAATACCTTCTCCAACTATCCTTACAGAAGCATTATCCCCAAAGGTAACACTACCTTATTTTTCTTCCCCTATCATGTGTTTAGAACATCCACTAGCAATGTACCATTGGCTTCATTTTTCTCAAGCATACATTACAAGTCCACATTTTTCCTTCTTTGATTATCTTGCTTATTTTTCCAGACCTTTGTATATTCTTCTCTATACTTAATAAAAACTTATTCTTCCATGTTTTGTTTAGGAGGCACTATTATGTTACATATAAAATCACATGATATGTTCATGTAGTTATTTCACTTATAACATTCAATATTTTAATAAAGTAGGAGAGAAAACTAATAGTAGTTTCTATCAACAAACCCATGGGAACTTTTGATTTTGTTTCTCATATAATCATTCTTTGAGGTCTTATAAGAACGTCTATTTCTATCTCTCATGTGATCACTTATTTCATAAGCTCTACAATCTATTTCTTTATGACCAAAATTATTGCAAGAAAAACAGTAGCCAAGAAAGAGATTTTGGTACTGAGTTGTGAAAGGTCTTCTTGGTGGAATGACTCTTCAGAACTCATTCTTGTGAGAAGAATTAGATTTATGTTGGTCATCATTTCCTTTCCTGTTGTTTCTTTTATTGATGATGGATCCTTTGAGAATATTGGCATAGCTTTTAGGATTTTCTTCATTTTCCTTGTCTGATGGCTTTGTGACCTTAGTGTTTTCATCTCCCTTGGGGGTCCTTTTTTTTCCTTCATAGCCAAGACCTATCTTGATGAATAGTGACCTTTGGAAACTAAGAATATTATCTAATATTTAAGTACTCTTTCCAAACTTCAATATTCTATTCAACTAATCACTTGTTTTCTCTAGTTCCTTTCTTAAGGAAACCATTTCAGCTTCTAGCTTCTCACAATTTTCCTCCTTTTCTTTTAGCTATCTTCTCACCACTTCTTATATACTTTTTTCCTTTTCTAGTTGAGTATTTAGGATGGTAACTTCCTTCTCTATTTCTTCAAGATAGTGATCCTCCTTTTCATGTTTCTGCAATTTATCCTTCTGCTTTATATTATTTCCCATGAGTCTGTTTATTTCTTCTAAGGCACTAATGAGTTGTGCTTCAATATTCACTTCCTCTGAATCTGGACTTTCTTTCTGATTATATTCATTTTATTCATCAATAGTTTTTGTTTCCATGGTTATGGAGAGATATTCGTATACATCATCATTGTCTTCCCTTTCTTTTTATTTGTTAGTTCCTCCTTTTATCTTTCTCACAAATTGTTCTTCTTATGTCTCTAATTCATAGCCAGAACAATCACCAGATGTCTCTTCATAAATGACTTGTAGCTTGTCCAAAATATGTTTAGTTGATTCACATTGCATTACCTTGACAAACTCAGAATATGATAGGCCACTCAAGATGACATCTATTGTTTTTACATTGTTTTCACTTAACTTCTTCCTAGCTTCATATGTATAACTTGTTGTGACTAATTCCTATATACCAAACCCAATGGCCATCAAATATGTCTTCATTCTTGTAATCCATCATGCATAGTTTTTTTCCATTGAACAGAGGATCTTTTTTTGTAGGGAGACCTTCCTTACAATCCATATATGATCAAGATATACCTTCCAGTGGTTAAATTGTTTCTAAAGTAACCTACTCTAATATCAATTGTTGAAAAGTTTATGATTATACTAAGAGGGGGGGTGAATTAGTATAAGATATTTTTTTCTTTAATTGAGCATTCATCAATAATTCATTAAATTTAAAATATTAAATGCATGTAAAATCAAATCATAGTAGCGACGGACTTTTTAATCACTTCCTAATTAACTTAGTAATAAATTGAAGAGTTGTGCATTTAATTATCAATATGAGATCATATAAAAATTACAAAATGTCGTGCACCATATATGCAAGTATGATGTTGTAATTTCCAATGAGTTGTATTACTTCTAAATGAATGTCACAAGGAAAGATATAAATTTTCTTTATAGGGTCACCAAATTAAACCACACCAACTCTTGCAATCAAATCCACACTTGAAGGAATGGAAACACACTTTTGTAGGAAAGTAAATTTCACACTTGCAGGAAAGTGAATATCACACTTGTAGGAAAGTAAATAGCACACCTTGCAGGAAAGTAAATCACACAGGAATCAAAGGTGACTTGTTCAAGTATTAAAATTATCTTGATTAATGTGACAAATATATGATGGATCATGTACTAAGATGTAACAAATGTCAAACTATATAAATCAAACCGCGTTGTATCATGAATAGATGTTGTGAGAAAAGGAAATAAACTAACTTGAATTGTAAACAAAATAATTGTTAACGAAAAAGATAAATGCTATAATGTGAGTGTAGAGTTGCAGCAATGAGAGTTGCAACACATGAAATATTAGAGTTACAACAAATTATTGAACAGAGGAATTGTTGGAAATAAAATATATAAGAGAAGTTACAACTACACATTCATTAGTCATAAAACAAGGTTATGTAGTGTCAGTATGGAGTGGCAGCAATAGGAGTTGCAACAATGGGAAAACACCAGAGTTACAACAAAGTGTTAATAGACGAATTGTTGGAAATAAATGAAATACATAAAAGATGCTATAGATACTTCTATAAAATACAAACAATATTGAGCTAAGGAGGGCCAGAACCTACCTCCTTAGACAAGGTAGTGATTCAATAACACAGTAGGGCGCTAAATTCTCAACATGCCATCACTTGGAAAAGAATAAAACAAAGCTTATATTGCAGAAAATTAATAGATCAGTACAATCTAGTTCACTAACTTTCTTCTTCCTCTTCTATGTTCTCCCTGGCTCAGAGAGAGCAAGGGTATTTATACATAATAGTTTCTTCCTAAATTAATCAATGGAATTAATGGAAAGCCATGAGAATCAGTTTTTTCCATCTCGTTACATCATTTTCTCCAAAAGATATCAAAGATCAAGAACATGTTGGCTTAATCATCCATATGGCAAGTGAAATCTAAGTCATTCCCTTTGTCATTTTCCTATGTGAAGGAGTTGGTTGTTTGACTACCTAATCAATCCCTAGATGACAGCCTGTGTGATTTACTTTTGTGTTGTTACAACATGGTGGAGTTACAACACCCATTCTCAAAGTTGTAGAAGTGGTCCTATAGTGAGAGTCATATCAACAATGAGGAAAGAATTGCAGCATAGTGAGAGTTGAAGCACAAAGAGTTGCAACAATAGAGAGTTGTAGAAATGGAGAGTCATGGCATGGAGAGTTGCAACAATAGAGAGTTGTAGAAATGGTCCTATAGTGAGAGTCACAACAATGGTGAGGTAATATTCACAACTTAATGAGATTCACATAACGGAGAATTGTATCAATGGTGTCAGCAACCCAGAGTTGCATCAACTATTCTCGAGCATAGAGTTGAAGCAGCTCATACTCATAAGTTACAACTCTTATGTCGGAAAGGTACCTATGCAACCGTGTTCTTGTATACCACTATTAGCATAAAAAGGTGATAATCTCTTGAAAATGCATAAGAATAAGTATTGAAATGGCATGTTAGGAGAATAATTATACATTGACCAAAACTACATCATTGTGAAAGAAAAGGGTAATAAGATGAAATGGAAATGGGAAAAGGGTGTACAAAAATTATTGGATCAGTGCTACAAATATGTTAATTTGAGCACCCACCATCTACCCCAAACCGAATTTGTTTCATGTCCCCATGTAACCAAACAATCATTTTGAATATGAGAGGGTGAGACTCCCTTGGAGGTTGTCGATGCAATAATCAATTTTCCTTGCCTCATGAGTAGTAGCTTCTTCCTCATCTTGGTAGTCTTCCAGAATTGCAGCAAGGCCTTCTCCTAAAGTTCCCCCTTCTAGTTCTTATGTGATAGTAGGTTCCTTCTCTTGTGTTTCCATGGTATCTTTATCTTGTGCCTCCCATTCTAGTTATAGTGTACCAACAGAGTGGATTTCCCTTGTTGGTTCTTGTATGACAACAAGGAGATCTTCAATTGTTGGTTCTTATGGGACAACAGGGTGACTTGGCTCCACTAGTTTGTGTGTAACAATAGGGTTAATCCCCTCTATTGGTTCTGCAACAATGGATCATGTTGCATGGGCATGGTAGTCTAACCTATCCAAATTCATTTCCTTTATGAATTCATATCCCAACAACTTGAGAGAGGTTTAAATCTTCATGTTCTTCTTCTCAAGTGTTTTATTCTTCCTTAAAAGTGATATATACAAAGGAACAAGCAAATGGGTACTTATTGTTTTAGATTTTATGATCTTGGCTAGCTCTGGAGCAGTAGTGGCCTTTTTTTCTTCTGAATTTGCAGCTTCTTTGTCATCCAAGTAGACCTCCAGAATTGCAACAAGTCCCTCTCACAGGGTTTCCCTTTTTGGTTCTTGTGTAACAACAAGGTTTTATGTCCCCATATACTCATCAGGAACGAGCCCGAAATATTTTTTACCATCCCTCATCATATCCATAGGGTGGCATTCCTCTACTGGTTTTGGTGTGACAATAGTGTCCTTCTCTTGTGCTGCAATTGTTTGTTCATCATGTTCCTCCCCTGGTGGTTCTTGTGTAACAGTAGAGGTTTTCCTTTTCTGAGTTGCAACACTGTATTTTTCCCTCTTCTTCCTTTGAGTAGGCACATGTGTTGGAATTTTCTTCATCCTCCTCAATATTATTGTTTAAGAGATTCTCTTTGTTACCTCTATGTCTCTCTCATGGATTCCTTCATATTGTTGAGGAGTTACATCAAAACCCTCAAGGGTTTCTTCTTCAATGAATGTAGTTCTAGGAGTTGCAGCAATATTGGTCTCTAGATGTATAGTAGGTACGACCTCCAAAGCTACAACAACCATGACCTGTAGAGTTTCAACAACCATAGACTCTGTAGTTGCAACATCATTGTCTCATGGTGGATTTATAGAAACTTTGGCTCCTCTAGGCATGGTTACAACTACTATTGGTGCTCTCACCACCTCACTCCATGTCCTTCCCCACAGTGTAGTGTGTGCTCAACCAGAATTTTTATGAGCCCATGATATGAGAGGGATTCCCTAGGAAAAAAATGTTTATATGTGTGTATATCCATGGTCTACAACATCCTCTAGAGGAAAAGTAGCATATTAACTAGTCGATCATGTCCCGGGTGGTCTAGTAATCAAATATGTTGTAGATATATGACCATATAGAAACCTTAACAAGTGATGTACTTCTACAACACCATATAAATGTCTTTCCATGGACTCAGTAGTGAGGTTCTATCGAATCTTGTTCCCTTATTGACCATGGATTCTCCCATATCGAGGAACTTCTATAGGATATCAGGCTTTGGCCTTCGTTGACAATAATAGCATTCCCTTGTCTAAGGAAGCCTGTTTATTTCGATTATCACCTCTTCTATTAGTCATACTACCATTATTTCCACTTTGGTCCTGAATTCTTTGAAATTAATGGAAAAATTGAGTGCCATGTTGTTTTCATACCCTCATAGCTTGTTAAAGTACTCCATATAGCCTCCTTGATAAAAAGTATCTCCAATATTCTCATATGCCTCCAACAATAGCATCTCTATGGGTTCCCTGTAGTTTATTGAGCCCCCCATTGTTCCTACCGAGAGCTCAAGAAAATTGTGACTACAAAATGGAATGAATGGTCTGGAGGGTAGAGATTTAAAAATATGGAGGGGAATTTTGTTGTGATGGTGTAATTATTTCATAGGTTGGGCGATTATGAGTGTGTGACGGGGCAAGGATCGATACAATCAGGTTGTGAAAATTCCAATTGCTTCATATTCATTACATAGTTCAGGCAATGTACCTTTTGACTTACCATACATGGTTTTGATGGCTTATACCTTTGTTGCACTGGTGTGTTGGCCCTATGGGACTGCTAGCATCCTAATCGACATCGAGAGTTGTATACTTAGCCCATATTTTTGGCAGCAGAGCTCCCGATTTGCAACATTTTTCAGAGTTGTAGTAAGGTGTAGAGTTGCAACAATGTGCAAAGTTGCAGCAATGTGTAGAGTTTCAACAATGTTTGGAGTTGCAGCAATGTACAGAGTCGCAACAATAATGCTTGGAGCAGAAATGTTCCAGAGTTATAGCAATATACAAAGTTGCAACAATTTTCCATAGTTGAAGCAATAGTGTTGGCTAGGACTGAAAATCAATATGGTTCCATAGAATGAATCATTTTTACCCGAATTATTTGTCGGTACTTCAGCAGTGGAGTTGCAACATCGAAATTCATAGTTGCAACAACAACATTCTAGAGTTGTAGCACCATGACTACAAAATGGAGTTGTGAAAACAACATTCTTCTCCCATGCATGTACTGAAAATAATTTATTATTAAAACAATACTTATGATCAAAAGGATCCTGACATAACCATCATGAAACCATGAAGTTCCCTTCTTCTTTTTTTCCTTTTTTTCACGGGTCATATTCTAGCATAGGTTGATTTTCACAAAACATTCCCCCAAGTATTCCCTGAATGTTTTTCATACATGGTATCTCTCTCTCTCTCTCTCTCTCTCTCTCTCTCTCAAGGAATGAATCATTCAGCAGGGGTCCCCCCTTTGTTAACAATCTCTATATCATTATCGGGCCATCCACTAGTGATCCTCTTCAAAAAGGATTCCTTGGATAGGGGTATATGATATAACTAAAGAATGTGTCCATTTTCCATTAGATAATTTCTCTCCATCAAAGGTATGAGGTTTGATGGACCCATTTTCATACAAAGTATCAATCTCATAAATGAGCCATCAAGTGTTGAACTTCCCTCTAAAATATTTTAACTTGGAGTCAAATAAAAAGGTATATTCTCCATCTTTACATTTATTATTCTTAATGAACTTGTCATGCCACCAAGCTCCTTGATGTTTTAATACTACTATGTGGTGCAACGAATCCTAATGAAGTTTGTCCAATTCATTGATCTAGAGGAGTCTTTGATTCTGAGCTTCAGATAAATCCATTCCAAGTTGTACAGTTGTTATAACTGTCTGGATATTTATTTCAATCAACAATAGTACTCTCTTTACATACACTAATTCATATGGGGTGCATCCATAAGTAGTCCTCCATGTTGTCTAGTAGGCCCGTAAAGATTCAGGGAGTCTGCCAGCTTAGTCCTTGAGGTGTATTTTTACAGTCTTGGTGATGATATCTTCAAGGATCTTGTTTGTCCCTTCCACTTTCACATTGTCCCACAAGTGATATGGTGTAGTATCCATGTGTTATATCTTGTATCTTTCCATCAAGTATTTAATGGAACTTGAAGTGAATTGAGTCCCCCTATCAGTAACTGTTTCCGAACGTATCCCGAACTTGGTGAAGATTTCTTCAAGAACAAATCCTACTACCGATTGCTCTATCATGGAAGGGAGTTCTTTGGATTTCATCCACTTTGTGACATAATATGTGCATACTAGTATGTAGGAGTTATGGTGGGAATAAGGATTAATTGGTCCCACAAAATATAGGGCCCATTTATCAAAGGGTTCAAACACCAAATGTGGTTGCAATGGCATATCGTCTGATTGCACGGGTCTTCCCATGCACTGACAACTATCACACCTATTTACATATTCCTTGGCATCCTTGAAGAGAGTGGTTCAATAGTAAACTAGTTGAAGTACCTTGTACCCAGTCCTCTTATATGCAAAGTGTCCCCCATATGGACCATCGTGGAAACCTTTCAAAATCTCGTAGATCTCGTCTTCTTGTATGCATATCCTGATGATGAGATCTAATATTGTGTAGAAGAGACAGTGGTCGATATATGAGTGATCCAGGTGGATATTGGTGGCCACCCACCTTTTCCAACTAGCTCAAAACAATTTTCTGGCAATTTTGGTAATTTACTATTTTTGGCACTTTTTTGGGTCCAGAACTTCCGAAGCCGTTTTGAGGCCCTAAACGACATTTTTTGGGAAAACGGGGAGAAACATAGAATTTCCTTCAATGTTTCTCACACAAAAATTGTAGTCCTCGGATAGATATGTCTAACGAGGTATCAAGCACCCCAAACAAAGATCATATGCAAAAGTTACACCCCTAGGAAGTTGATATATCAACTACCTCCATCGGGGCCCGCAAACCTTTTGGATTTTCATCTTCCAGGGTTAGGGTTTTGGATTTTCATTATGTTAAAAAGGCCCTTAGAGCCTCATTGTAATAATCATCTTTTTGTGAATGCAAGTATCCATCACATCTCTTCTTGGAGATAAGTTTCCACCATTCTAGCGAGTCTTTCACTATGTATTTTTACAGTCTCTGTACATTTATTTCATTAATAGAAATCATGTATTACTGTATCTCTGTGTTTATGGTTGCATCTCTGATACATTTATGTTATATTATTGGATATCTACAATATCTCTGTGCATTTTTGTGTTATATCTCCACTCTCATTTCGTGCCAAAAATAATCCAGATCAGTCGTTTCAAATCAGGCTTGTCTTGATCATTTTTCAGTGCATGTCCACGATGAGGTCTAAGTATATAAAGTTGGGTCTTGATCTTGTCTCTCTTGAGGAAAATTTCTCTCGCACACCCAACAAATCCTCAATGGCGGAAGAAAATAAAAACGATAGAGCAGAGGATCCTATCAATATGTTGCTTGAGAAAGCTCTCACGCAACAGAGGAACGAAATGATGGAGATTTTTTCCCACATTCTTCAATGTCTATCGATAGCAACAGGCGCATATTCATCAAAAAACCACTTTGGAGGAACCTCACCTTTCAAGGTACAAGTCAATTTTGGTATTCATGTATTTGAAGGAAAAATAGATGCAGAAGCCCTAAACAAATGGTTAAACTTGCTAGAAGGTTATTTCTCTATTCACAACTTTTTCAACAAAGAAAATATCACCTTCGCACTCCTTAAAGCTCTCCCCCATGTAAAAAATTGGTGGGGAACTTACTGGGAGCATAGTTCCATAGAGGAGTCTGGAATATATGTTGTCAAGCCCACTTGGGAATTTTTTGTGGATGTGGTAAAGGAACAGTATTACCCTGTTGGCAACTATGAGGACCAATACATAAGATGGACCACATTGCGACAAGAGAGGGGCCAAGAATTTTCAGAGTTCACCAATACCTTCCATACCTTGTGCACCAAGCTAGGTATCAAATACTCTGAGCGACATCTAGTTTTGAAATAATGCGGAGCTCTACACAGATACATCCAAACTGAAATGGATTTTCTGGACATTTCATCACTCAGTTTTGCTTATCGATATGTTGTTAAAATCAAGCAGAAGTTTAAACAACAGAACAAACAGGATTCCAGATCTGCAAATCCGCAACAACCAAAGTATGAGAAAGATGGCCCTAACAAATAGCTTGCTAAAAACTAGTCTAAGCCACGGGAAAAGAATGGTCACGGGAAGACAAAGAAGGACACCAGAAAATGGTGCGATTTCCACAAAATCCCCTGGCACAACACCGAAGAATGTCACTCAAAATAGTCATTGGTGGCTGAGATCAAAGACAAGGAGTTGAACCCTGATTCAGAATCTAATTATGAAAATACTGGTAAAAGACATAGCATTGATGCAGACCCCGCTACTATTGTCATGACCGTGGAAATTTAACCAGAAGAACCAACAGATCTTGAAGAGGGAGAGCACCTTTTTCATTCACAGATGTGGGTGAAGGGGACCCCGTTGCATTTTATTGTTGATATCGGAAGCTTGAAGAACCTCATATCAACAGAGATCATCAAACAGTTGGGATTGTCGACAACACCACACCCGTATCCATACAACATCGGGTAGATTCGCCAAGGACAAGATCTTCGTGTCATCCAGCAGTGTCGATTGTCATATGGCATCCAGCCCTTCAAGGATGAGGTATTATGTGATGTTTCCCCATTGGATGTATGTGATGTTCTATTGGTCTAGCCATATATGTGGAGACACCATGTTGTTTATGAGTCTCGACCCCGCAGTGTCATTGTTTCTCTAGGAGGTCATATCTACAGAATCTTAGAGGTAGTTCAGACTATTGTTCCACCTAAACAATATCGCAAGGTAGTATCGCATACTGCAAAATTCATCTTCTTCACAATCTTTTCAAAAGGGGAATAGAAGGACACTGCAACCACTACAACCTCGCCCCAAGCACCTTCTATCCAACACAAGCAGGTCGATAAGGTTGCAACAAAGAGAAAATATTCCTTCTGCATATCATCCTATCATGTAGATCAACTTTTTGTATAGCCTCGGCCTCAACAGGTTCATGACAAACTTCCACAAACTGAGCAGTGCAACGTCTCCAACAAGGCAAGCAGCTCACCAAGATTCAGATTCAGCAAACGCTTTTTCCTCTCCCCCGGGCACTCAACGCAATGGAGACCATTGCTTCCTAAGGATGGAGGATTGATCCAGGTGAATATTGGTGGCCACCCACCTTTTCCAACTGGCTCAAAATAGTTTTTTGGCAATTTTGGTTATTTACTATTTTTAGCACTTTTTTGGGTCCTAAACTTCTGGAGTCGTTTTGAGGCCCTAAATGACATTTTTTGGGGAAAATGGAGAACAAAATGGTAGTTCCTTCGATGTTTCTCACACAAAAATTGTATTCCTTGGATAGATCTTTCTAACAAGGTATCAATCTCCCCAAATGGAGATCGTATGCAAAAGTTACGCCACCGGGAAGTTGATGTATCAACTACCTCCATCAAGGCCCGCAATCCTTTTGGATTTTCATCTTCGAGGGTTAGGGTTTTGGATTTTCATTATGTTAAAAAGGCCCTTAGAGCCTCATTGTAATAATCATCTTCTTGCGAATGCAAGTAGCTATCACATCTCTTCTCAGAGATAAGCTACCACCATTCTAGCGAGTCTTTCACTCAGTATTTTTACAGTCTCTGTACATTTCTTTCATTAATAGAAATCGTGTGTTATTATATCTTTGTGTTTATGGTTGCATCTTTGATACATTTCTATTATATTATTGGATATCCATGATATCTTTGTGCATTTTTGTGTTATATCTCCATTCTCATTTCGTGCCAAAAATAATCTGGATCAATGAGAATCTCCAACTTTTTATGATTATCTTATGATCCTCGTTTCGACATTAATGATGTGGAAGTCTACCTGAAACCAAGTAATTAGTGATATCTTCAAACCAAGGAGAGTTAGTGGAAACCACAAATAGGTTCTAATAAGGGAAATAATATTCTACGGGAGTTTCATTCTCATTATATGTGAGTCTTGAAATAAAAATAGCCACTACATTATCCTTTCCTAGTTTATTCAAGATGGTTATATCATATTCATGTAATAATAATAACCACCTAGTTACCCTGCCATTAATAATAGGTTTGTTCATTAATTATTTTATGTCATCATGGTCAGTGTGCAATACTACTAGATATTATGATGTAATGATGAAACTTATTAATTTCATATATTACCACAAGAAATTATTTCTCTATTACCGTGTAATTTAGTTCTTTGGGAATGAGATTTTTGTTGACGTAGTAGATTGCATATGGATCATTTCCATCTAGTTTCCCTGGAACATCTCCAATGATAGTGTATGATGCATCCATAGAAATATGAAACAAGAGGTACCAATTGGGCCCTCTCAAAATAGGAGCCTCAGACACCTTGTATTTCAGTCTCTCAAATGCAAGCTAGAAGTTTTTTGTTCACAAAAAATCATAATTTTTGTTAAGAAAAAAACAAAATGGAAGGGCAATTTGTGAAAAACATTTAATAAAGCGACGGTAGTAACTAGCATGTATTAAGAAACTTTGTACCTCTTTTTTTGAACAAGGAGTCGAAAAGTTTACTATTACCATGATTTTTTCCAGATCCACTTGGATGCCTCTAACTGAGATACTATGTCATTAGTCAACATAATTGCACATTTCACATTATTGAGGGAAACGGTAGATTCCTTACACCTTATTAAATTTTTTTCTAAATTTTCTAATGCTTCATCAAATTTTCCACCATATGTCATAAAGTCATCCATATAAATTTCCACACAAGCATGAATTAAATATAAAAATATAAAAATTACATCTCTTTGAAAGGTGGAAGGAGTGTTACATAACCCAAATGGAAGAACGCGATAGGAAAATGTCCCTCATGGACAAGTAAACATTGTATTGTCTCGATCCTAGGGAGTAATCCAGATCTGGTTGTATTCATTGAATCCATCGAGGAAATAGAAGTATTTCTTTCCTACTAACGTATCTAGGACCTAGTCGATGAATGGAAGTGGGAAATGGTCCTTGTTTTCTTCTTTGTTGATTTCCCTATAATACACACAAATTATCCATTTACCATTATTCTTTGGTACAATGACGAGAGGGGAAACCCACTGGCTGTCAGAAATTGGATAGGTAAATTTGGTTGTGTTGGAGCCGCCCTTAACTTATTATAACCTTTCACATTTTTCAGTCTTTGACACTTGAAATCTAAAGATGGCCTTTTGAATTTTTCCCCCGGAACTTTGAAAAAATTTCCTACAACCTTGTTGAAAAAAGAAGCGATGTTTTTTCTCCCCTTAAAACAAGTCCGCTTTTGTACTAAACGTTCGACCTTTTTGGATTTATTTCGGGATCTCGCAAGTTGGATACTTTAATCCTTGAATTCATACATCTCGAGTCACGAAACAACGAAGTCGTTTTTATTTTTCGCCCGAAGCACTAACTAGGGTAAAATATTTTAATTTTTTATTTGACGTTGTCGGGGTTTCGCGCCTCGGCGCTCATCAAACCCATTTTTTCTTTTCACAGTCCCGAGAACCGAGAACGCGAGGTACTTGTGAGTTAACCCCGGTCAGAGATTAAAGGCAAAAGCTAACTATGGTAAAAATGGTTCTCGGCGCTTTTCCACTCGGTGCTATCTTTTCAAAAATCATGATGTCTAAAAATCTGACTCACGAAACGACGATGCGATTATAGTATGATTAATTAGTCACCTAATCCAAGTTCTCTTAATCCTAATTAAGTCTTAATTGTCGATTTCTCGCAGTTTCGTAACTCGGCATACTAATCTCCCGAAATTTTATCTTCGAAGTTCCGAGTCGCGATACCGCGAGTAAAATGGTTAGGAAATTAATCACCATTTAAATCACGATTATCTTTTAAATCAAAATCGGTACTTGCAGTCTCACGAGTTGAAAACTTAAAATGTTAAAAGGAAATCCCCGATGCAGCGAAAAGCGAGAAACATTTTTAACGTTGCTTTATTTTGAATATTTTAAATTATAACGAGATAGGTCCCGTGCATCGAGGCTTGCACATTTCCCGAGGTAACTTTTTTCTTTTCATACTCCGACTGACTGGCAAGCTGCCAAACATTGATGACATTAATAGATAATTAGGGTAAATCTACGAATAAAGTAGATCGGATTTTTACACAATCAATTTGTTGTAAATTGCGATTGGACAGACTTATTACGGAGATTACAGAAGTTTCAAATATATACGGGAGTCTCATTTTGTTATAATTAAAACTTTTTTCTTAAGAAAGCAGAGCTCATCATTTTCGAAATGAATTAACTTCTGCATGTATACGTAGGTTTATCACAGAAGAGCGAAAAAGAAAGCAGCAGTCATGGCTCCACGAAAAGTGACGAAGGCAAATGTCGAAGTTACAAGCCAGGGCTCAGACAATGTCTCCGACACTTCACCCCAAAGTATCGAATCAATTCCCGACTGGTCGCATGTGTCCAATGTTCTGCAGGCAGAATTAGTTGATTACTCAAATGATTATGACGACAACGAAAGAGACAATTTACACACCAAGTATAAGATAGTTGTCCAGTCATGCATGCACAGAATAGCAACCAGGCCCCGGTTTCTTCCTTACTATGACATGATCCGTTGGGCTTTGGATCACGTAGACCTACCTACCAGAAAAATTATGAATAGTCAGCGAGTGAATATCGGAACTTTCCGTCCCGAGCATTTACAAAGCATGTATAAACTGCCTTCCACATCTGAATATACATACGGTGCAGATTTCTTGGAAGAATTCAAAGAAAAAGAGTGCGTTCAATACGACAAGACCATGTCGGGTTTGATCAAAGACTAGGTTTCGCGGGCCGCGAAATTCAGGGCTAATGATCAGGGCATCTATTCTATTTCTTCTTTGGAGCCACAGTACAAGTATGTGGCCATGATGACATGTCGTCTGTTCGGGTGAGAAGACACCTCGCATTTCTATGTCTCTTGGGTGCCTCTCATATTTCGGGTCGCTGAAGGTTGCTCTTTCAATTGGGAAAAGATGCTCTCAGATAGGTTGGCCAACAGGGTCATAGAGTGTCGGGAGAAAAAGGCAGGTGGGAAACCCTCAACGTTTTACATGTCGGCATATATCATGGATGCAATATGTTCCATGACGCCTTTCCCTTTGATGAATTGGGCTTGTAATCCAACCCAAGAAAAACCAGTGCACGAATACCATGATACGTTATGGGAAAATAAAGCTGGAAAGTTCCCATATGAGATTTTCAATTGGGTGATGGTGCCCCTGCACATCAATATTTTTGGTCACCCGCCACCTCGCATATCGAATAGCATTTCAATAGGTCTGAGTGGCATCGCAGATTGGTATGTAGAAGCAGAGTTCTCATACATCAGAGTTTTCGAGGCTTTTGTTCCCCCTCATGCGCTACCTTTGTTCATTCCCGATAAACTAGCTTGTCGTGAAGTTGCATGGCAAACAGTAATCGGGGGCATAAGAAAGGAACTCAAGGGCTATTCAAAGAAGGTATGGCCTTCTTTTCCCATTCGAATGAATTCATATTCTTTTTTATATTTTGGGCATGCCAAAGCCGAGGTTGCTGCCCTGGAGGACCTAAAGTTGGCCTCCATTGAGATTAAAAAACATGATCCACAGAAAGTTGTAAGCAATCATCTGGCTCATGTTGGTCTTAAGATATTTGAACATGAGAATTCCCCCTCGGATGACATTTTCCGAGGAGCGAAATCTTATGAAGAGGTGTTAGCCCGGATCCAATCGCTAGCACCCGAAGACACAACAGTTGTGTTAAGATTCCAAGAGAATAGGCGAAGATGTCTTCCCACTGTGTTGGGAGGTTTGGCCATTTCCGAGACAAAGGATAAAAATGTTGAAGATTCTACAGAGGTAATATATATCCCTGGACAACAAACAGAAGAGGAGAAAACGAGTAATCCTGAAACAAAAGAAAAAACTCCAGATCCTCCAAGCAAACAGATTTCAGAGGCTAAGGGAAAGACTCCAGACCCGCCAAGCAAAGAGAGTTTGGAGGTTGAAGAAAAAACTCCAGACCCTCCAAGCAAATAGAATTCGGAGGATGAAGAAAAAATTCCAGACCCACCGAGAAAGCAGATAGCAGAAACTGAAAAAGAAGCCCCAAATACTCCAAAAGAACAGAACCCTATCAATACTCCAAAAGAATCAACAAAGCAAATAGGAAAACCCATCTCCTCTGTCACACCCTTGTAGTCGACACAGGGAGATGTTAGCGAGGGATGGATATTTGGTGAAGAACTGAGGCCTATAAGGGCAGAGGAACTCCCTCCTAATGAATTCTTTTTTGACAAAAAGAGAAAAGTTGTAGTGAAGCGAGAATTTTATCAAGAGGGAGAGTCCACTGTTAAAAAATACAAAATCATGACAGATGGCAAGAGCAAGAAAAGTGACCAGCTTGCTACTGAAATCGCTGGAACACTGGGCGCCTACGCTTCGGAAAATCAATTCTCGGTTGGGCAGATGAATCACCAATTAAAAAGAAAGAATCGCCTCATCAAGACCCTCGAGGCCAGGTTGGCTACAGCCAAAGAAAATGCCAAGGGCCAGGCCAACATAGAGATGGAACAGGCTAGATTGGTTGATAAAAATGAGATAGAAACGCTCAAAGTCAAGCTGGAGCAAACACATTCGGTGATCCGAGAAGGTCGGGTGCAGGCTGGTCAGCAAAGGAATATGATCACAGAGCTACAGGTTTAGTTAGATCTTGCAGAAAGCAAGATGATCGATGTAGAGGGGTTTAAATCCCGAGTGATCGATATTAGGAGTCGGATCTCTTTTGTACAGCAGAATCTGCTGGACAAAGTTGGAGTGATTCGAGAAGATTGTTTGTTGATGCATCAGATTTCCGAGAATCTGACCGCCAGAGAAAAGAAAGCCGAAGCTGCTCGAGTAGCCTTTCAAGAGGCAGTGATAGATACCAACTAACAGATTTTCCACAGATTCTCCAGGGCTCACCATCGTTGAACAAACAAGAGGTAATATTTTGTTAAAAGATTGGGAACATAATATTGCCTTGAGCAAGGAACAGGCTCAAAAAGTAACTAGTTCATTAGAAGAAGCCTTCAATGCCATAGATGGCGAGCTGATAGAAATGGAGAATGGAGGTGACTTAGAGACGCTAAGGAAAATGAATATAAATCAGATCTCCCTCGATCTAAAGGAAAAGAATGAAAGAGATGCGGCGAATATCTCTAAGATGATCAGGGTAGACATGGCTCAAGTTGATAAACATTTGATTCAACCGAGCGCACAACTCAGCACTCTTGACATCACTGACACACAAATAGGTGGTAAACTTCCACAGTTGGCCCGAGAGTGCTATTTTGTCGAGGCCAGCTGTCAAGCAGAGCCTTCACAACTTGTATCCCAGTTTGTGGACAAATGTATCATATGCGTCGAATCCACGCAAAGACAAGCACCTGGCACTTTTTGAAAATAGAGTAGAAGAGATGAAGCGACCTCGCTCCTCCCAGCTGTCAAGCGGAGCCTTAACAGCTTGTATCCCAGTTTGTGGACAGATGTATCATATGCGCCGAATCACGTAGAAGGCAAGCACCTGGCACTTTTTGAAAATAGAGTAGGAGAGGTGGAATGATAGGGCTCCTCTCGTTTTGTAACGGGAGGGATGAAACCATTTTTTTTAGAGGGGAGGGGAAAAAAGTGGGAAAAAAAATTTGGTATAAAAGGACACAAAAAGAAGAGAACAGAGGGGGCTGGACCTTTTTGGTATCGATTGTAATAGAGTTTTACATTGGAAGAAGTTAATATACAAGCAATTTGAGGATTCTCGATTCCGTCCAGACTGTATTATCAAGTTTGCTTCTTTGTGCTTTATGTTTTATTTCATTTCGCTCATTCATAACTGATGTGCTTTGTTATAATTTAGTACGACCACTACTATAACAAAAGAATTCTGGTTTTCTATCTCTGTCTATTGTTTTTCCTCTGCACCGGCTATCAGCGGGTGTAAGACCAATTCGCATTCGCAGAATTCTATGTTTATTCTCGGCTACGTCGGTTATTTTCTCACTAATTTCTTCTTCT
>SNQJ01S0006846.1:201696-218940 GCA_010110895.2 Picea sitchensis | reverse complement strand
CTTGTAGTTGATCTCTTAACTGAGAGATTCTCACAAAGTATGATGTTATGCTATCATCATCATTCATCTTCATGTCACGGAGCTCATTCTTCAAACTTATTACTTGTCCAATGTTTCTAACTGAGAAAAGGTTTGTTAGGGCATCATACGTATTATTGGATGAGTCAAGATGGGAGATGTAGGGTATCAAGTGGTCTTTTATAGAGTCCACTATGATACTCATAACATTGATGTCACCTTCTTTGAACTTTTTCATAACTGCGACGTTCTGCGGTTCTTTCTCTTTTCCTTCTCTGGTTCCACGATCTTTCCTTTCACAATATCCAACACTTTATTCTTGGCAAGGATGAGTTCAATCCTTGTCTTCCACTCTCTAACATTAGAAGCTCCATCTAGCTTGTTTTTTGACTTCATAGAGTAGTTCATGGCTTATTTGCCTTGGTCAACCCTAGATTTGACCAAAAACTCAAACTTGACATCTTGGCTCGCTGAGAGTACTAGGAGATGCGCTAGGCTAGGGCACACTGGTCTATCCATAAATGAGGTCAATCCCTTCACTTAAGGTTCCTTAATGATAGAGTTAGGGTTTCTACAGTTGCATCTTCTAGTAACCCTAGTGGCAGTGCTTTGGTGACTTCTCCTGCTAGAAACCCTAGTGGCAGTTATTCAACGAGCTTAATATCCTTATGGATATTCTCCCTTCCAGTGGTTACACTGAATGAAGGAGGTGTGGGCCCATAACCTATTAGAATGTGCTCATTTTACCATAGACAATATCACTATTGTCACCCAGCCATAGGTCGAAGCCACCCTCCAAGCACCTTAACCCTAACAGAGAATCATTCCGGAAGAAAACCCTAGGCTAGATATCCAAACAAAGGGTAGTGCACCTTTCTCCAAGGATAGTGCACCAAAAAAGAGCTGATCAGATAGTCCAAACCTTAACCAAGAGATAGTCCAAGCCAAAACAAAAATTGCTAGTTGCAGCCGCTGCAACGACAATTCTCCTCCAAACTTGCGCACAAAACTGCCCAACTGCAGTGCGCACAAGTTTGCTCTGCAATTCTGAGAATGCCTACTAGAATGAAGAATGGCCTCCTCTATTTATACTAAATATGGTAGACTTCCTAGACCGACTTCTCATTCTGGGTACTAATTCTTTAGTTTATATTATTTCCTTTAGCCGACTTCTTCTCTTGGAGACTAATAACCTAATACAAGTCATTCCCTTGAGCCGACTTGTCTTCTAGGGTTATTAACCAATCAATTAGGGTTTCTTCTTACTTCCCAAGATATTCTATTCTCATCAGGTTTACACATAGAGGTAAATACCTCTTGTATCTACCATAATATCAACAACCATATATGACGATATACATGTATTTAATGCAATGATCAACATAATGGATAAAACCTCTATTATACTCTTTCCTTTTGACACTCTGAGGCCATTTCACTACTATTTTGAGATTTCCCTCTTCATCAATAATTTATGCTCCCCATCTCCTGAAGTAGGAGTGATTATAAGAAATAATAAGGTATACAAGGTAGGACTAGTATCTGAAAAAGAGAATAATAGGAAAATTTTCTATTGGACTTGGATGGACTCTTTTAAGAATCTGTAGAAATTGAATTTCGGGGGAACCATGGAATCTGATGATAACAGGAAGGAGAAAAACCCAAGAGTAGTATCATCCATTATTCTATCATGATGTCGACCTAATACGTGACAAATGATGGTTAGGGCACATCGAATGTTTTCTACGAAAATTTCATCCAGGAAATTAATTGAGAGGGTCGGTAATGGAGAATTTGGGGATAAAAGACTTCAAAGAAAATTTTCTTTAACAACATGGGGGAGTGTCTAGTATGCATATTCTAGATTGTGTTATTTCATGATCTCTATGGGTTCTTCTGGGAAGCAAATAAATTTGGCTAGGGATTCTAGTGATATATGGAAAACAACACATTGTTTGTCAGTGGATAGTATCTTGCATTCGAGGGATAGGTAATTGACAACACACCAATGGAAAACTTCTCAAAAATTGAAGGTTTGTTGGATGCTCGAATGAATCAGGTTTGATTCCCATAGGTGCATATAATCTTGGCCGCACTTAACATTCGCATCTGCGAGACCGATGATTTTACTTAGGTCATAAATATCACTATCCATATCAATTAAGGGATCATCATTCTTAGGGGTTTTCTTGGATGGTTGGGAATTTTTAAGGTTTGAAATAGTCTTCATTAGGTAAATTAAAAAAAAAAAGGTAAGAGTGAACTAATAGGGACTTAAGAGCGTACGGGTTACCTTGAATTAAATTACAAGAGACATTGAGAAGAGCTACTCAAAACCCTTCTTCGTTTGAAAATGGCGAGTGCATGCCTTGGCTATTTGGAATGAATAATAATCACCAGGCCCAACGAGATATTATATTTTATATTTTCCTTTTAGATTTCCACTTTTCAACCTTTGATTTAGACGAAGATTTTTAACAAAGCTCAAAAACTCAAAAATTTGAGTGGCGTCATGCTGATGTCATCATGGTCCCATAAACATGTGGTATCCACTTACCAATCCATGTTATATTTTATATGGCCCTCAGATAACCCTATGTCTATCTATGTTCAATATGATGACCAGAAACCTCATTAGGCCCTCTTTACGCATGTGGAAACATCAGACTTGCTCTAAAAAATTCCCTATTTTCATGCCAAGTTGTGCTTGTTTCCCACGTGTCCCAAGTGGATTGTTGAATAAGCTCCAGATGTCACTGAATGGGTGGACATATGTGCAGTGATAGTGATTAGGTAAGTGGTTAGGTGAAACCAGAATACTCTTGTCGCGACCTTTTTGTTATTACTCTTTGTGTCTACTTCTTGGCTGACCTGGGTTCAGATCTGAACAGGTTTCCAACAAAACCCTATAAAATTGTCGACCCTCCTAGTAAACCAAAAGGAAACACAACACATAGAATGTATTACGCAGTCTCATCTGAAATAGTCCTATGGGTGACTGCAATTATCATATGCTTGCAATCTAGGAAAGAGTGGGGATATGGGATTGCAATTCATCTTCTTAGGCCTTGATCTGGTTGTTCTTTCTATTATTCTTAATATTCATTCATATGTTGTGTTTATGCATGTATTCTAACATATCTAACATATAACATACCTTACAAAATTATCCATTCATCCATTCATAATCTAACTACTTACATAAGGTAACCATGAAATCAATCACAACACATAACACAGGTGTTATCGTGGTTCACCCACTCCTGGGCTACATCCACAAAGATCTAGCTTCTTATGCTCTTTTATTTATATTTCTATAATGTATGGTGTTGTGCGCACTACAATTATGATCATATAATCACCAAACATGTTCCACAACCTTTGTGAGGCTGACTAGATTGCACTAGGCTCCTCGGCCTACGATCTAACCCTCAATATCTATCTACTTGAATCTCCTACAACTCAACAACTTACAAAAATGGTATCAGATCTTATAGAAGTTTCCTTAACCAAACAGAACAAACTTTAGGCCCCTAACCTAGACCTCCTAGGTACTTTTTTATACTAATTTTCAGCTTATCGACCGTTACAATCTCTTACAAAAACCCTAAACCTATAGTGGTTAGGTTTTCCTGCATGCACGCATTGCATGCTTTCCTCCTTTGCATGCGGCTTTTCCTCGCACGTGTTGCTTTTCCTGCCAGCTATCTTTTTCCAGATTAAGATTTACTTTTAAAAAATGGGATTTTCCTCAAAATTGGTGTGCGCCTAACACGCTGCCAACACTGACATGTGGATTTTCCTAATCCACCTAGGCAGTGCACGCTCCCTATATAACCTCTTTTAGGATGTGGAACTTTTTTGCAATTTCCCTTCCTCTTTCCTGGATCTACGCGTATTTTTCTATGAGCGCCTCTATTGTTTGCACTGTCATCTCCTCTCGAATCATTGTTGCACACTCTTTCTGTGATTTCACCATGTTCTTCTTCTCCTCCTCCAACCGTACGATCATATCTGCTGCTTTCTCTTGAAGGGGTTCCATCTGCACCTATCTTTCCTTATTCTGTGTCTACGCTTATTTTAACTCTTCCTACAACTTCTTAATATCTTGTGTTCCTTTTAGATACTTTGTGATACTCATTGTCTCCTGCCTCTGCTTGAGGTCTTGTATTTCTGTACTCACTTTTCCTTCTTCCTAGTTCCATTGTTGGACTTGCTCGTCTTCCTCTAGTGTTGTTCAAAGTTGCAATGCTCTGTCAAACAATCTTGTTGTTGCGCTGATTTGTCTTTCCATATCATCAATTTGGATTGCAACTTCCTGTTTCCTCTACTCCTTCACCTCTGGGAGAGTCATGGGGTTGAGTTTTTTCTTTTAATTCCTCAATCCCCTGCCTGTATTGATTGATTGTCCGTGTGATGAGGTTAATATTCTCCTCTTCACTTATGTCTACTGATTGCACGTTGTCAAGGATGCAATTGTATGTTGTTGTCAATCCCTGCTCTAGCTTGTTTACGCGTTATTTCTCCTCCTTGGTTTCGAGCTTGACCTTCTCGACTACCAATTCTAAGGCTTCCTTTCCATTCTTCATATGTTGTAATTATGTTGCATCTTTTCTTGCGCATGACTTCACCTCTTGCGCAACACTGCCCTGAAGCCTATACATCGCCTTGGTTGGTATCCTTTCCATTACCAACACTACTTGCGCCAGATCCTTCAGTGGTGTCAGGGATACAATCTCATCCATCTGCAGTATGTTGGATGTAATTTTGAAGTTCGGTATTTCTTGCGCTATAGTTTGGATGGTATCTTGCTCGCTCGATGAGGTCCTTGCATATGTTTTTGTTGTTGCAGGGAAGGACTTTGTTCCCCTTTTAGGCATGTGTGTTTCTCTCATCTAATCTAGGACCTGCTTGATGTCCCCCAACTCATCTTGAATTCAACCTATTTCATGTTAGGTGTCTTTGAACTCCTCAACTACGTGCTCCTGTACATTTTTTGCCCTGAGGTCAACGTCATCCTCAATAGTTTTGTATTCTAGACGTTTTTTGTGCTCCTTGGCCTTCTTACGTGACCCCTTGTGTGTATGATTGGTTTCTTGGGTGGCCATGTTTCCTGTGGGCTAGATTTCATGGGAGTTTCTTGTGTAGTTGTATCCCCCATTTCAAATTCTCCTTATGGTGGGGTAGTGTCCTTTTTTCCTTCTTGTTCATCTTTCTTTGGCACACTCCCCTTCTTATGTTGTGTCTCCTTCTAACTGGGATTCATATTTTTAGGTGCAACATGGTCTCCTGTAGGTGTCTTGGATCCCCCTACTTCGACCTCCATTCCTATGGGAACTTCCTTGGCCATGACTGGGATCTTCTAGTCATATTTCCAATCGCGCATTGCCATTTCTACATCTTCTCCACTGATGCAATATCGTATTTTCAACCATTCCTTGCCTGGATCCCTGTGTGCCTGTATCCACATGGTGTGGCGCGTGGCTCTGTAATTTGAAATTCCTTGGTATTGCATGGAAACCTCTGGAGTGATCATCCACGTGTTTGCTATGCTTTCCTGAATATTGCTAAAGTACCACGCAAAGGTACGTTCATTTCCACTTCTTTTGGGGTCTGAAGTGCTCCCCACTGAGGTATACCGCGCTATGCGACAACAACTTGTCCTATCGTAAAAATAAGAATATGGTGTCTCCTTCCACCCGAATAATGCTATCAATATCAATAGCCAATAATAATGAAAGTATGTCCCCAAATCCTACGCATATTTGTAGTCATTGAGGAATAGATTTAACAGATAAGGGGCCCAACTAAGCATGGTTCCATTAGCACACTATGCTACAGCTGCAACAACCCCTGTAGGGACTTCCTCCTTACGACACCTTCTTAGCATCTTGTAGGCCATAATATTTTTGGCCATTCTCACAGTTTCATCACTGATTCTTTTTATGATTATACCACACAATCCCCTCTCTATGTCATAGGTTTTCTTCATCTCCTAAGGAAAATCCTTTCTCCTTTATTTTATCGTCGAGGTATTACGCAATACTTTCACCCATGGAAGACAGACATGTGATGAAAGAAATCAACTCAACGTCGATTGAGATGGGTTCCTCCAACCATAAGAAGCCTCCGTGGAGGACCGCCATTAACTTCTTGACACAGTTGTTTACCTCCTTCCCCCTGTCAAAATTAGGAATTTATACCAAGTTGAGGATACCTTTGTTGGCCAATCCAACTTCCCATGACTTTGGTTGTAGTATAGGATCATTGAAGGGTCCTATGCCTATGTTGTCCATGTATACCTGTTGCACAAATTCAGGGAATTTTCTAGCGTCGACCACATCGTGGTCCGAGTATTTTAGCTTCTCCACGTAACCCAACAGTGTTGGTGTGGCCAACACTCCCTCTGTAATGTGCAGTAATACGATGATTGCGTCGGGTTGCTTGCACGAGGACTGTTCCATGGGTTTTTTTCCCTTTCTTCTGACCGGTGTGTTAGAGGTCCCAGCCTCCGCTTTTTTGTGCTCTACGTCTGAGTCGAGCTTCTTGGTCATATCTTCAACCAACCCTTCCTGCTACTGCACAGACCCTACTTCAGGTTGTGGTATTGGTGTGATAGATTCTATATGCACATTAGCTTTTCCATCTATTCTTTGGTCCTCTTCAACCCTCACAGGTTGTTGTAGGTTTCCTGCGTCTTTTTTTGGTGGCCCTATGCACTATCGATCTCCATGGAAGTCGTTGTTGGAGCTTTTGCTTCTTCTACCATTGGTGTAGGTCTTTCTAGTTCGATGTGTGGGGAGGGAATTGCGTCCACATCGACTAATCCCTCTCTATGATCCATTTCTTTCTTGGTCTCTATGGTTTCATGTGGTGCCCTAATGTTGTTGCGGGTTTTCCTTGCGGTTTGGCTCATCGTACAAATATTTGGTGGTGCCATTGTGGGTATTTCTCGCTTTTCACCGAATAGACTTCGACTAGTTCGCACTGTGAACTCATCTATTCGCTTCGGCTCAACATGCTCTCTATCGCTGCAAGTTTGAAATTTCAAAATAAGTTGTAATCTGTCCACTTTTCCCCTTTATATAGAAGGTGTCATCAATGCCGTGAAACTTCTCGAAGAATATTCCCTGGCTACGATTAATGAAATAAATATTTATGAGTACGTTCCATTTTATTTTCGTAAATGCCGCCAGTTGCTACCTTTTTGTTGTAACCGTCATTTTTCACTTTTCTGTCCGTTTGTCATTTTTCCTATGCGTTGAAACTTTTTAAGTGCGTCGTGCATTTCTGCTGTGATTTTTCGTTAGTGCACAGTATTTTTCTTCCTATTACCGATTTTTTGTGCGTGAACCTTTTGTCATTTGTCACGTTGAGTCCACTTTTTCTATGCACCATGTTTCCCAGTAATTTTTGTATTTTCTTGATTTTCTGGTTTTGTATTTATTTTTCCTTATTTTTCTCCTTTTCATTTTTTTTGTCATTTTTCTATCCTAACTTTTACTATATTACACTATGTACATGTCTTTCTTACTACGATGTAACTTTTAATTGTGAGGAGTTCGACTATCCCTATACAGTTTCAATCGACTCTCGTTGATCATTCCCTTTAGTTTTGTTCCTTCCAGATCCTTTAGCTATACATATCCCTCATCTGTGATAGTATTTACTTCATAGGGCCCTAGCCGATGCATTCTAAACTTACCAGGATTTTGTAAAAATTTACTGTCATAGAGTAGGACTAGGTCTCCTTCTTTGAAATTCTTCCTCTTTATATGTCTATCATGCCAAGATTTGTGTCTTTATTTCTGTACCTCTTGATGAAATCCTTCCATAATCATATCCTCTTCCATATCCATTAGTTTATTTAACATTTCCTTTACTGTGTCTCTTTCTATCATGTTGGTAATTGCTTCTACATGCAAACTGGGTACCATAAATTCTAATGTTACTACTGCTTCCTGCCCATACACCAAACTGAATGGTGTTTGTCCTGTTAGCTTCTTACATGTATTCATGTATTCCCATAGTACTATTGGTATTTTTTAGTCCCAATCATCCTTGTTGACATTGTAGATCTTTGTCAGGGCATTCTACAAGATTTTATTGAAGGCTTCTATTGTTCCATTTGCCTGAGGATGGTAAGGTGTACTATTATGGTGATAGAATTAAAAATCCTCAATCATATCTCTGATAGTGTTGTTGATGAAGTGAGTACCTTGGTCACTCATCAAAATTCTTGGAAATTCAAATATGGTGATCACTTACTCAAACAGGAAGTGTGTTTTTTTCTCTACACTGCAGTATTTAATCAGTGTTGCTTCGTCCCATCTTGTTAAATATTATTTCATGGTAACCTTTTTGCTGGTGGATGGATTTGGCTCAACAAAGTCTATTTCCCATTTATCAAATACCTGCAAAGTTACTTGTGGTTTTAGGGCCATCTCATCCCTTCTATTAGGTTTACCAACCCTCTGACAGACATCACATCTCTGGCAATATTCCTTAGCATCTTTGTGGAATGTTGTCCACCATAGTCTTGCGCGCAATACCTTCTATGCAGTATATTTTCCTTCATAATGTCCTCCAACTATTCCCTCATGAGCTTCTACTAAAATTCTAGGCCTTTCATGTTCTAGTACACACCTTCTCAAAATATTATCTACGCCCATTTTATATAAGTGTCCTGCAATTAGTTGATAGTTTGTAGCTTTGACTACTATATTTTTCTTCTACGCAGTGCTAAATTCTTGTGGCACAATCCATGTTCTTAAGTATTCAATATTGTTAGCAAAATACTCATCATCTATTTGTACTGAAAACAACTGTGCACCGGGAAATTTGTCTTCCAAGTTGGTAGGTTCCTCTCCATTAGTGACCCTTGACAGGTGATCTGGTCCTGCATTCAACTTCCCTGGTTTGACTATTACTTCAAAATCAAATTCTTGAAATAACAACAACCATCTACAGATCCTCCCCCCCAACACTGGCTTGTTGACTAAATATTTTAGGGAAGAATGATCTGTGAACATCTTAAAATGTTTTCCTAGCAAAAAGTGCATAAACTTGTGAAGTGCATATACCATGGCTAAACCTTCTCTTTATGTGGTGTTGTAATTCTTCTCTGATTCTGAAAAAAATTCTGCTTGCAAAGGCTATAGGATGGTCTAATTCCCCTACTCCTGGTTGTGCCAGAATTGCTCCAAGTGCTATAGTCGATGCATATACATGTACATGAAATGTATTTTCCCAGTCTGGGAATACTAAAATAGGTTTTGTGACCATCTTTTCTTTCAGGGTTCTAGACCTTTTTGACAATCCTCATTCCACCGAAATTTAGTATCCTTCGTTAAAAGTTTTTCCATTGGCACAATGATCTGCGCATACCGTTTTATAATTTTTTTGTAGTAGCCTGTATGTCCCAATGTTTCTCTCAACTGACACACTGATTTTGGTGGTGGTAAATTGACAATAACTACAATCTTGGCAGGATCTACTAGAAATCCTTGTTTGCACACTATATGGCCCAAGAATATTCCAAAAGGTGTCCCAAAGATGCACTTCTTGATATTCAATGATATATGACTCTTCCTGTATCTTTCCAACATCATCCTTAACACTTCCACGTGGTATTTTAACATATTATAGACCATTCAATCATTCAAATACACTTCTAAGAACTGATGTATGAACTTCTTAAAAGAAGCTATTACTACCCTTGAAAATATGGTTGGCGCATTCTTCATATCGAAAGGCATGACTGTGTATTGGTATGATCCTCATTCTGTGACAAAATTAGTCTTTTACCGGTCTTCTAGGGATATCTTTATCTAGTGGTAACCTGAGAATCCATCTGTAAAGGAATATGCTTCATGGCTTCTCACATTCTCTAGAAATTCATATGTAAAAGGTGTAGGGAAAGGGTCATGTAGGCAAGCATCATTTTGTTTCCTTGGATATATGAAAAACCTTATCCCCCCTTATTTATTCTCTTAAACTACCATAGGGATTATCCATTCAAATTCCTCCACTGGTTCTATGATATCAGCTTCCAACATTCTGTCAATTTCTTCTTTTACTTTCTGCTTATATGTTGGATTTAGTCTATAAATTCTATGTCTAATGGATCTACACTCAGAACTCGGGTTTGAGAGGTATATTCATCTCTGCCAACTCACCTACTATGCATTTCATCTATGTAAGTGTTGTTGGGAACAGGTCACTGTATTCACACAATAACTCTATTATTCTTTCCACTATTTGTTCATCCCAATAATCTCTAGTACTTTCCATTTTAGGATTATTAGTTGTGCCAGTGTTTACTTTCTTCACTTTGATTGGTGAAACAAATACTTATGATTCCAAATATGGACCTTCCACCTCTCTTTCTCCTTAAATTTATATAATTTGAATGTTGTGTGGGTCATCTTCATTCGGTGCTTCTTCTTTCACATGATAGCATGACAAAGTTCCTTGATTGTCTGTATGTTCTGTTGTTGATACTTTATCATGAGTTCAACCTCTGGTTCATAAATAAATATCACCCCTCTTATATGTTTGAGTGTTGAATCCATGTTGGGGTTCTCATGTTCAAATGATAAGGTTACTATAAAATTTTGTTGTAATGTTGTCCACTATGCAGTACCTCTGCGTAGTTCCTAGTCTACATACTAGTTTTCTGGAATTCCTTCCAATGTGTGGATGAAGTGATGATGCCATTCCTCTAGTGGTGTCATCCTCCATAGTTTTCTAGATTTCTCCAAATGTTCTACTGGTGCCCCATGTCCATCATATCTCTGCATCTTATTTCTTCCATGTTCTGCGTTGAATCTGATGCGCAGTAGTCACTTACATTGGTACCAGTCGTTAACTGTTTCTTTGTGCAAACCCCACCATCTTACAGATGTTTCCTTGAGTGCAATGTCCAAGTCTAAGAGCCTCTAATTCTCTAACACTTCATCCTTGTATCTTGTTAGTAATTCTTCTAAGTCATTTATGTCATGAAAACTGGGAGGTTCTCTTATCTCGGTACCCACCCATCTTACTGCGTGGTTTATTTTTGCGCACCTTCTTGTGGAGACTTCATATAATATATGTTGCCAATTCTCCAAACCTATATCTAAGTCAAAATCACATGATGTGACGCTCCTCCAACTGATTACCCCATATGTAGTTGGGTTGACATAATATTCTTTGCATGTGGTGGTTCTATATAATTGGTTGATCTCCTCTGAATCTAAGAAAGTGGGCTCTACAAACCTTTCTCCTTCTGATGGGTATAGTGGTGCAATGACTCTATATTCTCTTGATTCAATTGTCATATTCCTTATCTTCAATTTAATTATGGTCTGCTTACCAAATTCCCAATCCAAGCCAAGCAATGTTGGATAGGGTGTTGTGCCATCCACTATTTCTATCACTTCAAAGTCTTCCTTAGTGTGCACTCCATCCAAATACACTATCACACCTTTTAGCCTTCCAATTGGCAGAACTCTATGTTGGTTTGCTAGCTTCAGTTGCATGGGTGAGTATCCTAATTTGGGCTCTCCCATACATTTCCATCTCTTCTTAGGTAAAACATTGACCTCATATCCTAAGTCCAATATAATGTCTCCCATATTAAAATCCCCAATGTTAGCATTCAATCTGAATTCCCTACTTGTCCTCCTTATTGAATGGAGGTGATTGATTGTCTTCTGCTCTAACTTCGCCTCTACCTCTTTATTACATATTTCTAATATATGTTGAAAAACTTTAACAGATGATAGATTATTCAGTAGATTAACACAGGATTGTAGAAAAATCGTTATGGTACTTACTTGCTCTACAAATTGTGTTTCACTAGTGTGGTCCATTAAGGAGGGAATTTATTACATTGGTACGTTCTGAGTGTGTTGCGCAGTTGATGTAGATGCAACATCTTTCTTGAGGAACTCTTGTCTTTCCTCCTTGAATATTTATTTATCTTTCCCTACATCGAACTGTTTTTTTGGTTCAGTATTCTCCTTCACCCATTGGTGTTGCATTGGATCTTGTATTATTGTGTAATATCATATCTTATATCCTCCACACGTGACTGTGTTGATGTTCCTCCCATCATCTCTGGCTTCTGCAAAAATCCATTGTACATTTTGGTTGTTCTGATTTATCTTTTCTTGATTTTTTCCCAATAATGTTGGACAATCCTCTGTATCATGGTCTGTTGCGCGACAGTACATGCATGTCACAGGTGGAAGTGGGAATTCTCTTGCAGAATATCCTGGTTGTTGGTAGTTATGACATACTACTAGACCTCTACCTCTATTACACATCAAATTACCACACCTAGGTACCTCGACCTAATTGTTGCAAGTGTCGTAAAAGTGTCATATGCATCTTGCTAAGTGTCGCATACACCTTGACACCATGAAGTAACATAGGTCACAATCCCTAATCAATGTGCAGGAAAAATATATCATATGAAGGTCCAAATACTATGTGCACATGAATTAATTATTAATATTCATAAAAAGGAAATTAATTTAGTGTGAGAATCCACCTCACATTTGGTTTCCTATTTTTAAGGTGAGGTTGAGAATCTCATGGATGGTTGAAATATTTCCTCCTTAAAATCCTTGAGAGATATTTCCTCCATAAAATACTTAAGAGATATTTTCTCCCTAAATATATTGGACATTCCATTTTAGTGGATCTGATGAGTGATCCTCTCCATGGTGGTTAAGCCTCCAAATCTTATATAATGAAGACTTTCCATGGAGAAGGAGGGTATATTAGAGGTATCAAACTTATGATCTTGGGAGGACAATTTTGGATATAAAACTTGGAAAGCCTTGGAGAGGTTGTTGCAACTTCATATACAGATAGTAAGTGTTTTCTTGAGTTCTCATATTAATATATGCTTGGCCTATTTCCTTCTAGTTTATGTATATTTACATATGCTTGTCTACTATAGATGAATTTGTTTAATCTAGTATGCTAGAGTTGGAGTTTCATTGTGTCTCTTTGTTGTCTATGGTTTGCAAGTATCAAGTTGTGCGAACGAGTTTGGAGATCAATAACAAATTGGAGAAGCAAGGACAAACACCAAAAATAGGTGCATCACCCCATTTCTCCCTCTCTCTCTTTCCAACTAGTTAAGCAAATCTCAAAGGGATGTTAGTGTCCATTTGCATATTTATGTCTTGGTATTAGGGGTCTAGAATCCGAGGGAAGATCCACCTATCTGCAGGGGGATTTTTTTGTAACAGAAATTGGTGACTCCACTGGGGAAGGAAATTGATTTGTATTTCCTTGGATCGTCTCTTCCTTTTGGCCACTTTTAGATCATTTTTTTTTTTTATCAATCTATTTCCTTTCTCCCCTATTCATTGACAATTTCACAAAAGTCTGGAAATTATGGGTGAATGTTTCTGATTTTTAAGCCTTTGTTTTGAGTTTCTGGGAAGGGTAGCGCTCCCCTGGATTGTATATCAGAGTGTTCATATAAAATCAGTACTCCCCTGCAGTGTATATCATATCTCTATATTTCTTTTCACCCTTGGAAACATGAGCGCTAGTCTCCTTTTCTGGTGTTTTATGCCCCTTTCTGCTCAGTTTTTCTCAGTCTAATCCCGAGGAACCTTTTTCTCAGAGAACTTTGAACAACCTTGAATTTCTTTTTCTAAGAGTTAGCCATATAGAATTAATTTTTTTTATCCCTTGAGTTTGTAAATTTTCTCTTAGTTGTGATCCCCTAGGATTAACAAGATCCCTTGGTTGTTTTGGCCTTTTGATTTTATATGAATCTTTCATATTGCTTGACTATTTAGGATTATTCATCAACTAAGGTTTCCAAAGGTTTCTTGGTTTTGAGTCTTCTTGTCTTCATTTGAAACATCTCACTTTTTGGATGATTAGGAATCTTATTACAACCTAGCTTGATTTATGTTTCTTGTTGCTCATCGTTTGAGGATTTTCATAAGTGTTTTTTTTCTTTCTCTTTTGCATCATTGAGTTCTTGATTGAACCTTTTTTACCTTCATTTCTCATCACTTTGAGTGTGCTTAGTTTGATTTATTTTTGCTTCATAGTTCTTTTCATCAAACTTGGATCTTTTTTCATCTGAAAGTTAAAGAAGCAAAAAGTTCACATATATCCTTGCATAGTTAATCAAACGAATAAATTTTCCATTCATTAGGAAGTTTTCTTTGGTATATGTTTGGAAAAAGAGTTATTTTTTCATGTGCATCTCATTTTTCGGAAACATTTCCTTGGACGTTTTGCATCGTGTTGATCCTAGAAATTGAAAGTTGCATTGTTTTGAGTGCTTGATTGTGTTAAGAAGAATATAACTCTTCTCCTTCCCATAAATAGAATTCATCGAAAGAAATAATTGCATATCATTATTTTCCATTCTATTGGAGTCAAGTCTCTAACACATCATCAGTTTCATCTTTGTGAACCCTTTGATTTAAAATACATTAAAATCAACCACGCGCTAATAACATCAACTCGAATATTTTTGGTTTTTAGCACACCAACAGTAGCTTAGGATTACGGTATTTGGACTAGGTGAAGTGAGTAAATTTTCCAAGACTACTAAAGATATTGTAGAACATTAAAGAGCGTTTAAATCCAACTTTCGTATAAGCATAGTTGGGAACCCCCTCTTACATAGGGGCTAAACACGAGGTCGCATGCGGGAGAACAACAGATATTACCCCTCCAAATCTTAACCAATCGTAGCATAAAGATTGTATATTGGGGGTTATTCTTGAGAAACCACTAGTTTCATTTGGTATCGGTGCTTCGTGAACTCTGAATTCGTTCGGGGTCCTCTGGAGTCCTACTGATCCACTTGTCTTCAGTTCTGTTGAAGCACTTCATACTTTGATATCCTACCCATACGTTCAGTCCGGACTGTCGACTGTACCCCCCCAGAGGTTGACTGTGAGTTGGTAACATTAGTGGCATTTCCTAGGTATCTACAGAGGTGACTATGGGGGGATTCCCATGATACCTAGGGAAGACATCATATCACACTCACAATACCCTTGGAGAGTGATCCCGCTAAAGCAAGGGTTTCTTGCACCAAGAAGGGTTGTTATGTGGAGGTCAGAGTAACTTCTTCTCACTTCGTCATTGGCAGCTTGATATCTTGTCTTCGAAAGATCCTTAAATATGTTTTTTTTGGTTGATTTATTTTAGTTTTCATAGGAGTTTGTTTCTTTGTTTTTCATAGTCAGCCTTAGGATTGAATTTTTCACAGTATACAAGGTATGGAACCTGATACTCATGTACCACAACATAATATTTCTTATGAAGAAGAGATCGCAGATCACCTTTCTAAAACTGGGAGCGTTGCTCGTGGGAGTGGCCATCACGTTGAAGAATCGGTCCCAACCTTCGTAGAAATATTGGCATGTTTTGTGAATCCTCTATTTATTGATCCACTTGGCCAACCACTCTTTGATCCACCATCCACGAGATATGTTGATGCTTATTATTCTTACTATTTACCACCTGGTTCAACCACTACACCATCTTTTGGCATGAACCCCCTGATTTTTGTTTTTCATGAAGGACTTGGGAATTCATCTTTTTCCACAACTCTCGTAGTTGATACTGCAGGTACTTATTCCTTACCGAAAACATCAGTGACTCAGGTAACCCTGAATCAACCACTTGTGAATTCATCTCCTCTAGCACATGCGTCAAGTAATATTCCTGCTTCATTTTTTCCACACATGCACATGCCAAGTGCTTTACTTGGTCATCCCATAGGTCAAATGGCCAACATTCAATTCGTTCACACAATCATTGATACACAAGATACTCAACCTCCATATCACACATCACATATTAGTACTCCATACATTGGAGTTCAATCTTCAATGGGACGCCAACCTTCAACTGGGGGGAAAGCTTCAGTTGCAGGGAAACTTTTTACTGGGGGTGTTATTGGATAAATCTGTAATTGCAGACACAAACCGATCTCCCTAGATCCACCTGGATCTAGAACAAAGCAAAATAGAATATGACTCTTTCCCTAGATTCTAACCATTGAATTAAATAGAAGGCAAGAACAAAGAACATACCTTATTATCGCTTCCTTTGGTATTTTTTTCTCCCACTTCGCTCCGGTGCTCTCGTGCAGTCAAGACCAGGACAACACAAACCAACCAAAGTGAAGAAAGCACAATCTATTCAACAGTCAATCTATGTATATGATCAAGGAGTTATACAATAAAGTGGAAATAGCTTTATGGGAAAGGGACATATTACGGTATCATATTAATGGAAAGTAAAGCTTACAACCTGAGCCTTGATGTCGCAAACTTCCTTTCAATGGCCCTTGGATCTGACACACACACTTGCTCACTTGCATGAAGAAGATCAACTCCTTTGGATAAACTTGCTGGAGTCTCCAAGCTATTGTAGCATCAGTCCTTCACACAATTCTTTCACTAATTCTCCAATGAATCTTCCTTAACCTTGCTTGCTTCTTTTCTTAACCTTTTCCATGACAATTACCTCAATATATAAGAGAGAATGAATTAGTTACTTGGATAATAATGATCCCAAAATATCAGGGAATCCAGTACTAGGATAACCATTCGAATGCCATCTCATCCTTCTAGAAGATTCCCTTCTAGAAGCATCGATAATTCATCTTTTTCCTTTCTTTAGAAAGAGTTCACACCCTAGCAGTTCAACACAGTGCAAACTTCTTGCACCCTGTCTTAAGGAAGCCTGCGAGAATCATGCATTCTCGTAGGAAAATATACTAGTGGCCTGCGAATAGTCCTCAAAAATGTGATTTCTGGAAAGAGATGAAGGTAACTTTTCTCAGGAGAAAGTTCTAATGAAGAGACTGAGTACACCATCATCAATACATCATCATGACGACAAAAAACATGGGTAACAGAATGCTCCCCAAAGTATGAGGTTGGAACCAGTGACAGCCGATAGACTTTGTAAGATGCATGTGTGTGTAGGGAACCAGGAGCACACCTAATCGGAAACCTGCGAACAACCAAGCATCTGCATAATATCATATATACCCATTCTGAGGTAGGCATTCCCATACTCAGATCACAGACTGATGACATTATAGACATGGTTCATGGCCACCAATCATACACTGTGGATCCATGCCGTCAAAATATAGCATAGCCACCGGAATACACTGTGGATCTATGCGAGAAATTTCAAATCAAGATGACATAGCCACGAGACATACATAGT
>SNQJ01S0006846.1:140973-200362 GCA_010110895.2 Picea sitchensis | reverse complement strand
GATCTTTTCATGTTTAGAGAGTCTGAAAAGAGCTTAAAGAGGACTCCAGGGGGGTTCCTTTTTTGTATAACCTTGTTGAGCCCTAAAAAGTGATAAAAGTATGCTCGATCACATTCTCATGTATTTACGAGCGCAAGAACGGACAAAAACGACGCTCGAGGTTTTATGTAAAAACCATAAAAAACAATCAAAACACACGATGGAAAAGAAAAACTATGTTCATATTCCAATATTTGATTATCAAAGTCATCACACCTGCAAGAATTACACTCAACATGACATTAGCAATTAGGGTTTAGTCGATAAATAATCATAAAAAACCAAAATGATATAGTAAAAGTAAATAAAATGAGTAAATACTCTTTTTTACCACATCATTTTACATTTCCACTATTGAGCTCAAAAAACCCCTCTTTTACCCTCCAAGTTCGGTGTTAGATTGTGGGAGCTACGAGAGACCATTCAGCGAGTCATCTACAACAGTTAGGTAACCTCTTCGTCCTTAACACATTCATGGTTTAAATTTGTAATTTCATTGGTTATATGTTTAGTTTTGAGTTGAGTTTTCAATCCCTACATGCGCGCTGCAATTCTCGCAGGCGGGCCATACGGGGCCTGCGAGAATGAGGAGTTCTCACAGGTGAGCCTAAGGCCACCTGTGAGGTTCTCGCACTGTGCACATAGGGAACCTGCGAGAACCACAAAGCTCAAACTTTTTTTAAATTTTTAGCGAATGAAAAATATCCAAATCATGAAAAAAGTTATTAATCCTCTTATTGTGTTCCTTGTGCAGATAATTGGCCATCAATATGGTGCTTGAGTGGCGTGAAAGGGAACATGAAGAGGATAATGCAATGGCCGAAAATCATCCACCTACCATAGCTTCTTTGAGATATTGTGGGCTCTTAAAGTAATTTCGCATCCCGGGCACGAGGGCCCAAGTCAGAGTATTAGAATACCTGGTGTGTATGTGGGACCCTGATCAGCAGGTGTTTCATGTGGGGGCTCACACACTGTCCTTAGACATTGACGACATTCACTTTTTGACGGGATTGTCCAGGCGCGGGTACTATGTTAGCCTGACCGGTAGTAGAGGTGGTGGGATAAAGATGAGTGAGTACTGCAATTTATACTGCGTACCCGAGGCTGAGAGAAAGAAAGGAAAAGTGGCTATCTAGGGGGTACAATACTTGACCCTCCGTACTATCATTTTTACTATAGCTCGGATGGCTGGGAGTTCTGATCCTCACATGGCATTATAGAGCTACTTCTAGTACGCTATTGAGTGTACTGAGCCTCGAGTATTCAACTGGGCAGATGCTGTGTTGCGCAGTATAAAAAAGCAATTAACCAAATGTAGGCGGGGTGAACTAAAGCAATTCGGGCATGGATCTTTGTTGGTATCCTTCTTCCTTGAGCGGGTTCCCATACTGAGACAGCAGGTTGAGTGGAATATACTGGGTCTTAGGGATCCGAGGATGCTGAGATGGTGTCGGCTCATGGCCTGGCACGTAGCAGGACCGATCGTCAAGTACGATGATATTTTCTTTGACTGGCTTCAAACCCAGACGTTGATGGTTGATGACTATGCTTATGTCGGGTTGGATTTCCGAGGAGATCCAGACTTAGCACTGCCAGAGGATACTCAGTGGGGTGACCTTGGTAAGAATTACACGCATTTTCTCTTTTTAAATGTTTTTGAATTTTTATATCATATTCAAATGTTTTTGTTTTTATATGTTCATACAAAGACTAAAACAAAATTGTTTGTTGATAACACAGATGTTGGACCATACAGACCTCCCGACACTTCTCCCATCCAGCGGCGAGGAGAGGTAGCGGCAGCACCTCAGTATGTTGAGGATTATCAAGTAGTGGAACAGAATCTAGAGGGCCTGACTACAGACATTCCAGATATGACTCTGAAAGAGGTTCCACGATGCGATCAACATCATACTGTAAGGGTATTAGCAGTTATGAGTCGACTTCTGCGTAGGGTGGCTAGGGCAGTCATGTGTTATCGTGAACGTCACCCATGACGTCACTTTGTAGAAGCTATGAGCTTCAATTTTTGACATTTTGGTCTTCGGACAAACTTTTGTAAAAAACTCTTATGATCGTTATATATACAGACGGCTTCTACCGGTTTACTTTATATTGTGTGAATTTTGATGTGTTTGATTTATAAATGATTAAAATGTCTGTCCAATACATAATTAGCCAATGCATCTGTTAATGTATTTAGACATCTAGGAATATGTTGATATTCAATGTGATCAAAATGACGTTCTAAGAGGCGAATTCGCAAATACACCCGTAACAAAGTAGGACTTAGAATAGAGTAGATATTACTTAAATGTAGTACTACAAGCTGTGATTCAAGTCGCACATCCAAATGACGAATTCTGAGCGAGATAGCATCAACCAATAATTCAATAACGGCGCTATACTCTGCAATGTTGTTGGTCGCACGGCCGAGACACACACCTCATAAAGATACAAGTTCGTTTGTTGGGGCATAGATTGCCCACACAGCAGAAGCAAGGTTCTAAGTACTACGGCTAGCACCATCAGCGAAGCCAATATAGGGTAGTGAAGACTCCGACATCTGGAAATCAAACACAACGTCACATAAGGGCAGAGACCAAATAACGACCAAAGCAAACTATAATAACACACCAAAAGTATGATACATTAAAAATACAAGTACTTGTGCACAGATGGTTTATGCATAGTACTTCTTCAAGTACAACCCATTCCTGGGTTGACTCAAAGGGATACCATCATAATCTACCAACTCATATGCTCCTTTTTCCAAAACTCGGTGAACAATATAAGGACCTCACCACATGGGTTCGAATTTTCCAGCTCCTAACGCATCTCGATCATGTTCATAGAGAAGAACAAGATCACCTTCGGAGAAAATGTGAGGCTTGACATGCTTGTCATATTGGGCCTTGACACATTTTTTCTTGGCTTTTATTACTAGAGTGGCTTCACGTCGAGTTTCGTCTAATCGCATTAGATACAATATACGTTCTTCTTCAGTAGAAGTGTTGGGTAGGAGTTCGACAACTAGCTTCAGAGAGGGTATCTCGCATTCTATAGGAAGAATGGCTTCCACACCATAGACTAACTGAAAAGGCGTAAACCCAGTAGCAGACTTGACAGATGTCCGGTACGCCCACAATGTCGAAAACAACATTGTGTGCCAACTTGTTTTATGAATCCCTATCATTCGTCGAAACATAGTGATGAGAACTTTGTTGATTTCTTCGACCTGGCCATTAGCTTGTGGATAATAGGGCATTGAGTTATCATGATGAAGACCCAACCTTTCTGTAAGTTCGGACATCATAAAATTCCTAAAGTGGCTACCATGATCAGTGACGATATCTTTGGGAATACCAAAATGAGCTATGACGTGATTAAAAAGAAACAATGTTGTGGTCTTTCCAGTATTATCGAATGTCGACATCGCCTCGGCCCATTTCATAAAGTAATCAACGGCTACAATGATGTAACCATTCCCCCCGACCGAGTGAGGGTGACATGTCATGAAATCAATGCCCCATTTCGCAAAAGGACCAACTGAGACCACAGGATGAAGAGGATCAGGATGTGACCGAATTTTCTAGTTGTATGTCTGGCAAGCATGGTATTTCTGAACGACAGTAATGTAGTCGTTAAACAAAGAAGGCCAAAAATACCTTGCACGTAAGATCTTCTGGGCAGTAGCATACCCAGACATATGACCACCACATGCCCCGGAATGGCAGTCATTCATAGCTTTCTTGGCTTCATCGAACGTGAGACAATGTCGAAAAACAGAGTCAATTCCCCGACGGTAAAGAGTATCCCCGAGGATAATGTATTGACGAGCTTGATAGCGTATGCGACGTTGTTCAGTACTAGACAAAGCAGGCCAGAAAGTCTAGGTTTGGAGATATATAATGATATCCCCATACCAAAAATCGTCAGTGCTAATAAGGAAAAGAGATTCATCGGGTAATGAATCAATTGCTACAATTTTCGTTGCAGAATGAGGAAAATCGCATATCAACTCAGCAAAAACTAAGGATTTCTTAGACTTGGTGTGATCAAATTCCAAATCAAACTCCTGGAGTATGACAATCCATTTGGAGTATTTTCCCCCTAGCAATTGACGTGTCAAAATATGTTGCATAGGGTTGCAATGAGAAATCACCGTAGTCTTACGTGAGAGGATATAGTGTCGAAAGCGTTGGACGGCTTGAACGGAAACCAAGGACAGTTTTTCGACATGTTGACACTTGATTTCAGTTGGTGTGAGACTTCGAATCAAGTAGTAAACAACATGTTCGTCGTGTGCATCATCCTCTTGAACGAGAACCATGAAAATAGTGTACTCTGAGGTAGCAAGATAAAGGAAATAATCGCGACTGTAATCAGGAGGAAATAGAAGTGGAGCTCACGTTAGGGACAACTTTAAAGCTTCAAAAGCATTGTTAGCAATGGTATCCTAGATGAACTCTGAATCTTTCTTTAGTAGCCGCGTAAAACCACGAGTGATCTCGGCGTAATTAGGGATAAAATGACGAAGAAAGTTTGCTTTCCCCTGCAAACTTTGCAACTGGCGCAGTGTAGAAGGAGGAGGGAGATTAAGAATCGCCTCAACCTTAATAGGGTCCACCCAGATCCCTTGACGTGAAATGATAAAACCTAGAAGGCGGTCGGATTCTACGCAAAAAACGCATTTATGAGGATTTAAACGTATACGATAGAATCGACAGAGAATGAAAATAGCCCAGAGGTGTTTTGGGTGATCAACTCTGTGCATAGAATGAGCGGGTAAATCCTCCAAATAGGGTTGAATGATATGTTTGATGTCATGAAAAGCATAAGACATAGCGCGTTGAAAAGTTGAGCCCGCATTCTTAAGTCCAAAAGGATGTTTCTGATTGGCAAAAGTACCCCAAGGAAAAATAAAAGCAGTCTTATGTTGGTCCTCGAGAGCAATGTTAATTTGATTATAGTCGGAGAAACCATCCATGAGAGAGAATATTTCACTGTCGGCGCAGTCATCGACAATCTGGTCGACGAAGGGGGTAGGAAAATTGTCTTTGGGACAAGCTTTGTTAATATCCCTATAATCAACACATACACGAATAATTCTGCCTTTCTTGTCAATCGGGACAGGATTGGAAACCCATTCTGTAAGTGCCACCGGATAAATAAAGCCGGCTTTCAGAAATTTCTCAACTTCGAGTTTGATAGCAACCGCTTTGCATGGGTGAAATGGACGAAGGCATTTCCGGACGAGTTTAGTGCAGGGATATGTCTTGATCTCATGTACAACAATTGAAGGGTCGATACCTGGCATCTCTTCGTAGCTCCAGGCGAAGATGTCATGAAATTCTTTGAATAGAGACGTATAAGTGACTATTTCGTCAGCAGAACACGAAGCACCAATATGGACATTCTCAACAATCCCAGGTTTAATGGATATGTCAATGGGAATCATGGGCGAGATATTACTTAAGTTCCCTTTAGCAAACACATCGTGTGTAGTATTGGGAATCGTCGAAATGACAACAATGGTCGATGAAGTCGAAATCCATTGGTAGATCTCAAGAGTCTGTTGCTCCAGAAAAAGTATGGAATGATGATGCCCATCATCCCAAGGGGTGTCCTCCATGACGGACATGATCATCTTATCAGTGGGAAAAATAACACGAAAAGGATCGGGATACAACTCATCAAGAGAGGGGGTAGAAGGTGTTGTCGATTGAATGGCTTGATAGGCGGATTCAACCGGACTTAACGGCATGACGTCACCGAAACGAAGATGATCTCCAGGGTCAGGGACAATCCAAGGGTCCTGTGATGCAGGAAGTTCATGAGGCACAGTGGAGATCATGTTGATAGAAGCAACTGATGGGCGTGGAACATCGGGCGGTGGAATGGGAAAAGTACCCATTAACGAGGAGTCCTTTAAAAGGCTGACACCGACGTTCTCATAACCCGGTGGGGTTTTAGCAATAATCGACACGTTGCCAGTACGGGTATCAAAATTGAAGAAGGCAAGTTGGTCAACGGTAAAAACCTTTCCTTGATGAGGGAAACGTACTACACGGAAAAGTGTTGACACAACGGTGCGCATGGAATCGATCCAGCTGCGTCCAAGCAGAAGATTATAATCAAGGGGAGCGTCGAAAACTTCCACTTCAACTTGGACCGTTTTACCTTCTAATGTGATAGGCAACAAAGGGAGAACACCGTAGGGCTTAAAACCAAAGCCATTGAAGGCTTTAAGAGTGTTTTGTGATTCATTCAAGGGAGGAGAGCCAATGGATTTCCAACAAGCAAAAGACATTACACATGTTGAGGCACCCTCGTCGATAACAGTTTAGAAAATGTTCTTGTCAGAGACAACAACCTGTATCTGGAACGCGAGTTGAGGGGGTAACCTTGGAATGTGATCATCCAATTCAAAGACTATTAAATTCGTATCTGTTGGGTCAATTCCACCTATAGCTTTCAACAATGCCTTCCGTTGTGCAGGACAAGACTAAAGGACTTCAAGGGATGACATCGTTGAAGGTGCCTGGGCCAGATCTTCCACAATACTGTAGTTCTGGGCCGCACGAGCATGAGGATTGAAAGCCGATTTTCGTACAACACCCTTAGGGGGGGTTCATAGAACTGTATCGAGGCTCAGTCATTCAAGATGAAGAGGACCGTTGGTAGGTGGAGTCGCTGGAGAGGGTTATACCAAAGACGGAGGTAAATCGTCAACCTTCTCCTTAGATGGAGAATAATCTTTGGCTCGAGTTGTGATGATGCAGGTGAGGGTGATCCTACACCTCAGACTCACCCACTCACAGGATCTCTCTGTTCCTCTCCCTTCAAGCCGAAGCGGCTCCTTAGATTCCCTGCTAGAATCCTTGTTTTGAAAATCCCAGTCCACAGGTCCTTCTCATTCACCCGCACGCCCTCTGCAACTAACCGTGGGTATCCCCGAATCACTATCGAGGTTCAGGGTTTTTCCCTTCCTGTTGTCGAGAGTCACTGTACTCTCCAACTCCCGATCTCCGATGAGCTCCTTTGCTAGCCTTAGCCCCTCTGGCTATGCCCTATGGTCCATATGACCACTCTCCATGAGACCACAGCCTCACCTTCCTGTCGGAGTTTCAAGCATCAAAAACCCGATGCACCTTAGGCACTAGCCCCTCCGACCTATATGACGGTCCATGTGGCCTCTAACCGTGACCATAGTCAAACCTCCCATCGGGGTTTCGGGGTTCACGGATTCAAAATGCAACGTTCCACGTCTGCGGATTTCCCAATATGTCGATCCCCGATATGCCTCCCGATCACTGACAGCTGGCCTCCACTAACCCCCTGTTGTGGCCCACACACCTTATCGGGAAATCACGTTTCGCGATTCTGCAATCGATGAAACTCTCGCTCTCGGGATCTCTGATATCTCGATTCCCGATTGACTCCAAACACCGAGGGGTTGACTTCCCTGTTGGCTCTCCTTAACGGTGCTCGATCGCTGCCACGCGTCCCTTCAACGGACGATCCTGATTACGTCGGGATTTCGAGACTTCTCCTGTCCCGTTTCTCTTGTCCTCGGGAACTCCGATTTCCCAATGTGTCAAACGCCGATGGCGCTTTATCTCTGACACCTGTCCCTCCGATGGACGGTCTAGATCTTATCGTTGTTTCGAGGCTTTCGAGACCCCAGTTCTCATGACCTCGAGAACTCCAATTTCCCGATGGCCAAGATCCCGACTGCTATCCCTCGTGCAGCTTCTGCCAATCCAACGGCTGACAGGACTTCCCCTTCTGATCTGACGGCTCAGATTTGCTCTTTTGTGCACTCCTCCTCCTGAGGTTAAACCGTGCGCTACTTCTCCCGATCAAACGGATGACAGGATTTCTCTCACGGGATCTGACGACTGTCGGTCCTCCTCTTTCTATGGTTTCCTTCTGAGCTCCTCTTGGACGTGGAAATCCAACGGTCCAGATCTATTTTATCTACCTGATCCAATGGCTCCTGTTGCTCCCTCTTGAGCATCTAAGATTTCTTCCTAGACTTGGAAGAATTCTATGCTCCCAAAGACTTCGACCTTTGCTTCCTTTCTGCCCTACGAACCCCTCGACTTGAGTCTTGCCTGTGCGTATGAAAATTCTATCCTTCCAGATCTTCTGCCCTTTGAATCCTCACGGGATTCTTTGGCTCCTGCACTCTTGCAAAGTCTTCGTGTGCAAAGCGCTATCTTTCCTGAGCTTCCACGAACACTCATACCCCTTGGGGGATTTGATCCTTCTTCTCCCTCATATGGAGAATATCAACGCCTTCCTGGATTTCTCCTCAAGAAACCTCCTTGTTGAGTCTTTCTGGTTATTCNTTCGACCTTTGCTTCTTTTCTGCCCTACGAACCCCTCGACTTGAGTCTTGCCTGTGCGTATGAAAATTCTATCCTTCCAGATCTTCTGCCCTTTGAATCCTCACGGGATTCTTTGGCTCCTGCACTCTTGCAAAGTCTTCGTGCGCAAAGCGCTATCTTTCCTGAGCTTCCACGAACACTCATACCCCTTGGGGGATTTGATCCTTCTTCTCCCTCATATGGAGAATATCAACGCCTTCCTGGATTTCTCCTCAAGAAACCTCCTTGTTGAGTCTTTCTGGTTATTCAACAACCCAATACAGATCCCTCAGTGGACTCTGCTTTCTGCTTCAGAACTCCAAGAGTTATTTCCTCCTGTGCCTACCTACACACTTACTCAACGCCCTCCTGGCGGAGTCTCTTTCCTCAGAACGCTTAGCAGTCCTGGGTTTCTTCCGCGCAACCTATGCACTCGTTCGATGCCCTTCTGGCAGATCTTCTCAGAATCCTCAACGATTCTGGTCTTCCTCAAACTCTCAACGAAGTTCTTCCCCAACGCAACCCATGTGTATGCTCAATTCCCACTTGGCAGAGCTCCTACAGGACCTTCAGCGAGTTCTTTCTACGACTGTGTCTCAGCTACACAGCCTTGCCTCCAAGGTTTTCAACAACCTTGCGGTTTTCCTCCTGAGTTGATGACTTCAGTCTGTGCCTCAACACGTCTTTGTCTGACTCCTCACGAGTTCAGAAGTGCAACCTCTGTGCACGGCCATCAGAACCTCAACATTCTGTCACACCCTCCTAGTGTGAAGCCTCAAATACCTTCAACCTAAAATCAAACGAACCCTTGCAGAATGCACCCATATAACATATACATTCACATCATAAACAAGGAACACACACCGACATGCATATATGACAGAATAATGCAGGAAAAACTGCTCTGTATTAAAAATGGAAAATGCCTATATATTTTACAAGGTGTTTCTGAGCTCTCTCTCTCTCTGGCTCTTCTTTTCTACTCTACATGCATACTTGACTAACTCAAAATGAGATCTCAAAATCTCTTTTACCTGAGGGGCTCATCGAGCGCTTCCCTCTAGTATTTACCTACCCTATTCAATTACATTCAATGGGTTGTCTAGTCTAGAATCGGATCTAGATCTCAGCCACACATATTAAATGCCTATCTTATCTACATCCTGTGCAAAGGCATGGCTTCTATGGCTCACCAGCCTAAGCATATTTAATTACATTCATTTCAAATTCAAATGAGGTTGCGCCTCCCTTTTAGCATATGAATGCATGTGTGCTGACGTGGTTGGTTGGCTGGCTGGCTGATATGGAGAGATGGTCCTGCATCATACTCCACAGCTGAAAAAATCATGAGCTCCTACTCATGAGCTTTCTCTGTCAGCTTATTGGAAATCCCCCTGGATCCCAAACAAATGTGTGGAGTTGTCCATTTGCTCCATCCTGCTGCTGCTTCTGTTGCGCTGTTGTTGCTTTCCTTTTGCTCAGCCTCTCCTTGCTGGCAGTGTCTGCTGATTTCAACATCAGCTCCATGATCTCCTCGATCACTTCATCCAGCTACTCCAGTGGTTGGTTTTGCTGTTGCAGTCTCCTCAGCTGCAAAAAAATTTGGCCATTGGGAAGATCATCACGATCTCCCACGCCTTCATCTGTTTCCAACTTTACCTGTTGGATGTGCATGCCTTGCACTTCTACCTTCTCTTCTAGGTCTTCCAATTGATCCCACAGATCAGCAAAACATATGTTGTCTGTGTCCTCTTCATCTGCTGCTGCAAGATCTCGTGCTGCAATGTTTTCAGTTTCTCGGCTGAAAATATCGAGCCACTCCTCGGAATGCTCGTTTTCCTCTTCTTCTTCTGCGTCTTTTGCTGTCAGCTTCAGTGCTACAGCTTCTTCCCTTTCAGCTCCTTGGCTGAAATCAGTGAGTCGTTCCTCAGAACGCTCTTTCTTTTCGTCCTCTTGGGCAGTCTCAAATTCCTGCTCCAACTCTTCTTCTTCTTTGACAGTCATCATCAACTGTGACTGTTCCCCTATTGTTGCTGCATTTACAACAGAATTTTATGCCTCCTCCTGGGTAGATGGTAGGAATAATTGTATTCCCCCAATCATCAGAATATCATTCTGGTATTTCACCTCTGTCAGTTGCACCTGTTGATCTCTTTGCGAGCTCATCTGCTCTGTTAGCTCCTCTGGCTGATCCAAATTTCTCTGCTCATCCCTGCCCACCTAGAAATATGGGATGTTTCTGTTGTTGCTTCCCTGGCAGACCATGAGATCAACCGATCCCATCTTCATCAGTAACCCCTGCTCAATTGAACTCTCCATTGAGTCCATGAGACTTCCTGACAATCTCAATTTTTCATCTCTACCCTCCTGGGAGTCTTCAAGATCTTCATCTGATCTCCTTTCATTGCCCAGCTGGCAATGCAAAATTCCCTCGCTGTCCTCATGACAGTCTTTGAGATCCTCAGCTGATCTCAATTCATTGCCCTTTTGGAAATCTGGAATTTCTTCTGCTCTGCTCTCCTGGCAGTTCTTGAGATCATCAGACGATCCCAATTCATCCTCTTCATCATCATCGAGACCTTTCCCAGTCTCCGGTCCACATACCTGAACCAATTCTTCATCCTGTCGCATCCGCAGTTCCATCTTCTCTATCTCTGCCCGTATATCAGCGAGCTCTCTATCCATCTCTGCAAGCTTTTCTGCCTTTCTCTTCTTCCTACGGCCTTCAGTAGCCATAGTGTTGTCTCTGTTTGCCTTCCTGGAAAATCTACTACTGTCACCCTGCACTAAGAGTTCCACCAGTCTCATCCTTACAGTCTCCCTGACTGTCTTCTCGACTACTGCCTACCTGCAAAAAATCACCTACAGAGTCTTCAGTAACTCTGTCTTCTTCCGCTCCTCTGTCTGCAAAAATACAAACAGACTCCCCCTCTGATACCACTTAATGTGTATCAGGGTACTTTCTTCTCCTCTACCTCTTCCTGCCTGAAATATACAAGCAATAATTTCCAGCTCTGATACCACTTGATGCAGGCGAGGGTGATCCTACACCTCAGACTCACCCACTCACAGGATCGCTCTATTCCTCTCCCTTCGAGCCGAAGCGACTCCTTAGATTCCCTGCTGGAATCGCTGCTGTGAAAATCTCAGTCCACAGGTCCTTCTCATTCACCCGCACGGCCTCTGCAACTAACCGTGGGTATCCCCGAGTCACTATCGGGGTTCGGGGTTTTTCCCTTCCAGTTGTCGAGAGTCACTGTACTCTCCAACTCCCGATCTCCGATGATCTCCTTTGTCGGCCTTAGCCCCTCTGGCTATGCCCTGTGGTCCATACGACCATTCTCCATGAGACCATAGCCTCACCTTCCTGTCGGAGTTTCAAGCATCAAAAACCCAATGTGCCTTAGGCACTAGCCCCTCCGACCTATACGACGATCCATGTGGCCTCTACCCGTGACCATAGTCAAACCTCCCATTGGGGTTTCGGGGTTCACAGATTCAAAATGAAACGTTCCATGTCCGCGGATTTCCCGATATGCCGATCCCCGATATGCCTCCCGATCACTGACAGCTGGCCTCCACTAACCCCCTGTTGTGGCCCACACGCCTTATCGGGAAATTGCGTTTCGCGATTCCGTAATGCACGAAACTCTCTCTCCCGGGATCTCCGATATCCCGATTCCTGATTGACTCCAAACACCGAGGGGTTGACTTCCCTGTCATCTCTCCTTAACGGTGCTCGATCACTACCACGCGTCCCTTCAACGGACGATCCTGATTACGTCGGGATTTCGAGACTTCTCCTGTCCCGTTTCTCTTGACCTCGGGAACTCCGATTTCCCGATGTGTCAAATGTCGATGGCGCTTGATCTCTGACACATGTCCCTCCGATGGATGGTCTAAATCTTATCGTTGTTTCGAGGCTTTCGAGACCCCGGTTCTCATGACCTCAAGAACTCCGATTTCCCGATGGCCAAGATCCCGACTGCTATCCCTCGTGCATCTTCTGCCAATCCAATGACTGACGGGACCTCCCCTTCTGATCTGACGGCTCAGATATGCTCTTCTGTGCACTCCTCCTCCTAAGGCTAATCCGTGCGCTACTTCTCCTGATCAAATGGATGACAGGATTTCTCTCAAGGGATCCGACGGCTGTCGGTCCTCCTCTTTCTATGGGATCCTTCTGAGCTCCTCCTGGACATGGAAATCCAACGGTCCAGATCTATTTTATCCTCCTGATCCGACGGCTCCTGTTGCTCCCTCTTGAGCGTCTAAGCTTTCTTCCCAGACTTGGAAGAATTCTACCCTCCCAAAGACTTCGAACTTTGCTTCCTTTCTGCCCCGCGAACCCCTTGACTTGAGTCTCGCCTGTGCGTATGAAAATGCTATCCTTCCAGAGATTTTGCCCTTTGAATCCTCACGGGATTCTTTGGCTCCTGCACTCCTGCAGAGTCTTCACGCGCAAAGCGCTATCTGTCCTGAGCTTCCACGAACACTCAGACCCCTTGGGGGATTTGATCCTTCTTCTCCCTCATATGGAGAATATCAACGCCTTCCTGGATTTCTCCTCAAGCAACCTCCTTGTTGAGTCTTTCTGGTTATTCATCAACCCAATACAGGTCCCTCAGTGGACTCTACTTTCTGCCTCAGAACTCCAAGAGTTCTTTCCTCCTGTGCATGCCTGCACACTTACTCAACGCCCTCCTGGCGGAGTCTCTTTCCTCAGAACGCTCAACAGTCCTGGGTTTCTTCCGCGCAACCTATGCACTCGCTCGATGCCCTTCTGGTAGAGCTTCTCAGAATCCTCAGCGATTCTAGTCTTCCTCAAACTCTCAATGAAGTTCTTCCCCAACGCAACCCGTGCGTATGCTCAATGCCCACTTGGCAGAGCTCCTACAGAACTTTCAACAAGTTCTTTCTGCGACTGTGTCTCAGCTACACAGCCTTGCCTCCAAGGTGTTCAGCAACCTTGCGGTTTTCCTCCTGAGTTGATGACTTCAGTCTGTGCCTCAGCACGTCTCTGTCTGACTCCTCACGAGTTCAGAAGTGCAACCTCTGTGCACGGCCATCAGAACCTCAACGTTCTGTCACACCCTCCTAGTGTGAAGYCTCAAAKACCTTCAACCTSRAATCAAACKAACCCCTGCAGAATGCACCCATATAACATATACATTCACARCATAAACAAGGAACACACAYCRACATGCMTAWATGACAGAATAATGCARGAAAAACTGCTCTGTATTAATAATGGCAAATGCCTGTATATTTTACAAGGTGTTTCTGAGCTCTCTCTCTCYGKCTCTTCTYTTCTACTCTACATGCATACTTGACTAACTCAAAATGAGATCTCAAAATCTCTTTTACCTGAGGGGCTCATCGAGCGCTTCCCTCCAGGATTTACCTACCCTATTCAATTACATTCAATGGGTTGTCTAGTCCAGAATCGGATCTAGATCTCAGCCACACATATTAAATGCCTATCTTATCTACAGCCTGCGCAAAGGCATGGATTCTATGGCTCACCAGCCTAAGCATATTTAATTACATTCATTTCAAATTCAAATGAGGCTGCGCCTCCCTTTTAGCATATGAATGCATGCGCGCTGACGTGGCTGGATGGCTGGCTGGCTGATATGGAGAGATGCTCCTGCATCATGTGAGCACAACGTTGTTCTGCCTAGAATCACCAGTACACATCAAAATATATGACGTCGTAGAAGAATATGGTTGATCGTGAATGACCAACTGAGCCTATTGCTGAGACGGGAAGGGTTGGGACAAGACAGCTAGTGCAGGTGGTTTCGAGGCTCCCTAAAGGAACTTAGTGATCTCGGCACGTTGTGGACAATCCTTCGTGTAGTGATCATCACCACAGATAAGGCAAGGGTAGCGGGGTTTGTGCTTATCCCGATCTTCAACAGGAGTGGTTTTAGTTTTCTCTACTTGATTATTATTTTTTCCCTCCTTATTCTTGCCTCTCCCCTTTTTAGATTTGTTTTTACCGGCAGGGGTAGATTCAACAGCGTTTACCTCAGAAGTTTTGTCGGTGGGAGTGGCAGGAGACGAAGCATTTTGAACATTAGAAGAAGAAGATTTAGGGTTTGTGTTTGAAACAGAATGTGATTGGGCTTGCCCCGTACCAATCACACCGTCAGCTGCATGTGAGGCAGCTGGAGCAGTTGAAGTGCTGGAAGTACCAGGACGAGGTAATTCAGGTAATAAATCATAAAGTGTTCCCGTTTGTGAATAAACGAGATCAAGATACTGAGCATGACTTATAGCTTTCTCTTCCATGACAACGCCACCCATGGAAATGTCCTTACCGATTTCATTCACAAATGATTTTGTAAACCATTCGGCCAGTAACTGATCGGGAAGCTCAAGTTTGATGAGACGTCGTCTCCTTCGCCACTCATGGATGTGATCAGATATATGAGTGCCTTTAGTCTATTTGAAGGAAGTCAAAATCTCAGTCCTGGTATCATAACGGATCGGTAACTGGTAATGCGTAAGGAAAGCCATAGCTAGGGTATTGAAGTCAGAGAAGAAACCTCGTGGTAACTCGATATACCACTTCGCAGCAAAACTGGTAAGGGTTCGTTGAAAAAGACGTAAACGAATAGAGTCATCCATCAACGAGTTGGATGAACACCAGAGGTGAAAATTCATAACGTGATTATTTGGGTCCTCTCCCACTTTACCGTCGAATTTAGGAATGTCTGATGGAAGTTTGGCAGGCATAACGGGCCATTGGGGAGAGTGAAGAATAGGATCATTTAAAATCCTAGACAAATCTGGCAAATCCAAAGTAGAAAGAAAAGGTAACTATCGATTCACTTGCAGGTACTGGTGGCTTTGGGGTGGAAGCCCTGTGGGAAAACCAGTAGGACCGTAAGCAGTCTACCCATAATGGGAAGACCCGGGCAGATTCGCTGGTGGTTGGAGAGGATAGTAACTCCCAGGATTGTAACCTTGAGTTTGAGCGGGGACCTGAGTTTGAGCATTCGTACCCCAAATAGGATTGGGTATACCTAGATATGGTTGACCTATAGTAGGGATAGGCAACTGTTTCCCCTCAGTTGTTTGAGGAAGATTTTGTATCATCTGGGCCAAAGAGGGAGGTATATTTTGTCCAAATGGTGGGGTTGGTCCCCCTATCGTAGGTGGTGTTCCAACCGGAAGGTGTGTCCCAATCAAAGGTTGTGTAGTAATTGGAATATGTCTGGTAAGAGGAAGTTGAGTTGTACCACCTTGTCCACCAACGGGAAGCTGCAAGTTTGGTGTAATGGACGGTATAGTGCCACTAGGATTAGGAATGCCAGAAGAAAATTAAGGGAGTGTCGGAATAAAACCGGGAATAGGATGCCCAGGAAGAGAAGGACCACCTAGAGAATCGAATGGGGTTTGTGGAGGTGTTGGAACAGAATCATTCAACAAAGCATTCAACGCATGGTATCCGGGTGGTAGTGTCGGAGTGACATTGGGCGTTCGCTGTGTGTTTATAGGAGCAAGACTAGCTGTAGTGAACCCGGTTGGGACACTCGTAGCATTCGTGAGATGGGCCATTTCGGCAAGGAGAGTAAAGTGTTAAGTGGTATTCAACGGTACAGTCTCTATCTCAAAAAACACTGGAGGGTTGATTTCGGAGACCACAGGCGAACCAGGACCAAAAAGGGTCCTTCGGAAATCACCTACAGACCAAAAAGGATCTTGGCCTTCTATGCCGGGAAAAGGCCCAATGGGTGATCCAGAAGAAGTAACAACTAATTCTCCAGAAGAATTCAGTCATCTAAAAGGGCGCTGAGAATCACTAGGAAGTCGAAAATCCTCCCGAGTATTTATAATTCGAAAACGTTCGAGAGAGTCAGTTCGTTCTACTTGTGGTGTGGTGACGATTGTGGCTTCGCTTGGCCCAGGAGAGCCCTCCGGTGTTCCTGTAGGCAAGGGTTGAGAACCATCCAGATGCTCTGGAGATAAACCTTGCATTCTATGTGAACGACATGGAGGAGCTATTGTAAATGAGTGACAAACTTCGCGAAGAAAATCCTATGGTCAACTTCGAGAAACAAACACCACGTGCTAGTAAACAAAATCTAGAAAGCAATCACCAAGCAAACAAGACCTTATAATTTCGAAGCCACTAGTTGGTGATGAAATCCAACGTCACAACAATGAGACGAGAAGGGGCGGGGCTAGGGTGGAAAATTTACGCTGACGACATGCTTAACGGACTTACACCCTGGTGCAAGCTCCCACACATAATCATGGGTATACCCTCCAAGGAGTCCGAGTGAGTTTGGTCAACGTCAATTCTAGGTACCGTGAAGACTTTCCCCTCCATAGTCACCTTGGGTAAGAACCTAGAAATATAGGCCACTAAGGTCACCGCCAACAACAATAAAACATGGGGGAACAGTCGACAATCTGATCCACACACAAGGGAAGGGTATCTAGCCCGCAATCAACTCAAAAGGCTTCCACTCATCATTGTGGGTATACCTTCGAGCGATCCCCGTAATACGTGCAATATCTACACTGATATCAACAAATCAGGGTGAGTAACTCTGCCAATATCAATGTGACCTAGTGTTTGACCCTTGTGTGAGAAGGGATTCCCAGGACAAGATGTTGCAAATGGAATTTAACACTCCCTAATACAAGATGTTATTGTGTGTTTTGTGATTTTGGAGAGTGTATCTCTCTTCCTACTCCAAAGCGCTAGCCTAGCTAAATGTTGGTGTAAAAGAGCCCTAGAAAAGAGTTACTAGATAAATTTTAATATTACGCAATGTTATTAAGAGTTGTTGTTTACTCAAAGGTAACGGAAATGAAACTTGTGTTGTATGACTCTGACCCAATAATGCAAGGATGAGAATGAAATATATCACTTTTCGTTCAATGAATCCTATGTATGGGAGAGTGAGAAAGTTTTCCAGATCAACCTTGAACTACAATGCAAAATTTCCTTTCAAATGCCAACAATCACTTATGAAATGACAATTCTCTATTGTGTCTTTTTCAAATACTTCAACGATCTCAATAATTTGATTTTCAATGTTTTCCAAAACGAAAAGAATTTTTTGAAAGAAAAACTTGTTGTTCACTTTTCAAAAAGGACCCCCACTATCATAGTGAGAGTACTGAAAATCAAAATCTAAATGAACAAGCAATGACAAGCTCAATCAACTCTTTCAATAAAAGCAAAAATAAAGAGCAAACCAAAGTACTCTTCTCAATGCAAATGAAAATGGTCTTTCAAACCAATAAGCAAATGAGAAAAACCAAACAAACTTAACTTTCAACCAATCACTGGTTCCTAACTAATCCAACAAACTCAGAATCTGGAGTCAGAGAGAATGGTTTTGCCAAGAAAAGCCAAGAAACGAAAGTCAAGCCACAAATGACAAGAAAATCCTTGAAACCCTAAGACTATTCATGCACACAAACAAAGACAAGAAAGATACCAATCAAAGGTCCAAGAAACTCATAAAAGGCAATCAAACTGATCTGGGCAGTTGGAAATACCAAAAGTCAAATCCAAATTTTTGAAAAATGGTGTTCGCAGGCAGGCAATATAACACAGTGTGAGAATCACTGATTCTCACAGGTGACCCTTGAGCAGGGTGCGAGAACCTCGCACTGAAACCTAAAGGCAGAGTGTGAAATCTACCAGTTCTCACAGGCTGCAATGAAGTGTAGTGCAAGAATTCCTAAACATAACTAAAAATTTGAAAAATGAAGCAAAATTTCAAAAGACTTCTGGACCCAGAAGGTCTATCAGGATATCCTGAAGACTCAGAGATTGATAAGAAAAGAAAAAAGTGAAACCAGAGCAAATGGCCACCGAAAATATCAAAAGACACAAATAAAATGGGATTTGTTCCCCAGTAGAGTCACCGATTTTGTTATTGGATAAATCCGTAAGTGCGGACACAAACCAATCTCCCTAGATCCACCTGGATCTAGAACAAAGCAAGACAAAATATGACTCTTTCCCTAGATTCTAACCATTGAATTAAATAGGAGGCAAGAACAAAGAACATACCTTATTATCACTTCCTTTGGTCTTTGTTGCTCTCGCTTCACTTCGATGCTCTCGTGCAGTCAAGACCAGGACAACACAAACCAACCAAAGTGAAGAAAGCACAATCTATTCAACAATCAATCTATGTATATGATCAAGGAGTTATACAATAAAGTGGAAATAGCTTTATGGGAAAGGGACATATTACTGTATCATATTAATGGAAAGTAAAGCTTACAACCTGAGCCTTGATGTCTCAAACTTCCTTTCAATGGCCCTTGGCTCCGACACACACACTTCCTCACTTGCATGAAGAAGATCAACTCCTTTATATAAACTTGTTGGAGTATCCAAGCTATTGTAGCATCAGTCCTTCACACAATTCTTTCACTAATTCTCCAATGAATCTTCCTTAACCTTTCTTGCTTCTTTGCTTAACCTTTTCCATGAGAATTTCCTCAATATATAGGAGAGAATGAATTAGTTACTTGGATAAGAATGATCCCAAAATATCATGGAATCCAGTACTAGGATAACCATTCGAATGCCATCTCATCCTTCTAGAAGATTCCCTTCTAGAAGCATCGAGAATTCATCTTTTTCCTTGCTTTAGAAAGAGTTTGCACCCTAGCAGTTCAACACAGTGTGAACTTCTCGCACCCTGGCTTAAGGCAGCCTGCGAGAATCATGCATTCTCACAGGCAAATATACTAGTGGCCTTCGAACAGTCCTCAAAAATGTGATTTCTGGAAAGAGATGAAGGTAACGTTTCTCAGGAGAAAGTTCTAATGAAGAGCCTGAGTAGACCATCATCAATACATCATCATGACGACCAAAAACATGGGTAACAGGGGGGAAACCTACATGGTTGCAACATCAACCAACATGGGTGAAAAATACTCCTGCAAGTCCTTATATCCCTACTACCACTAGTATGTATTCTGGACATCCATATCTAGGAGTTTTGAACCCTTTGTGGACCCAACCCATTCCAGTGGGCATTCCTCCGCAAAGAACTATGCCCTATCAATCTATAAAATCCATGATTCAAACGCAATAGTCCCTTCCATCGCCATACATAGGGGGCCAACAGGTCAAACGCAGTATGTAGGAGGTCCACCTGTTCAATCACAGTACATTTGTGGACAAATAGGACAACCACCTTACATAGATAAACAACCTAGACAACCACCATGTATGGGAGGACCATGGTTTTGTCACCTCGCCACATCCTGGATACGGTCCTACTGGTGTTCCTACACAATATAGTTATCACCAGTATCAACAACCTAAATGACAACTACCATTCTTGGCTTCATTAGATCTTCCATATATGTCGCGTTTAACAAACGATCTCATCCTTCATGCCTCATTTTGGACCACCATCCCTGCCAAATTATTGTCTGACATTCCGAAATTTGACGGAAAACCTGGGGAATACCCTAACAATCATGTTATCAATTTACATTTATGGTGTTCTCCTAACTCTTTGATGGATGATTCCATTCTTCTTAGACTTTTTCAGAGACCACTTACAAGTGCGACCGCAAAATGGTACATTGAACTGTCGCATAACTCTTTTGTCGAATTTAACTCTCTTGACATGGCTTTCCTTGCGCATTTTCAGATGCCTATACAGTATGAGACCAGTACAGAACTTTTGACCTCTCTCCAGAAATCCTCTTCCACCCACATCGCTAATAATATTCATGAGTGGAGACGACGGAGACGATTGATTAAAGCTCCAATTCCAGACCAACTCCTTGCGTATTTGTTTACAAAGTCACTCTTGCTTCCCATCGCCCACGATGTTTCTATGGGAAATGTAATTACTAAGGAGAAGGCTATCATCCATGTGAAGTATTAATATTTTTTTTACTCCCATTCTAGCACACTTTATGATATGATCCCTAATGCTCCTCATCCATCGAATGATCCATCAAGACCTACTCTAGAATCTAATTATGTTCCAAACACCACAACCACTTCTTCTCCTGCTCAAATCTCCAAGGTGAATACAGTCCAATATGTTTCATCTCAGCAACTAGGAAGTAAAAAGAAACACAAGGGAAAATCCCATAAATCTTCTAACGAGAAGGATAACCCTAAGTCTGTTGATACTCAGCTGACAAGGAAACCTAAATCTCCTTGTATGATTTGTGGGCAAGACCACTACACAAAATACTTCCCTCATCGTGAGGTTGTCGCTAAATATATGAAGGGTACCTCCCAATTAGTTTAGCAGCAACACTTGGTTGCATAAAACCTTGTCCCTCCGCAAGGAGACGACCTAGGTCATTCCCACCATGGGGATGCTTTAACAAGTGCCTCTGAGGTGTACATGCTTAATATGGTTAATGTCACAACTCATGCAAATACCTATGACACTCCTCCAGGTGATCAGACTAAAGGGAATATTGTTGACCAAACTTCTAACTCTATTCCTCCTCCATATTCCAATCCTCTATAGATTGAGAAGCCAATTTTGGATGCAGCATTGCACTCTCCCAAGAGCGTAATTCGAAAAGAGGCATTTAATCCAAATACCCGTGCTGCCCAAAACTACAATATCGTTGAATATTTGGCGCTAGCACCTTGTACTATGTCCACACTCGAAGTTCTACAAAATTGTCCAAGTCAACGTAGAACCCTTTTGTCAGCCATTGGAGCCATGGATCCTGAGGAGTCTAACCTGATTACATTTAATCTGTATTATTTTAAGGAGAGAGCCTCCCATCACTTAGCATTCCAAATTTAAATTTTGGTTGGTGGACACAACATCCATCGTACTGTTTTGGATGAAGGATCCTCCACTTTTGTCATGTCTTTTCCTTGTTGGAGAGCCCTTGGTTCTCCTGCACTTACCCCATCCCCTACCACCTTGAAATCATTTGATGGACATGGTTTCAAACCTCATGGAATCTTGAAATCTTTCATTGTGACTTTGAAGGGTAAAATTGTTTCAGTTGATATCGAAGTCATTGACGCACCCTAGGATTATAATCTGTTACTTGGTCATAGTTGGTTCTATGCAATGACTGTTGTCAAATATTCGGTGTTTCATATCTTATGATTTCCCCATCAAGGAAAGATTATCATTGTTGACCAAATCGAGTATATAACTCAAGATCTCAAAAATGTCCAACAAATCATGTTCCTTTTCTAGGATAGAATAATTTTTAGAGTGTAGGTGTAGCTATTCTTAAGGATTCCTCACTCATGGGGGTTTTTCCTTTGCCTACTCCTCCTACTGCACAGGTTTCCACCTTAAACATGATTTTGAATCAGGCATGACAATCCTTCAATTCATCTCTTCCATTAGTAGTACCTGGTCTAGACGAGTATTGTTCATTTTCTCTGTCAAGCTTCTGTAAAAATGAAACCAATATTGATCTTAATCTTTGTTCCTTCTCATGCTCGTAAATACATGAGAATAAAATACCAATCTTAGTCTTTGTTCTTTCTCATGCTCGTAAATACACGAGAATGTGATCGAGTAAACGTTTATCACTTTTTCGGACTCATAAAGGTTATATGAAAAAGGAACCCCCTTGAGTCTCCTTTAAGCTCTTTTTAGACTATCTAAACATGAAAATATTGTCGAGTGATATTGCTTCCTTTCACAATCGTTAAAAGGTTTGAAAGGGCGTATTTCAAGTGGTATTTTATCTCTTTTTCGACCTCATGAGACTAAAATTATGAAAAAGGATAAACCTGGAGTCGCCTTTAAGTTATTTTCAGACTCTCTAAACATGAAAAACCACCAAGTTTTCCTTCTTTGGACTCGCTAAAATACACATTGAAGGACCCATATGGGAATGAACCCTTACTTCTTCTAGTTCGTTAAACAAAGGAAGAGGAACCTACCGAAGGTGAGTTATATCAAGCATGTGTTACCCTCCTCAAGCTCATTAAATGAAAAATAGGTACTCATCTATCTGGGTGGGGGAAAAATTGAAAGAAGTGGGTCAAGTTTTTTGAGAATCCTTTATGGCAACTTTTTTCGCCCTTGAAAATGGCACATGTTTGCATCTCGTCTTACAGTTGGGTAATCTGTTTGTCTCTGAGTCATACTAATTCCATTTTTCACCATACTTTTTCATCCAGTCGAATATTTCTCTTATTGATGTCACATTACATTATTGGTACTCATCGAGTCAATGCTACCAAGTCAGTTGAGTTCCTCATCATGTTCAAGGTAAGTCTCACTTCAAACCATCCATCTGCAGTATTTCCAGTTTCCATTTTATGTGTTAGTCCATATTCATTTGATTCACCATATTACATCACTTTCTTGTGTCAGTTTCATGTCGATGATGGGGGATACATCAAGACACTCCTTCGACAAGTGTTTTCCTGTCTACTTCAACACATTATCAGGGAATTAGACTTAAAAACTAGTTAGTACCTCGGGACCTACATGCCTCAATGGCAGGCCTCCTTGCTTCCGAAAATAGGTTTACATCATTGACCTCTGATAGGATGATTCCACAAATGTTCGACTTCAGCTCATTTATTCACATTCGTTGGATTGTACTATGGTACCTTAAGAGTATTGACATCACTGATGATTTCCCTCACACTTGTTAATGGTTTACCTCAATGACCGGTGATCAAGTGCTTTCTACCATGTTTGAGATCAAAACATCTATTCACATGGATATATTCATACCACATCGGGATTGGGATGAAGACCCTAGGTTGAGAGTTCACTCTGTTATCTGCTTTGCCCAGGTTGCGAAGGAGATCAAAGATGTTGATATATATATTGTCACATAGATCCACATTGTATTGGTCCATGGCTATGTTTTATCATCTTGTAGCTCCACTATGTATTTTTCGTGGCTACGATCAGTTCATGTCATGGAGGTATGGATCCACATTGTATCTTTGGTGGCCATATCATTAATCAATATTTTTCATGGATCTGCAATGTATTGGTCGACAACCATGATTTGAGTCATCTCATATTTTGAGCATAGGTATGTCTACCTTGGAAATGGAACATATATTAATAATGTTTGGTGTTTTTTTGCAGCTTCTTCCATGTTCTCCAACTCCATGTCCTTGCATTGAATAATTGTAAAGTGTTACAGCCATCAGTTTCTCTTCTGACCTCACACTTTAGGGGGAATTATGTTACACAACAAATTACCACACCTAGGTACCTCGCCCTAAGTGTCGCAAGTGTCGTAAGAGTGTCATATGCACCTTGTTAAGTGTCACATACACGTTGACACCATGAAGTAACATATGTCACAATCTCTAGTAAATGTGGAGGAGAAATAAATTATATGAAGGTCCAAATACTATTTGCACATGAATTAATTATTAATATTCATAAAAAGGAAATTAATTTAGTGTGAGAATCCACCTCACATTTGGTTTCCTATTTTTAAGGGGAGGTTGAGGATCTCATGGATGGTTGAAATATTTCCTCCTTAAAATCCTTGAGAGATATTTCCTCCCTAAAATCCTTAAGATATATATCCTCCTCTACCTCTTCCTCCACCTTTGTATCCACCTCGATCTCCCCATGGTGTGTTGTACTGAGGTACCTTATTATACTGCACGAGGTTATATTGAGGTTGTGCAGTGTTATACTTCAGTTGTGTAGTGTTGTATTGTTGTTGTGCATTATTATATGGAGGTGGTACCTGGTTGAACTGTGGTGCAGCTTTCCCTGTCATCATTTCTTCCTACACCCTATATGTGTCTGAAGTTATTTCCCTCATCAAGTCCATTGTCCTACAATGTTTGTCATTATGAACCACTAATTTGCAAAAAATGCAGTATGAATTATTGGGTATTGTCTGGTACTTTTGCATCATTGGGCCATGATATGGATTATGCATGTGTGTTTTACATATATTGCACCATGTTACTCCTGTTGGAAAAGGGTTTGGTATCCCTTTTTCCATGTACTACGTGAAATTTGGGCACTCATTCTTGTGGTGTCATTATGTCCTACATGTGGTACACCAAATAACTTCTCTTTTCTCTTTGCCCTTATTCTGGTTCATTTGAAATGTGAAGTTCTTTAGATCATATTTTAGATATTCTATTGTTGGGTTTGTCTTTTGATATTTGTTCTCTTCCAGTTGTAAGGCTACCTACAGAGCCTCTACCTGAGTTTGAAACTTCTACTGCCCCAAAGGGTATTTCAGATGTGGTAGCAGTGAATTCACAAAGAGATGTGTATCTTCAATGTCAGTCATGACATACTTCAACTTACCTTTCAATCGTTTTAACCTTTGATCAATCTCCCAAATAGATTCATTAGGTTTCTGTCTGATTTCAATCATCTCATTCATATACTGATCTTCTGAACTAGGATCTTGAAATTAATTTATCAGTAGCTTATTCACATCTGCAATCGTCCTTGTTGTCCCTATTGGACTGTTTACAACTAGGATCATGTACCAATCCATTGTGCAGTCTCTTAGGATGATAGCTAATTGTGCAAGTTTTGTGTCCTCATTTGTGATCTACTTTTCTTCCCATATATTTTCGTAGATGAATAAATTCTTTTCAAGGTCCTCAAATGCCTCTCCCTGAAATTCTGGTAACCTAATGGTGGGATCATGCCCTGCCATATTGAATTGTGATGAACTACTACCTCTACGCGATGTAGATATTTGACTACTACTTCCTGAACTGGGTCCTCCAGTTGTTGCTCCTTGTTTGGATGTACTTCTTGTTGTCTTTCTTCCACTAAAATTTTGTTGTTTGAATGGTGGTGTTCTTTCTGGTGTGTTAGTTGCACATGTGGTTATGGGTTCCACACTGACACTGACATGGATAGGAGTTATGCCTTTTGTTCCTACCCTTGGACCTCTTGTCTTCCTTTCATATGTTGCGCATAGGATTTCCTCAATCTACTCTACAACCCATAGATCCTCTACCTCTTCTTCATCACTTGCCAAGCTCTCTCTATCAGCTATGGATCTCTTCTTATTATTCATCTTATATTGGTATGGTACTCCATTGAAAATCTTTCCAGTTCTTTCCATGATCCGCTTTATCTGATCTTCCTCCATCATGATTGGGTCCATGACCTCCTCCTTCTCTCCCTTATCCCTCTCTTCCTCCATTTCTCCACTTATTTTCAGTTCTTCCCCCCTTCCCCCATGCGTGCAAGGAAGTTTAGTTGTTTGATGCCATAGTCATTACACCTTTATTATATATTAAGATCTTGATTGAAGCATACAACAATCTGATATACCTACCTCTGGGTCCCTTTAGAACTCTTACTCTGTTGCATTGTAATACTTCGCGGTATCTATTGCAAATTTTGTGATAAACCCTGCAAAAATATTGTCGAGCCATAAATCTATTGCACGCGTGAATTTGTTGTTAACTTGTTGTAACTTCGCGATCTCCATAGGATTCCACTTGATTTGTCTAATTCGATTTGTAGCATGGTTGTATTTCATCCTCAATAGCCACTCCTGCAACACATGCAGGAAATCACGGAAAAATACCTTGTACAGGTCACTAAATGCGTACTTGTACAGGTATTTGCGCAGTGTTATCTTAGGGTTTTTGTTATCTTTCTATGCAAATTCAAGCTCCTTTGTTTTCAACCAGCTTCGAATATCCTCCTTTGTTGGATTCAAGGTCTGAGCATTCCCTTCTATACTTTCATTTTCTATGTGATTCTTTCACAGATCCCACTCACTCAATCCCATGCAGTTCCAGCCAGCAAAAGAACCATTTGTTGGTTATTACTCTTTATGTCTACTTCTTGGCTGCCCCAGGTTTAGATCTGAACAGGTTTCCAATAAAACCCTCTAAAACTATCGTCCCTCCTGGTAAACCAAAAGAAAACACAACACAGAATGTACTGCACAGTCTCACCCAAGATAATCATATGGGTGACTGCAATGCTCAGATGCTTGCAGTCTAGGAAAGAGTGGGGATCTGGGATTGTAATTCATCTTCTTAGGCATTGATCTGGTTGTTCTTTCTATTATTCTTAATATTCATTCATCCGGTCCGTCTATGCATGCATTCTAATAGATCTAACATATAACAGACCTTACAGAATTATACATTCATAATCTAACTACTTGCAGAAGGTAACCATGCAATCAATCATAACACATAACACAAGTGTTACCATGGTTCACCCCCTCCTAGGCTATGTCCACAAAGATCTGGCTTCTTATGCTCTTTTATTTATATTTCTATAATGTCTTCCGCTATGCACACTACATTTATGATCATACAATCACCAAATAGGTTCCACAACCTTTGTGAGGCTGACTAGATCGCACCAGGATCCTCATCCTGCGATATAACCCTCAAGATCTATCTACTTGACTCTCCTACAACTCAACAACTTACAAAAATGGCATTAGATCTTACAATATTTTCCTTAAGCAAACACAACAAACTCCAGGCCCCCGACCTAGACCTCCTAGGTACTTTTTTATACTAATTTTCAGCTTATCGATTGTTACAATCTCTTACAAAAACCCTAACCCTGGCATGGTTAGGTTTTCCTGCATGCGCACCTTGCATGCTTTCCTCCTTTGCATGCGGCTTTTCCTCCCATGTGTTTCTTTTCCTTCCAACTGTCTTTTTCCAAATTAAGCTTTACTTTCCAAAAATGGGATTTTCCTCAAAATTGGCCTATGCCCAACACAACCCAATGATAGTGCTTTATCTCTCCATATTATTTTCATGCAACACCATTCACTTCTCAAAATGTGGCTCTCAAAACCAATGTTGCACCCCATATGCTTTTTATCTCTCATTCACTTTCACGATGTGACATCAGTTATCCTTTGTAGATCGGGCACGTTTGCAACCATTGGATGAGCAGGACGTGCACCTTCACTAGTGCTCGGTTCTTAAGCCTTGGTCACGTGATATAACCCATATTTTAAAGGGGATTAAGTCTATTTAAGCCACAATTATCCCTTTTTTAAGATCTCAATAAGCACCCAGGTGTTGGAAAATTAGCCTTGGGCCCTCAGGGATTGATTTTTTCCGTTGATTTATATAGGTCCCTTGAGCATCTACTAGCCCTTTCGATCTAGGGGCTCTGTAATCTCTCCTTCAACCACAACTATGAGATAATAAAACCAAATAATGCCTTCAATGAACTATATTATATTTTATTATATTGGGTTTTCAATACATGTGCTAATGACTTGTAATAGAGTTAAGAGAGGTGTAGTAAAACATATCCATCCAATTGGTTATGTAGGAAATCAAGGGAGGAGAGAGATACATGAACATTCATGTTCAAAGAAACTCCAACAATCTTGAGCACCATGGTATCTTGGGTCAAATATTTATTAATAGAGAGACCCAACCCTCAAATAGGAAGGATTTATCAACATAATATCGATAATTTTGTTTCAGCACTTGCCTATCTCTAGTCTAAAAAACCACCAAGATCAAATCAATCGTTGGTTCCCCTATGTCGATTTTGACACTTCAATGTTTTGAACCTATTCATATCAATCTCTAATCTATTTATTAAATTAAAAGGGTGGGTATGTTGTGTTCCATAAATATTGTTCTAACCAAGATTGTCCTAAGATAATGGGTAAGTAGAGGTGCTAACCTATCCATCATATTTCTAGTGAATAACATATCCATTAGGTGTAATGGTTAATGATATTGTGTTTCATAAGAAATAAGCAAGTGAGTCAAGTTTGAGTGGATCCAATAAGACTTCCTCAACATAGGTTATTTTCTTCATTAGTTATTGAACCAATACAACACACACACACACACACACACACATTATAATATATTTATCAAAATGTATTTGAATCAATCTCCATGACCTCACTTGACTTCAAGCATCAGGAAAAAAAAACTAGCTTTGAATCTAGTTGTAATGAGTAGCCTTTTCTTGCCACTTTAAACTAGATAGTGCTTTCCCTAGTGGGGCAGTGTTGTGGCCACAACATCTCCCCTACATTTTTTATTGAATAATCATAAGAAAAGGGATCCCATACTAAAAGTTTTAGCTACAATTCCTAATATACTACTACTATGATCTTACTATATATGCTTTGACCACCTAAGGGGTTAGGGGTTTGGATCTTTATTGATTGTTTATCTTTGAGGAGGTTTTTTTATTGATAATAGTCTATTTTCTCTTGCACTTCTTTTATGTTCTTCATTAGTTTTTTATTTATGATGTTCCACGTTAACCCTTTGGGGTGAGATTGGTTGGTTTTATTTTAATCCTTTTGCACTCATTGTTTTTAATGTATTGTTGATCCTATTTATTGCAGGGTTTAATGCTCTATCTTATACCTTGAAGAGAATTTTCTTTAGGGGAATTTTTTATTTCTTATGAAGAGAATTTAATTACCTTAATGGAAACCCCAAATTTGTTTGATATTCCTTAACAGGAACCCAAAATTTTCATGCATGCAACAAAATTTAAACTCCATGTCATGCCTTTTTTAAAACCTAAGTTTTTATTTAAGGAAAACCCCAAATTAATTTGTTTGATATTCCTTAGTACGAACCCAAAATTTTCATGCATGCATCAAAATTTAGACTCCATGCCATGCCTTTTTAAACCTCAAGTTTTTATTTACAGAAAACCCCAAATTTTTATTTTCCTATTTTGAGAGGGAAACGCCAATTTTAATGTACGTAGAACTTCATTTTCCATGCCCTCTAACTTGGAGGAACCCCAAATTTAGCTCATTTTCCAAACTCCATGTCATGCCTTTTTTTTTGAAACCTCAAGTTTTTATTTAAGAAAAACCCCAAATTAATTTGTTTGATATTCCTTAGTAGGAACCCAAAATTTTCATGCATGCAACAAAATTTAGACTCCATGTCATGCCTTTTTGAAACCTCAAGTTTTTATTTACGGAAAACCCCAATTTTTTATTTTCCTATTTTGAGAAGAAAACGCCAATTTTAATGTACGTAGAACCTCATTTTCCATGCCCTCTAACTTGGAGGAACCCCAAATTTAGTTCATTTTCCATGCCCTCTAACTTGAAGGAACCCCAAACGAGCAGGAACCCAAAATTTCCATGTATGCAACAAAATTTAGACTCTATGTCATGCCTTTTTTGAAACCTCAAGTTTTTATTTACGGGAAACCCCAAATTGTCCTATTTTGAGAGAAACTGGAAATCCCAAATTTTTATCTTTCCTATTTTGAGAGAGAAACAAATTGTCCTATTTTGAGAGAAACTGAAAATCCCAAATTTTTATCTTTCCTATTTTGAGAGAGAAACAAATTGTCCTATTTTGAGAGAAACTGGAAATCCCAAATTTTTATCCTTCCTATTTTGAGATAGAAACAAATTGTCCTATTTTTGAGAGACACTGAAAATCCCAAATTTTTATCTTTCCTATTTTGAGAGAGAAACGCCAATTTTAGTATACGTAGAACCTCATTTTCCATGCCCTCTAACTTGGAGGAACCCCAAATTTATCGAGATTTGGGCTATTTTGAGAAAGAAACGCCAATTTTAGTATACGTAGAACCTCATTTTCCATGCCCTCTAACTTGGAGGAACCCCAAATTTATCGAGATTTGAATACCCAGAGTCAATTTTCCTTTATTTCTCAAGTCATTTAGATCACGGATATCCTCAAATATACAATTTGAAATTTATTGTGTGTTGAAGTCCATACCATTCGTGGTTTTGCACGAAATTTATGTTGGGAGGTATAAAATTTATAAAATATTTTCAACCAAATCCCAAATCCCATGATGCATGTGGGATAAGTCCCTAAGCTCGCAAATCAATGGGTGAGATTTCCTTTGTGGCAAGATCAACGGTTGTTGTAGCTCGGAGTGTTGTTGACCACAATTCAAGCCTGGAATTCCCAAATCCGATAAGAAACTACTCGTTTGAAATTTTAGGATGTGAATATTAATATGATCAGTTGCTTGATGGATTGATTAAGCTACCCAAATAAATCATGCATTCCTCCAACAAGCACGGAACCAAGTTCTCCATTGTTTTTTAGATATGGAACATACATCCCATTAGGATATTGAGAAGTCATCCCACGAAATTGCAGAGAAAACCTCAAATTAATAGAAAATGGAAAACCCCAAATATGGCGCTGAGATTATCCTTTTGATGCATTTCTTAAGAATTATGGATTCCCAAATTATGCTAATCCAGATCCTAGTTTTGTTGGCATATCTGGATTCCATTAATTAGAATAACTTTTCTTGTTCGGGGATTGAATTACACCCATGACAGGATATTACCCATTTAATCAACAACTAGGATTATTAGAATACAGTGGCCTATCCTTACCATATTGTATTTGATATTTGGACTTAAATAGTTGTTTCTTTAAACTTTCGGATTTCAAACCTTGCACGGTCTAATTGAAGTTTTCCACATGTCCACCTGAGCTTTCTCCCTCCTTTGCCACATGATACATGTCATCCTTATCTCAGGGCCACTCATTGTTTTCATCCTAAAATACGTAGGGCATGGTCATGATGCCTTCGAAGAATGTAATAAACAACATACGTTAAATATTGAGTGATTGATTTCATATATTTTTATTCATTTTATAAATGTTCTTAATTATTGGTTTTATAAATTTTGTAGGGTGTTAGAAACCAGAGCTGCAAGCTTAAAATGTTAAAATTTGTGTCAAAGACAGGTGTGTTACAAGAAATAAGACATTCTTGCAACAAAATTATAATGTAATCTTGTCAACCTTGTCAAACCTTTTGTCTTCTCAAAAAAATTTAAAATGTTAATACTTCATAAAATGTCATTATCCTTTATTGTGCAAGCTAGGGTCTAGTTTGTGATCTTTTCAACTTTACTTGAAAATGTCAAGTCGTCTTGGTCATTCTAATTATTTAAAGGCCTTGATGATCTTTTCAACTTTATTTGAAAATGTCAAGTCATCTTGATCATTCTAATTATTTAAAGGCCTTGATGATCTTTTCAACTTTGTTTGAAAATGTCAAGTCGTCTTGGTCATTCTAATTATTTAAAGACCTTATGATCTTTTCAACTTTATTTGAAAATGTCAATTCGTCTTGATCATTCTAATTATTTAAAGGCCTTGATGATCTTTTCAACTTTATTTGAAAATGTCAAGTCGTCTTGGTCATTATAATTATTTAAAGACCTTGATTATAAAATGTATGATTTTGCAAAATTATGGATTTTTGTTCCCACTACTACAAGTTGTCATTTTAATTATTTAAAGGCCTTGATTATAAAATGTATGATTTTGCAAAATTATGGATTTTTGTTCCCACTACTACAAGTTGTTATTTTAATTATTTAAAGGCCTTGATTATAAAATGTATGATTTTGTAGTAGTCATTCTAATTATTTAAAGACCTTGATTATAAAATGTATGATTTTGCAAAATTATGCATTTTTGGTCCCACTACTACAAGTTGTCATTCTAATTATTTAAAGGCCTTGATTATAAAATGTATGATTTTGCAAAATTATGGAATTAAGGCCTTGATTATAAAATGTATGATTTTGCAAAATTATGGATTTTTGGTCCCACTACTACAAGTTGTCATTCTAATTATTTAAGGGCCTTGATTATAAAATGTATGATTTTGCAAAATTATGGAATTTTGGTCAGTGAAAGCCATCGACATCACCCACACAAAGCATCGAGGAGGGAGCCCACAAGGAGCATCCCAATGGAGGAGTATAGTGAATGCACTATCCTCTGTCTTTTACTTGTGACAAAATTTCTATTAACAAGAACGTCAAGCAGTCTAGTTATGAAAACAAACCTTCAATGTTAGATGACCCAAAGATAATATGGTACCAAAAATCATTTCGGATATGAAGGAAAAATTTGTGGATCAAATATCAGTTAATGAGCACCCCAAGGCATAGAATCGACAGTCAAGAATTAGTTCCATATATGATGGAGGAGAGTGGCAGTCAAAAGATGACTTTCTTATTCAATCGAGCTCAGTATTTTTAGGCAGCAAATCAAGCACAGATTCGAGGTAGTGGATAAAAATTTAGATTTAAAGAAAAATTGGAAAATCAAAATCCCATATTTAATAGACAGTCAAGTTCAATTCATATTATTTCAGCTACAGGTGGTAGAGCAACTGACAAGATGACTCTAGAACACAGATTGGAAGGAATCCAACTTCAGTTGTCCTAGATTTCTTGCAAATAGATCATGGATTGTTTTATTGTTATGATTGTTTCCTAAAAGATAACATATTCTATTTATTGTACTATGTTATTTAAACCACCATTTTTTAATGTAAAGAGGGGGTTTTTCAGCCTTAGGCCCGAGAGAGGCTTTGAGGGGCATGACTGTGTGCTATATTGTAAGTCAAAGGGTTGATGTCTTTATTTTTCTTAACATTGAATATTCTTGAGAGCTATTTATATTAGATTGTATTTGTTTGTTATCCTTTCTTCTTGCTTGAATGGATTACTATATTTAGAATCAATAGCTATTCATTGATTCTAGATTCGTGAATAGAAAAAAAGTTGTTGTGATTTCTGTTAACACCAGAAGTCACCTCTGGATTGCGGAAGAGGTAAGCCTGATACCCATCATTGTTTGTTGGTTGTTGGCTTAAAAGGTTGGAGGTGAATGGACAAAACTCAACACTAGAATGATGTTACAACACATAACCGGACAAGAAATGCACAGGGAAGTGAGAGCCACATTAAGTTCAGCCAGTGAGTTGAGTTTAAAAGAGAGTAGAGGGAAGACTTGGTGAGAAGACAAACAAAACTGCTATGGGCATCCGGCTTTCCAGCAGCTTCGAGGGGAAAAACTCAGGCTCGATGATGTTCTCGAAACCAAATTTTAGACACTGAAATGTGTCTACAAAGGACACAGTTACAGCTGCAGTATGATCAAACTTCCATCATCCTGCAACTGCAACAGCTCGACTGGATCCTCCAATTCCGAGCCATTCGGTGAGAGAGGGAAAAAGATAACAAGGGGAGCTGATTAAAACTTGTCACTATGCTAGTGTAATCAAACCTATATTACAACAGCATGACAACCCTCAACTGGATCCTCCAATTTTGAGTGTCTTAACATAGTGTTTACAGAGAGATGGAAAGAAACTAACTCCTATTAACCGATAGTCTCAAATCTATTACATAACCAGGCACAACTCTGGTGTTAAAACGTATTACAAAATGGGAGCTTGGCTCAACCAGTTGACCCTTACAAAATATAAAAACTGAGTATATATACTCAGAACTGCTAACGGCCCCCAGGGACATGAACGAACCACTGCATTCAAAACCTTGCGTCTCCTCCTTCTGTTGTCAGGATGCACTTGTCTTCCTCTATCACATGCAAAATTAAAACAGTATGGGCTTTGCAGGAAAACCCATTTACAGAGGAGTTATGGGCTGTCAGCTAGCCGCCACGACCATCCTTTCATGCTTTCCATTTATGTGATGAAACGAGGTTTCAACCACCATCCCCCACTTTCATTAATTGTCTTCATTGGGATCGGGATGAGACCTAACATCCATGAATTCTATAGGTGGTGCCCATGACTTTGTCGAATTAATCTCGACACCTCGAGCCCTGTTGCTCTCCTTCTGCAATCAAAACATGCACTTTCGTGCCTTGGCACAGCTCTTATCCATCGTTCCACATGACCTCGGGCCATGACCCTACGCTTATCTCCTATAAAATTTTGGGGCTTCACATTTCGGGAGTTTACACTCCCCTTGATTTCAAAAATCCCGATGCCCAAAATCGCGAAAACGACCCGTCTGGATCGACAGTCGGATTTTTGTTGAACTTGACAGCCAGGATAATTTTCTCGAACAATCTCAGCCGCTCGTTGCTCGACAGGCGCCTTCCCTTTCTTTATGTCTCTTCTCCCATATGACTGCGGGTTGTGACCCTATACTTAACCAAATAAAATTTTGGGACTTCGCATATCGGGAGTTCTCACTCCCCTTTATTCACAACATCGCGATGCCCAAAATCGCGAAATGGTATATCCAGATCGACAGTCGGATCTGCTTTAAAATTGAAGACCAAGATTGCTTCCCCGAAGACCCCACATCACCAACTCTACGCAACAGGTGCTAATCTTCTTCCCAGACCCGCACACCATAGGGCCACGAGCTATGACCATGGGCCCAAACTTTGAGCGATTCGCGATTTTTCTTGTCGAGAGTTTGCATTGTGCTCCATGCTCGAACCTCTGATATGAGAAATTGTGATTTCGCATTATCTACTGCCACGTGCCCCTCTGCTTTAGACAACCCAAATCAAATTGTCATTGTGGGACCACATACCATCGACACTCTTGGGAAGACTTTTCTTTGGCCCTGATCTTGCACCACGCGTCCCCTGGAATGGACGAACCTGATTATTTCATGATTTCGCATGTCGCCAGTTTTCAGGACTCACCCTCCTACTTTCCCGACTCACGAAATCACGAAAATATGACCCAATGGTCCATATCTCTCCCTTGATCAACGACTACGATCTTTTTGCGATTTTGTGTTTCGGGAGTCTCTGATGTGATCAACTCTCGACCTCCCGATTCAAAAAATCGTGACTATGATGATCGTGCACCACATGTCCCTCTAAAATGAATGGCCCAGATCTCACGATTTCAGGCCATGGTCTGATGCTAAACTTTGTGCAACTCTATAATCTCGATCACCTGATGGTCATCGGTGTAATTTATCTGATGGATCCGATGACTGAGACTGGGCCTGTGCTTGATGGTTTTTTTCCCACCGGGTATGTGCGTGACTTTGCATAATCGTGCCCCGACTTTGGATAAAAGTGCATATGGTGGGTTTTTTTAAACCCCTTTTCTCGCATTTGGTTACCCAATGGCCAACTTCAAAGGAAAAACATCCCCTTGCAAGAACAAGTGCTAACAATAGGCTCCATGGGGGATAGAGTCCTCCCTGCGAGGCTCTAAGATCTCCTTTTGCAGTTCTAGTCGCCTTCTGTTGGGCTATGGATTCAAGCTCAAAACACACTATTGAAAATACAGGCCAAAAGTAAAAACAAAAATAAACACACATGCTCGAAGGAGCTTATTTATGTACAGTCCTAAACTAATAAAATTTTACATAGTGCTAGGTGAAAGGAAACTTCCACCATAGCCAATCAAGTAACTTCCCAAATGGAAGCTCCTTTACTCTGTTGGTGATCACTAGCAGCTGATGCAACCACGACAACGGAATGGTTACATCCTTTAGCTTTCCTTTTAATGTTGAGGTCAGGATAAATCTAGGTGGCTTCAAAACATGAAGGAAGTACAAATCCATGTACTCCTTCACAGGCTCGTAGGCCAAATGGAGAACTCCCAAAAAATTATAATAGGCGGCCATCTCTATTATGAAACTGCTCACACATGGCTAAATCTCTCTGGTAGGTACAGGAGGGTGATCAGTCGATACATGATGACTGATCTCAGGTGATGGCTAATCATTAACAGGTTCTAAACAAGAGATAAATTGCTCCTTCTGTTGCTCCTCTGGTTCTTTTGGTTCTTCTTCTTGGCTCTCCCAAGGGTCAAATTCATAATCATCATAAACATGACCTGTGGGAAAACTATGCTCTTCATCTTGCTTCTTAGTGTCTTCGGTAGGTCTAGGAGGGATGATTTCCTCAAGATAATCTTTCTTAATGAACAAAGGATAAGGCCCAACACTCTGTTCTTGGAAATCCTACACATCCAACTCAGAACTTGATTTGTAACTGTCATATACAGGCTGGTCACTTCTCTGGTCAGTGAACTGTGATGTGGGGTTCTGTTGCTCTTTGTCTGAATAATCCTCAAAGATAGGGACAATACGCCAAAGTGGAATGATCTCCCAATCCTTCCTTTCAGTCCCGAATGTGAACACATCATGGGACATCTCATGAAGAAAAAGAGAAGAATCCTCCTCCACAATGGTTCATTCCTTTAAAACCGAGACAACAGGCTTATGAGGGGCAGAAACTAATGTCTCTACCACCATGGAATCTTGAATACTACCCTCATCATTAGGGCCTCCAAGAACAATAGCTTCAAGAACTGGAAAATCCTCTGTATTTTCTTCAAAAAGGCAGTAGTCATGATCTGCCTTCAATTCTTCTATCTCTGCAGAGAGATATTCTACCATCTCTGTCAACATGCCCAGAGCATCCTCCTCTTCATGGTCCTCATCCTCACATCTTTCATAAGACACAGCCACGTATTGATCATGGCCTTCATATTCCTCACAACAATTATGACAGATTAACTCAAAGGAATAATGCCTTTGATAGTGCCTACCGAAGGCTGTATGAAACTCTCTCAGGGATGAGATGCTAGCAGGGGGTAAAGAATGATACCATTCATGAGCATCCCCTGCTAATGAGAACATGAACATTTTTAATAATAGATCCTCGTGATGTATATCCCATTGATGCATGAGTTTGTGAAACTCATGGAGATGTTGAGTAGGGTTGTCCTCTACATGCCCTCTAAATATGGGAAAATAATCACCCCATTCATCCACGGTAGGGACAACATTAGGAAAACCAGGAACAACAGAAAAAATAAAAGGAGAAAACCTCTGAGATAGGATTTTTTCCATTTCAAACCAGTGGAGTCGCTAAACAATCCCTCAACCATGGAGTCTCCAGGGGAATGATATCCAGAATGAGTGTGTCTGGCCTTCGTTCACCATCAAAGGCTAGATCTTATCATTGTTGTTCCCTAGAGAACTTCTCAAGATGAGAAGGAAGCTATTGAAAACCTTCTCGAGAAAGCTCCTCTAGGTTAACTTTCAGGTGTGCTAGAAGTAGTCACGCTAAAACAGTGGAGTGGAAACAGTGGAGTCACCAGGTGCACAGTTGCAATATTTGAAGTACTAAGTTCTGATGCACCTTCAGAACTAGTAAGCTTTGACGTTCAATCGCAGGGAAAATATTCAATTTCATCCCCAGCAATGACGCTAGAAATGTTAGCACCAGAAGTCACCTCTGGATTGCGACAGAGGTAAGACTGGTACCCATCAGTCTTTGTTGGTTGTTGGCTTAAAAGGTTGGAGGTCAATGGAAAAAACTCAACACTATAATGATGTTACAACACAAAACCAGACAAGAAATGCACATGGAAGTGAGGACTACATTAAGTTCAGCCAGTGAGTTGAGTTTAAAAGCGAGTAGAGGGAAGACTTTGTGAGAAGACAAACAAAATTGTTATGGGCATCTGGCTTTCCAACAGCTTCGAGGGGAAAAACTTAGGCTCGATGATGTTCTCAAAACCAAATTTCAGACACTGAAATGTGTCTACAAAGGACACAGTTACAGCTGCAGTATGATCAAACTTCCATCATCCTGCAACTACAACAGCTCGACTGGATCCTCCAATTCTGAGCCATTTGTTGCAAGAGGGAAAAAGATAACAAGGGGAGCTGATTAAAACTGGTCACTATGCCAGTGTAATCAAACCTACATTACAACATCATGACAACCCTCGACTAGATCCTCCAATTCTGAGTGTCTTAACACAATGTTTACAGAGAGATGGAAAGAAACTAACTTCTATTAACTGACAATCTCAAATATATTACATAACCAGGCACAACTCTGGTGTTAAAATGTATTACAAAATGGGAGCTCTGCTCAACCAGTAGACCCTTACAAAATATAAAAACTGAGTATATATACTCAGAACTGCTAACGACCCCCAGGGACACAAACACACCACTGTGTTCAAAGCTTTGCATCTCCTCCTTTTGTTTTCAAGCTACACTTGTCTTCCTCTATCAGATGTGAAATTAAAATAGTATGGGCTTTGCAGGAAAACCCATTTACAGAGGAGTTATGGGCTATCAGCTAGCCACCATGGCCATCCTTTCATGCTTTCCATTTATGTGATGAAATGAGGTTTAAAACACCATCCTCCACTTTCATTAACTGTCTTCATTGGGATCGAGATGAGCCCTAACCATGAATGCTCTAGGTGGTGACCATGACTTTGTCGAATTAATCTTGACGCCTCGAGTCCTGCTGCTCTCCTTCTGCAATCAAAACAGGCACTTTCGTCCCTTGGCACAACTCTTATCCATCATTCCACATGACCTCAGGCCATGACCCTACGCTTATCCCCTATAAAATTTCAGGGCTTCACATTTCGGAAGTTTGCACTCCCCTTGATTTCAAAAATCCCGATGCCCGAAATCTCAAAAATGGCCCGTCTGGATCGATGATCGGATTTTCGTTGAACTTGATGGCCAAGATCATTTTCTCGAACAATCTCAGTCACTCGTTGCTCAACATGCGCCTTCCCTTTCCTTATGGCTCTTCTCCCATATGACCGTGGGATGTGACCCTATACTTAACCAGATAACATTTTAGGACTTTGCATATCAAGAGTTCTCACTCCCCTTGATTCACAACATCACGATGCCCGAAATCGCGAAATGGTCATATCCAGATCGACGGTCGGATCTTCTCTAAAATTGATGGCCAAGATTGCTTCCCTGGAGACCCTACGTCACCAAATCTACGCGGTAGGTGCTAATCTTCTTCCCGGACCCGCACACCATAGGGCCATGGGTTATGACCATGGGCCCAAAATTTGTGCGCTTCACGATTTTGCGTGTCGGGAGTTTTCATTGTGCTCCATGCTTGAACCTCTGATATGCGAAATTGTTATTTCACATTATCTATTGCCACGTGCCCCTCTGATTTAGATGGCCCAGATCAAATTGTCATTGTGGGACCACATACCATCGACACTCCTGGGAAGAATTTTCTTTGGCCTGGATCCTACGCCACGCATCCCCTGGAATGGACAGCTTGATTATTTTGCGATTTCGCATGTCACGAGTTTTCAGGACTTTCCCTCCTACTTTCCCGACTCAAGAAATCACGAAAATATGACCCAATGGTCCAGATCTCGCCCTTGATCAATGGTTGTGATCTTTTCGTGATTTTGTGTTTCGGGAGTCTTTGATGTGATCGACTCTCGACCTCCCGATTCACGAAATCACGACTATGTTGATCGTGCGCCACATGTCCCTCTGAAATGAACGGCCCATATCTCACGATTTCGGGCCTTGGTCTGATGCTAAACTTTGCGCAACTCTATAATCCTGATCGCCCGATGGTCGTCGGTCTAATTTATCCGATGGATCCGATGGCTGAGACTAAGCATGTGCTTGATGTATTTTTGCCTACCAGGTATGTGCGCGCCTTTGCATAATCGTGCCCCAACTTTGGATAAAAATGCATATGGTGGGTTTTTTTAAACCCCTTTTCTCGCATTTGGTTACCCAATGGCCAACTTCAAAGGAAAAACATCCCCTTGCAAGAATAAGTGATAACACTAGGCTCCATGGGGGATAGAGTCCTCCCTACAAGGCTCTAAGATCTCCTTTTGCAGTTCCAGACGCCTTTTGTTGGGCTATGGAGTCAAGCTCAAAACACACTGCTAAAAATACAGACCGAAAGTAAAAACAAAAATAAACACACATGCTCGAAGGAGATTATTTATGTACAGTTCTAAACTAATAAAATTTTACATAGTGCTAGGTGAAAGCAAACTTCCACCTTGGCCAATCAAGTAACTTCCCAAATGGAAGCTCCTTTACTCTGTCAGTGATCACTAGAAGATGATGCAACCGCGACAACAGAACCGTTACATCCTTTAGCTTTCCTCCTAATGTTGAAGTCAGGATAAAGTTGGTCGGCTTCAAAACATGAAGGAAGTACAAATCCATGTACTCCTTCACAGGCTCGTAGGCCAAATTGCAAACTCCCAAAAATTTCTAACAGGAAGCCATCCTTGTTACGCAACTACTCACACATGGATGAATCTCTCTAGTAGGTATAGGAGGGTGATCAGTCGATACAGGATGACTGATCTCAGGTGATGGTTTCTCATTAATAGGTTCTGAACAGGAGATAAATTGCTCCTTCTGTTGCTCCTCTGATTCTTCTGGTTCTTCTTCTTGGCTCTCCCAAGGGTCAGATTCATAATCATTATAAATAGGACCCATGGGAAAAATCTTCTCTTCATCTTGCTGCTTAGTGTCTTCGGCAGGTCTAGGATGGATGACTTCATCAAGATAATATTGCTTAATGAACAGAGGATAAGGCCCAATAGTCTTTTCTTGCAAATCCTACACATCCAGCTCAGAACTTGATTCGTAACTATCATATACAGGTTGGTCACTTCTCTAGTTGGTGAACTATGATGTGGGGCTCTGCTACTCTTCGTCTGAATAATCCTCAAATCTAGGACACCAGGCCAAATTGGAACGATCTCCCAATCCTTCCTTTTAGTCTCGAATGTGAACACATCATGGGACATGTTGTCAAGAAAAAGAGAAGAATCCTCCTCCACAATGGCGCGTTCCTTTAAACTGAGACAACAAGCTTATGAGGAGAAGAAACTAATGTCTCTACCACCATGGAATCTTGAATACTACCCTCATCAGTAGGGCCGCCAAGAACAACATCTTCAAGAGCTGGAAAATCCTCTGTATTTTCTTCAAAAAGGCAGCAGTCATGATCTGCCTTCAACTCTTCTATCTCTGCAGAGAGATATTCTACCATCTCTGTCAACTCGCCCAGAGAATCCTCATCTTCATGGTCCTCATCCTCACAGCTTTCATAAGACACAGCCACGTCTTGATCATGACCTTCATATTCCTCACAACAATTATGACAGATTAAATCAGAGGAATAATTCCTTTGACAGTGCCTACTGAAGGCTGCATGAAACTCTCTCAGGGAGGATATGCTAGCAGGGGGTAAAGAATGATACCATTCACGAGCATCCCCTACTAATGACATCATAAACATTTTTAATAATACATCCTCATGATGTATATCCCATTAATGCATGAGTTCTTAAAACTCAAGGAGATGTTGAGCAGGGTTGTCCTCTACATGCCCTCTAAATATGGGCAAATAATCACCCCATTCATCCACATTAGGGACAACATTAGGAAAACGAGGAACAACAGAAAAAATAAAAGGAGAAAACCTCAGAGCCAGGATTTTGTCCATTTTGAACCAGTGGAGTCACCAAACGAGCCCTCAACCATGGAGTCGCCAAGTGAATGATATGCAGAATGAGTGCGTATGGCCTTCGTTCACCATCAAAGGCCAGATCTTATCGTTTTTGTTCCCTAGAGAACTTCTCAAGATGAGAAGGAAGCTGTTGAAAACCTTCTTGAGAAAGCTCCTCTGGGTCAACTTTCAGGTGTGCTAGAAGTAGTCACACTGAAATAGTGGAGTGGAAACAGTGGAGTCGCCACAGTGGAGTCTCCAGGTGCACAGTTGCAATATTTGAAGTACTAAGTTCTTATGCACCTTCAGAACTAGCAAGCTTTGTCGTTCAATCCTAGGGAAAATCTTCAATTGCATCCCCGACAATGGTGCCAGAAATTTTAGCACCAGAAGTCACCTCTGGATTGCTGCAGAGGTAAGCCTGATACCCATCAGGGTTTGTTGGTTGTTGACTTAAAATGTTGGAGGTCAATGGACAAAAATCAACACTAGAATGATGTTACAACACAGAACCAGACAAGAAATGCATAGGGAAGTGAGGGCCACATTAACTTCAGCCAGTGAGTTGAGTTTAAAAGCGAGTAGAGGGAAGAATTGGTGAGAAGACAAATGAAATTGCTATGGGCATCCATCTTTCCAGCAGCTTGGAGGGGAAAAACTCAGGCTCGATGATGTTCTCGAAACCAAATTTTAGACACAGAAATGTGTCTACAAAGGACACAGTTACAACTGCAGTATGATCAAACTTCTATCATCCTGCAACTGCAACATCTCGACTGAATCCTCCAATTTCGAGCCATTCGGTGCGAGAGGGAAAACGATAACAAGGGGAGCTGATTAAAATTGGTCACCATGCTAGTGTACTCAAACCTACATTACAGTATCATGCCAACCCTTGACTGGATCATCCAATTTAGAGTGTCTTAACACAGTATTTATAGAGAGATGGAAAGAAATCGACTTCTATTAACTCACTATCTCAAATCTATTACATAACCAGGCACAACTCTGGTGTTAAAACGTATTACAAAATGGGAGCTTTCCTCAACCAATTGACCCTTACAAAATCTAAAACATGAGCATATATAATCAGAGCTACTAACGGCCCCCAGGGACACGAACAAACCACTGAATGTAAATATTTTCATCTCCTCCTTCTGTTGTCAGGATGCACTTGTCTTCCTCTCTCAGATGTGAAATTAAAACAGTATGGACTTTGCAGGAAAACCCATTTATAGAGGAGTTATGGGCTGTCAGCTAGTCACCACGGCCATCCTTTCATGCTTTCCATTTATGTGATGAAACGAGGTTTCAACCACCATCCACCACTTTCATTAATTATCTTCATTGGGATCGGGATGAGCCCTAACATCCATGAATGCTCTAAGCGGTACCCATGACTTTATCGAATTAATCTCAACGCCTCGAGCCCTGCTGCTCTCCTTCTGCAATCAAAATGGGCACTTTTGGCCCTTGGCACAACTCTCATCCATCGTTCCACACGACCTCGGACCATGACCCTATGCTTATCCCCTATGAAATTTTGGGGCTTCGCATTTTAGGAGTTTGCACTCCCCTTGATTTCAAAAATCTCAATGCCCGAAATCGTGAAAATGGTCCATCTGGATCGACAGTCGGATTTTCGTTGAACTTGACGGCCAGGATCATTTGCTCGAACAATCTCAGCTGCTCGTTGCTCGACAGGAACCTTCCCTTTCCTTATGGATCTTCTCCCATATGACTACAGGTTGTGACCCTATACTTAACCAAATAACATTTCGGGACTTCGCATATCAGGAGTTCTCACTCCCCTTGATTCACAACATCGCGATGCCTGAAATCGTGAAATGGTCATATCCAGATCGACGGTCAGATCTACTCTAAAATTGATGGCCAAGATTGCTTCCCCGAAGACCCCATGTCACCAGCTCTGCATGACAGGTGTTGATCTTCTTCTCAGACCCACACACCATAGGGCCACGAGCTATGACCATGGGCCCAAACTTTGAGCACTTCGCGATTTCGCATGTCGGGATTTTACGCTGTGCTCCATGCTCGAAATTTCGATATGAGAAATCATGATTTCTCATTATCTACTGCCACGTGCCCCTTTGCATTAGATGGCCCATATCAAATTGTCATTGTGGGACCACATACCATCGACACTACTGGGAAAAATTTTCTTTGGCCCGGATCCTGCGCCACGCGTCCCCTGGAATGGACGACCCTGATTATTTCACGATTTCTCATGTCGCGAGTTTTCAGGACTCACCCTCCTACTTTCCCGACTCATGAAATCGTGAAAATATGACCCAACCGTCCAGATCTCTCCCTTGATCAATGACTGCGATCTTTTCGTGATTTCGCGTTTCGAGAGTCTCTGATGTGATCGACTCTCGACCTCCCGATTCGTGAAATTGTGACTATGTTGATTGTGTGGCACATGTCCCTCTGAAATGAACGGCCTAGATCTCACGATTTTGGGCCTTGTTCTGATGCTAAACTTTGTGCAACTCTGTAATCTCGATCGCCCGATGGCCACTGGTCTAATTTATCTTATGGATCCGACGGCTAAGACTGAGCCTGTGCTTGATGGATTTTCGCCCACCAGGTATGTGTGCGCCTTTTCATAATCATGCCCCGACTTTGGATAAAAATGCATATGATGGGTTTTTTTAAACCCCTTTTCTCGCATTTGGTTACCCAATGGCCAACTTCAAAGGAAAAACATCCCCTTGCAAGAATAAGTGCTAACAATTTCCTATCATTAGTGTATTTTATTTCAAGTATTCTTCCATTCATTTTTCAAGAATAATTTATGTTCAATGGGTGTTCTAATTTATTTTTTCTCCTTTCTTCTCTTCACCATAATTCAAATTTCTTATCTGATAGGTAGCTTGATTGCCTTCGGTCAATAAGACATTTATATGACTCCATTCCCAATGGTTTAAATCATTGATCGACATATATTTTATCGATTTGTTGTCTTTCGTTTTACTCATATGATTTACTTACTTGATCCAAATTCCATCAAATCAACCATTGCAATAACTAAGATGTTCTAGGAATTCGCTCCCAACAGTCAAAGAGCATCTTCTAGAACTAACATAGGGTAAATTATGGAGAATTCTATAACCTTGGAAATGTATAAATTGAATCAATATTTACAGAAAAACAAACATTTCATGGAGACACTCATATAACCAATTAAATTTGTTATGTAGTAGGAGACCTTAAGTTAGGAAAACAATAAAACTCGTAATTGTGTGAGTACTTAAAAAATATGTTTCATTTGTTATTCGCCAATTATTTTTGGGAAATGAATATTGAACCTTGAATTGGAAAAGGGAATAGTTGTAATTGCAAAGAAAAGAGAGGAAGTGAAGATTCTATATGAGGAATGGTTCATGGGGTAGTGACTGCAAAAATACTATAAATGGAATCTCTCCTTTAGGGGAAAGGGGTTGGAAAATATGAAATTGAGGTATTGAATATTATTATAAATGTTTAATGAAATATTGAAGGTCGTTTGGGGATTTTTATTTTACTTCAGTATGAGGAACTATTTATGAAGAATGGATACAAGGAAGAGCTAGTTCATGATCAATTTATGTGATTGACATTGTTTGTAAATTGATAATATTACTATAGTATTCTCATTTATGAATTTGCTTAGTGAAATATTATGAACTAGTTATGAGTGTGATTGTAGGGACATACTCATATCATTTATATGCAATTGAATATTCTAGTAAGGTTTATGCTAGTAGATATGAACTCCCTCCTATTTATAGTCATATTTAACTGTATGCTTCAATCACATTTTTTTCATGGTTAGAATGGACTACATTTTCATGTTAGATTACGATGCATTTAGAATTTAGAATATTGCAAGTGAACATGTCTCCCTTCAAGGAGAAATATTTTAAATTGGTGGAAATCGGGCCCACATACTAGAATAAATTTCCATACCAAATGAGAGTAAGTTTAATTAGGACATTCTATCAGGAAAGTCTCCCCTTGTTGATGTAGGTCATTTTTTACCCATCAATAGGAAGGTAGAAAAAAGTACACAATATTTTCTTTTCTTTTATGAATATTTGAACACCTCATATGCTAATGGCCAATATGTATTACTCGTTGGATTAGATCAAATTGCAGGTTTATTGTTGTCCAATAAATACACCAACAAAAAAAAATTGTGTGTACGTTAATTTAGGGGAAATAATTGCATTTCTTTAGCATGTTGTTGTTGATTTTTCATAAGCTAGGTTAAGCATGAAGTTCATTTCATTTTTAGCATTCCACTTAACCATAAAAAATAATGTTTCAACAACCAAGATCACAAGAAGAAACACCATGCACAAGAACACAAGAAGTATCCTCAGAAACCCTTCTCAACAAAGGAAGAAATCCCAGCCAAATCCTTTGCTATATTATTCAAGAGAAATACCTTCACCACCAAGAAATACCTAACACACAAGAGGGTGCTCAAACCCTAGAAGAAGAGCACCCAAGAGAGGTGCACACCTTTTCCCAAGTAGATGTACTTGCTAAAATTTCCAAACTCGCAAGAAAGATATGTTTCCATAATGGGGATTTTACTTTTACTTATACTAATCTAAACCTGTCAACTGAAGTGTCAATTGGCTCAACAGGGCCGACCTCACTAAGTCACAATATAATTATTATTATTATTATTATTATTAACCATATTAATTATCTTTTACATTTATTATTAATCACATTAAGGTGGGGTCGACCTGTACCCTTTGCATAACAATTAGGGTTGCAGGTAGGTCTGACTCTTGAAAAACATATAGCAAGGGATCTGATACACCCACTAGTGCTCGTTCACTAGGGGCACATCCATAGGGTTGTCATATCTCTGGATCACTGCATTACACAAAAGAGCCAGATCTTCACAAGTTCACCTATGCTCATCCACAGGCATGTCCACTCTACAGATCTTCTTTCCCACTGCCTCACACAGGAGAATCATCTAGAGTCTTCTCATCAACTTTGCTACTCAGAGGAGGCTAATACATCATATTCATTTATGTTCACATGATGATGCACTCAACACTTTGGGATTTCACACATTCACCTTGTGCTTAGCCACATGCACGTTCAACTCAACAGATCACCTTTCCCACTGGATAATCATCTGGAGTTCTTCTCAACTCTCTGAATGGAGGATTTCATCTCTACGTTCCTAGATCTGTCTCAGGTAGGAAACACATACCCTTCTTAGGGGCTTTCTCTCAGGTTTGTAAGCTAAAAGAAAGACTTACATAGCTGCAATGATCCACACTTCACGGGTTTGTAAGCTGGAGAATGCCTCACATAGATGCATTCATCAACACTCCCTCTCAGCTAGGGAGTCATTCTTTATCATTCCAAGTCTCACATGGATGTATTTTGAATTTTTTCTTGGCTGGAGTTATCGACACTCCCTCTCAACTAGGGAGTCATTCTTCATGAAGTTTTTTGGTGAAGATATCTGCAATCTGCTCATGTGTATGAAGGTGCTGCATGAGTACGATTTTCCTCTACATCATATCTCTGATATAAGGATATTTCATCTCATCGTATTTTTATCCATCAGGAAACATTGGGTTCTCAAGGAGCTTTACTCACGGCTCTTGGTTATCATCATAGGATCCTCATGGTCAAGTAAATCTGTCAGAAGCTTGTGAAGCCACATTTATTTGCACACTTGATACTATATACTCTGCCTCTGTGGTACTCAAGGCTACAGAGTTTTGTTTCCTACTGCATTAGGAAACCATGGAAAACTTCACGATAGAACATCACCCGGATGTGCTTTTCCAGTTCACTGTACTTTCTGATCAATTTGAATCGGCATATCCTGCAAAATCAAGTTCATACTGGATGCATATCTTAGGCCATATCCAATTGTTCCTCGTATATATCTCAATACATGTTTTGATGTTATCTAGTGAGTCTGTCTCGGTTGACTCATGAAATTACTAGACACATTCACTGCATGGAATGAATCAATTCTGGTGTTAACCAGATACATTAGTGATCCAATCAGTTGTGGATCAGTCTCATCTGAATTATCATCAATCTTATCCTTTAAATCCATCACGATGGATTTTGCATTCTTTTATACTGAACTTCTTTAATATTTTCACTGTATATTTTCCTTGACTCGGGAAAATCTTATCAGTCCTCTGTCATACTTCTTGTCCCAAGAAGTAGTGCATAATACTCAAATTATTCATCTTGAATTCATAAATCAAGGATTACTTGTATCCAACAACAGGGCTTTCTGAATAAGTCATTAGGATCATGCTCTCGTCACCAACACTGTAATGATATAGGTTTGGATCAACAACACTCTTCCTGAAATCCAAGCTCATCAAGAATCTATCTATCTGATATAGTTTCCAACTCATGGATGGAAGTGTATTGTGTTCACTGGGTCAAGTGTCTCATCATAGACAACTCCCTTTTTTTATGAGAAACCTTTGGCTATATCTATTGTTTTGTATTTCTCAACACTTCCATCAGTTGCATTCTTGATCTTATAGATCCACTTGGAAGTTACCATAGACTTCCCTTCTGGTCCCTGAATAATATCTTATACATCGTTCTTTAAGATATACTGATATTCTTTTGTTATGGCATCTTGACATACCTGTTATCTTGTTTCTTTTCTAAGACAAGAAGGCTCAACATCAATGAAGTGGCTCATGACTGAAGGATAGCTTGAAAATCTCTTTTTCTTTCTTGGGATGTGCCTTGAGAGGCTTGTATGTTTCTCTGCCTCTTGCAGAGTGAGTCTAGGTAGGAATTTTATGCCCTACTCCAATATCTATGAACATATCAGCTGGAGAAACTGGATCAGCTGGAATAATGTTTGTATCCCTATGGACTGCTGAAGGGGGAGAAGGTATTATCTCACTGTCAATCTCTATCTGAGATTCTCTGGGTCTTTGAAAATTCATTGTATCCTTTCTTTCTAAAGGATCTAGCTTGGAATTCTTCTCTTTGGGTACATAAAAATACACTGGGCACCCAAATATCCTAAAGTGTTCAATCTCAGGATTCACTCTGGTGGAGACTTCTTTGGGAGTTGTGTTTCTCAAAGTCTGGTGAAGAATCTTGTTTTGAACATATATTGTGTCATGCATGCTTCTGCCCATAGAATCATACAAGGATTCTGATCATGCATTATTGCATTGCTTTTCTCAATGATGGTTCTATTCTTCTTCTTTCTCAAATAGATTTGACTCCTTCCGAGTCAAGTGGCTCCCTTTGAAGGATAAACATCTTCCTTTTCTTGTTAACCTATCTAGAACAAGAAAACAAAAAGAACCAACAAAAGAATGTCTCCTAAAGGAGAATAATGAGTACATCTCTAGAATCAAAACAATTTAAGGAATGTTTTCACAGCTACAACACCTACTTGTAATGTAGAAAACTTATAGACATATAGGTTAGAGGAATGTCAATTACAACAATCAAACATGGAGTCTTTACTTTGAGTGTTTTGTTCCTCTGAATGCACTGAGATCCCTTTGGATCCATGACTTCAACAAAGGTTCCTTCCTCCTGCAATTTCCCTCATGATAATGATACAAATAATATATACAAGTGCATACCTGAGGATGCTGATATGATTTATCCAATGGCTCTTGGATGATCTCTATCCTCTGAGATATTTATGAAGAATATAGTCACGGTGTCACCTTTTGTCATCTTTGTTATTTTGAAGCTGGCCCTTCAATGTAAGGGCTTGATTAGGTGATTGGCTTCCTTGTCCCGATGTCATCTTCCTTCCATTCATTGATAGTTGTCTCTGGTAAAACATTTTGTATTACCCACAATAAGTCTTCCTCTGAAGTCTAGTCTTTCAAGAATTTTTAAGTTTCTTGATTCATCAAGCTTATCTTCCATCATAGTTTTTGTTCATCATAATTTTAGATTCTTCACAACCCTTTGTCAACTAGGCTAGAAAAACTAATGATTAGGCTAGGATAGCACTTTTAGGTTTTATTGGACTTATGAATGCCAACAATAATCCTTTGAAATATAGGAGAACACTGGTGAGCTGAAGAGCTCCTTCAATGAGTTTGCAGAAACCCTAATTATGAAATTTTTGCAGAAATTGATGAAACCCTAGGGCCAAAATTTCAAAATGCTCGGAATGTCACTCTGAGAGTCTCTGGAGATGCGTTGGAGGAGGCCGTACACTCCTATGCAAAAATTATCCCCAACGTTCAAGTTTTTAATGGATAAAACACCTCACAAAGGAAGGTCGAACGAATTTTCTGGAAACCCTAGGAGGGATGTACGATTCTGCATAAAAGAGAGGAGACTGGTAGATGCTTATGAAATGGGTTCTTCGAGACCTATGCTTTGATACCATGTTTATTTTTCATAATCTAGGTTAAGCATGAATTTCATTTAATTTTTAGCATTACACTTAAACATAAACAATAATGTTGCAGCAACCAAGATCACAAGAAGAAACATCATGCACAAGAACACAAGAAGTATCCTGCGAAACCCTTCTCAACAAGGAAATAAAACCCAACCAAATCCTTTGTTATATTATTCAAGAGAAATACCTTCACCACCAAGAAATACCTAGCACACAAGAGGGTGCTCAAACCCTAGAAGACTAGCGCCCAAGAGAGGTGTGCACCTTTTCCCAAGTAGATGTACTTGATGAAATTTCCAAACTCACAAGAAATATATGTTTCCACAATGAGGATTTTACTTTTACTTATACTAACCTAAACCTGTCAATTGAAGTGTCTATTCGCTCAACAGGGCAAACCTCACTAAGTCACGATATAATTATTATCATCATCATTATTATTATTATTATTATTAATATTAACCATATTAATTATCTTTTACATTTATTATTAATCACATTAAGGTGGGGCCTACCTGTACCCTTTACATAACAATTAGGGTTACAGAAAGGTCTGACTCTTGAACAACATATAGCAAGGGATTTGATACACCCACTAGTGCTCATCCACTAGGGGCACATCCATAGGGATGTCATATCTCTGGTTCACTACATTACACATAAGAACCAGATCTTCACACATTCACCTGTGCTCATCCATAAGCATGTCCACTCTACAGATCTTCTTTCCCACTGCCTCACATAGGAGAATCATATGGAGTCTTCTCATCAACTCTATTTCTCATAGAAGGATAATACATCATCTTCATTTCTATTCACATGATGATGCACCCAACACTTTGGGATTTCACACATTCACCTTGTGCTCAGCCACAAGCACATCCAACTCAACAGATCGTCTTTCCCACTGGATAATAATTTGGAGTTATTCTCAAATCTTTGAATGGAGGAGGTCATCTCTACGTTCCTATCTCTATCTCAGGAGTTGACCACATACCCTTCTTAGGGGATTTCTCTCAAGTTTGTAATATTAGAGAAAGAATTACATAGATGTAATGATCCACACCTCACGGGTTTGTAAGCTGGCGAATGTCTCACATAGTTGCATTCATCAAAAGTTGTTACAAATACATGTAGCTATATAATAGAATGAATATGAAATGTAAATGTAATATGGAGAATAATATTGACCTACTATCTTATATTTCATGGTATCAAAGCCATCGCTCGATCACCATGCTCAGGTTGAGTACATTGTCATCTAGTAAAGAAGGATCTGGTTGAGGATGCCTTAGTTGAGGACATTGTTGTTCAATGAAGAATATTATTTTAAGGATTATCCATGAGCTTCCAGTTGTTGTGAGAAATATCACCCTATAGACAGGTTGAGCTCCCCTTAGTTTGGTTTTCTTCAACTAAGATAGAATAGAGAAAGTGGACACTAACATCCCTTGCTCATGTCTATTCACACATGAAAACAATAAGAGAGAAAGGAAAAGAGACTGAACCTTTTTTGGAGGTTGTCCTTTTTTGTCCTTGTTTCTCTAGTGTTGGATCCAGTCCTAACTTGGTCAAGATCTCCCTGCACTTAAATAGAAGGATATTCCTCTTCTACTACTTGAAAAAGTTTAGATAAAATAAAATCTAACTACATGAAACAAGAATGATATTCATATGTAAACTTAAAAGAGACCGAAGTATGGGAATATTCCAAGCTATTATTATTAAGAGAAAAAAGAAAGGCTTACACCGATGATGTGGTGCAGATATTCCTCCAAGCTTCTCCTATCCATCCCTTGCATGAATTCCTTGAGATCAAAATGATGATGCTTAAAATGGATTCCTTCCTCCCCCTCACCTTGGAATTCCATCATTATATAGGATTTGGAGGCTTAACCACCATGGAGAATATCACTCACTAAATCCACTAAATTGGGATCTCCAATATTTTTAGGGAGAAAATATCTCTCAAGGATTTTAGAGAGAAAATATCTCTCGAGGATTTTAAGGAGGAAATCTATCAAGATCCATCATATTGGGATTTTGGTTTGAGAAAATATCTCAACCATCCATGAGACTCTCAAATTCTCCTCAAGATTAGGAAACTACATGTGAGGTGGATTCTCACACTAAATTAATTTCCTTTTTTCAATAATAATGAATAATACATGTGCGCATAGTATTTTAACCTTCATATGATACATTTCTCTACTGACGTGTTTAGGGATTATGACAAACACTCCCTCACTAAAGTGTGACAAATCCACACTTAGTAGTGTGGGAATTTGGTGTGTAACAGATGCCCCCTAAAGTGTGATGTCAGAAGAGAAGTTGATGGTTGAAACACTTTAAAAAATTAGGTGCGCCAAGGGGTGTTGGAATAGGAGAGACAGATGGAAGTTGCAAATAAACATAAAACAACCTATATATGAATCATCTCGAGGTAGGCATTTCCATGCTTGGATTAAACTGTCTCAAAGCATGGGCTTTGACCAATATGTTGAAGATCCATGAAAGTGTTAACTAAGGATATGGCCATTGGTGATACAATGTGGATCCATACCTCCATGACTGAATCTGGTCATAGCCACGAAAAAGTACACAGTGGAGCTATGATATGACAAAAACATAGCCACATAACAATACAAAGTGGATCTATGTGACAGTGTACATCAATAAGATTTCTCTTCATCGCAACTTGGGTGGGAAAATAACACTGGTAGGTGCCAAAATGGTTCCCAGTGTCTTCATCCCAATCTTGAACCAATATGATTATAACCATGTGAATACATGTGATGTTGTCAAACATGGTAGAAACCACTTGATTACCGGTGATTAATTTATATTGTTAACAAGTGCGAGGGAAATCACCAGTGATTTCAATGATTCTCAAGGTACCTTAGTACAATCTAGTGAATGTGAATCAATGAGTTGAACTTGAACATTCAGCAGAATCTTCCGATCAGGGGCCAATGATGTAAACCCATTGTTGAAAGCGAGGAAACCTTCCATTAAGGTATGCAAGCTCCAAGGAACTAATTGGTTTCTAAGTTTGAATCTTGGATAATGTGTTGAAGTCGAAAAGAACAAACTCGTCGAAGGAGGGCCATGATGTATCCCCCATCATCGACATGAAACACTTTAGGATAATTTTTTGAGATGATAGAGAAAATTTGGATGAACTGACATGGGTATGAAAATGGATAATACTACAAAGGTTGATTGAAGCTAATACTTACATTGAACATTGTGCGACATGACAAGTGACTTGGCAACATTTACGCGATGAGGCTTAAATCCAAACATAATGTGATGAAAACCAAAGGTTCTCTTCAAAGGAGTCGAAAGAGTATGATGACACGTGTAATTGGTATGATTCAAAGACAAGTGGATTACCCAACTGTAAGCAGAATGCAGATAGTTGGCATGTTCAAGGGTGACTAAGAAAAACTTTTGTAATGTTTCAAAATCTTGACCCACTTCCCAAATTCCCCCCCATCCAGATAGATGAGTACCTCTTTGTTTTTTAGCAAGGTCAAGGAGGATAACAAAATCTTGGTGCAACTCACCTTCGATAAGTTCCTCTTCACATGTTTAACGAAACTGAAGAAGTAAGGGTTCGGTCCCATATGGGTCATTCAATGAATAATTTTACGAGTCCAGAGAAAGTAAAATCGATGGTTTTTCATGTCTAGGGAGTTTGAAAAGAACTTAAAGGAAACTCCAAAGTTGACTTTTTTTCGTAAGTTTTAGTCTCTCAAGCCCGAAAAATTATAAAACGATATGAGAGAGAACTTGTCTAACCAAAAGGGGCTAGATTATTCAGTTTTTGTAATTAGTCTTAAGAGTCTAAAAAAGGGGTAAACTACCACTCTAAAGACTCCCTTTCAAACCTTTTAACGAGCGTGAAAGGAGACAAGATCGCTCGACAATATTTTCATGTTTAGAGAGTCTGAAAATAGATTAAAGGAAACTCCAAATAGTTCTTTTTTCATATATCTTTTACGAGTCCAAAAAAGTGATAAAATTATACTCAGTAACTTATTCTCATTTATTTACAAGCACGAGAAAGAAAAAATACTGAGTGCGGTAACCTATTCTCATGTATTTACAAGCACGAGAAAGAAAAAATACTATGCGTGGGGTGGGTTTCATTTTTATGCAAGCTTGAAACTGAAAATAAACTATGCTCGGTGTGAAAACGCATCAATAGGTTCCTTCCCAACGTAATGTGCAAAGGTTTCGAGTGATACCCGTGGATGGTTGGTAATTTTCCCCCAACTAAAGAGATATCCCCTCAACTCCAACATAATTTCTAGAGTCTGGAGACATTCCCCCTAAGCTTTGTTTCGCCTGCCAACTCTTATGTTGTCACCAATTTCTTCACTCGACTAAACTCCCGGTTACTAGTAGGTACATGTTCACCAAAGGAAGAAAGATGATCAAATGACATAGGAGAATGAAATGAAGGTTCAATTATGAGATCTAGTGAATGTTCACCAGAGGAAGAAAGACGATCATATGACATAGGAGAATGAAATGAAGTTTCAATTACGAGATCTAGTAAAAGACTCGACTAAACATTTACGAGATCTAGTGAAAGACTCGACTAAATCATAGGGGATTTTGTTTCATTTTTTTGTAATGAGCTTGAAACAAAAAAAGGAACTATGCTCGTAGACTTCATATTCATTTTTTAACAAGCTTGACACAAAAATGGGAACTTTGCTCGTAGATGGTTTTATTTTTACATAAGCTTGAAACAGAGAAAAAATATGCTTGGGGCAGGTTTCATTTTTACACAAGATTGAAACTAGAAACACTATGCTTGGGAGTACCTGTTTCATTTTTTAACAATATTGACAAAGAAATAGGAACTATGCTCATGGTTGGTTTCATTTTTTAACGAGATTGAAACCAGAAAATAAATTGTGCTCATGGTTGAATACCATGGCTTCCAAGAGGTCTTCATCAGATAGAAGAACAACAATTTGGAAGGAATACATGGTAATTGGATCAATAGGGGGAAGAATATACTCCAAGGTCCCTAACGAGGGAGGTACCATGTCAATTGTTGAATTTAAATCCAAATAAGATGAGCATAAAGTGACAGGCTCCTTCTCATCGTAAGTTGAAAGCATGGGACATGTTTCCACATATTTAACATGTGGCATGGTGGATATTTCTTGCATATAAGAACTGTTCAGGGAATTCAAATGGTTGGTAATCAGATGAGGGCCAATGAATGAAATTTGGTCAATGGTCAAAATGTTTCCATTATGAGGGAACGACATCACTCAAAAGAGTGTGGACACAATAGATTTCATAGCATAAACATAGTCCCACCTGAGGAGAAAATTAAATTCCAAAGGGCCTTGGACTACCATCACATCAATATAGACAACTTTCCCTCCTAAGGTGACACGTAACCGAGGAAGGATCCCTAAATGTTCATTGGATATTCTATTAAAATGAAACATATTCTGAGTATCAGGCACAAGTTGAGGGGAACCTAAATATTTTCAAGCGTTTGAGGATAAAAGGCTAACAAAAGAGCCTTCATCTATAATAGAATGACATATATTATATCGAAAAATCGTGCAATGATTTTGAAAAGAAGGTAGGTAGGAAGGAAAGATGTCGTCAATCCATTCCAATCAAATTAAATTACCTCAGTACTTGGAGGGGGTTCCATGGAAATGGGTGAAATTCCCCCTTGTCTGGAGGAATCTGTAGTCACAAGAAGACCCTAAGTAGTATCTACTTCACTCTTCAAGGGAAGAGTGGGATCGAACAATGATGGGACCGGATCGACCAATTGATCAAATTCACTCTCCAAGGGGAGAGTGGTATTGACCAAGGATGAAACTGGGTCAACCACTTGAACTACCATATCAACCGATGATGGAACCAGATTGACCAGTTCATGAACCAATGGCAGGTTGGTAGAAATATTACGGTAACCAGTTGGAATTTTTTGTTGGGAAATAAAAATCTCTTCCAACAAATGTGAATCCTCATCCATATGAGGGAAAAGGTAAGATTGATTACTTCCTTCACATAACCTACAAGGAAACTTCACTCTACCTTTCTTACTTCCAACCTTACTATTATAGCTAGTTGACGGGTTGTCACCAGCATGACTTGAGGCATCTGGTGACATGGTTTTTTGAGAACCCATAGACCACACTTCTAGGATATTTGGAATACCATTGCAATCCTTAAGAAGGTGGTCACCCTTACAAAGCCTACAAGGGAATTTGGGCTTGTGAGGTGGTTGGGTAGGATTGCCAATATCATCAACACTCCCATCTTGATTAACAGTAATTGGTTGATTTCCTCCAACATGACTCATGGTGGTTGGAATCTTGGACCCTTGCTTATTTTTATTCTTCTTAATATTCATTTTCTTCTTATTCTTATCCACCTAGTTACTAACTCCAAATATTTCACTAGGCAAAGAAGAAGAAAGGGAAGAAGACATTATGGGCGAAGAAGGCAAATATTCAACATGAGGTTGATGTTCTTAAGATGGATAACTTGCATTTGAAGCACCATGCGCATTCAGGATCACCACAGTGGAAAATAACCATATCGGTAACCCTATAGTGAATCCAGGAAGAATCAAAGTAGTAATGTAAGGAGGACCAACATTTCCAAATGAAGGAAAAGAAAAAGGTTCCCCTTGAAAATGGGTCCCTTCGTTGGTAGTCTCAGGAAATGTTTCCATAGAAACAGACTCAACCTATTTTTTTTTAAATCAAAGAGAAAACAATACCAAAGTCCCTATAAGATAAGAGAAAACAAACAAAGGAAGTAGAGATCTTCCAGAGATGGAGATGAGGCCATCAACGAAGATATGAGTAGTTACCCCGACCTCCACGTAACATCCCTTCCCGGTGAAAGTAACCCCCACTTCAAGGGGCCACCCTACAAGGTTACTGAAAGTGTGATACGACATCTATCTTGGGTACCATAAGGAACCTTCTGAAGAAGGAACCCTCCTTACAGTCACCCATGTAGAATCCTAGGAAAAAAAAACTATGTTTACCAATTTCACAATGAGCAGTCGGGCGGATAACCAGTCAACAATCAAGACTAATAAAATGGAACTGGGAATGGTGGACACAAATCCATGACCCAGATACTAAGAATAATTTTTTTCACCCCGAGGACTTTCCACTCTTCAAAGCTCCAAATTTCTAAAGTCCCACTACGCAAATGGAAGAGGGGAGATCTCAAATCGCCACTTCGCTTGAACTCAAGCCTAACTCTCATGTAAGAGGAGCTCTCCCGAAAAATGTCAATTGTTACTACTTATATTTCAAAACTCTCTATTATTCTACGATCTTGTTTAAGTGGCCTTGGATAATTTACTCTCTACCCTACAACCAAGGCCCTAAAATCATAAACTTTTGATCATTTTGTAATAAAGAAAAAGTCTAGTTGATTTTAGATTATGTGCTTGTTCCTTTTGCAGATGTTTGTTACTCAAGAGGGATTTCCGGATTCAAATTAACTATGATGTGTGACACTTGACTGAAATAATACTTCAAAGAAAATATGAATGAAATGCAATCTTAAGTTTTGATGAAGGCTATCTGTAGAAAAGAGCAAGAGGTTGCAAGTAGAGAAACAATTAAAAATTTCAATGCAAGAAACATAAATTACTCTTTGAATGCAAAAGGTGTCCAATATATGAGTCCAAGAATTTTTTTTATGAATGAAAGCTAAAAAATTCCAAAACCATGCAAATTTTCACTCTTAAAATGCAAGCTCAAAACAGTTCACCTACACACTAGAATGCAATCAATTTCTCTTTGTTTGACCTAATATGAAACACAATTAAATGCACCTTCTTAATGCTTATTTACTTCCAAATGAAAAGAAAGAGTTCAAAGCTGATATAGAAATGAACACGAAGTATAAAGAAAAATCAAACAAAGATGCATTCACAAGCTCAAGGGAATCAAATGCAAAAATGGATTTTCACACTAATTCAAGCAAGAAAGCAATCACTCTTAAAAAGAATTTAAAATGAATAGATATTTGATCAATTGATGTTGCAACAAACCCTAAAAGATTCATAATTGAATTAATGGATCAACAATTTCCAAAAATAAAAATGAAATGACAAGGCTTGATGCATCATATGTCTCCAATTTAATGAAACAAACTTTCAAAACTAAAAAGTAAAAGAAAGTTCCCAGTGAGAAAAAGATAGAAGTTTGATGATTGTATAATAACCAAGACCTAGAGCTACTAACATTCAATGTTATATCTAAGGATTTAGATTAACCTTGAAGGGCTTATGACCTTTTCACAACTTGATCCAAGACAATAGATTACCAAAAGAAAAAAGAGTTATATGCACAACCTTCTCAATCAAAAAAATTCCCAATCAATCCAACAAGAAATGGAGGTCTAACTCTGAGTCAAAAAGCCAAGAAACAGAGAAGACAAATACCAAAATCGGTGCAGAAACAAGGGTGACGCTCCTGTCACTAAGGGGACATAGAGTTACTAAAAGAGTGGCACTCCCAAATACACTGCCAGGGAACATCAATGACACTCTGTAAAGAACTAGGGGTGAGTGTCACTGTTGAAAAGTGCTCAAGAATAACTAAAAATTAGCCCAGACTCAACATGAAGCTAATCAAGGATTATATAAGCTATGTAGTGAATATGAAAAGACAAAATAAATTCAAAGAAAAATAAGCATTCATCAATCAAAACACAAAAAATGGCAGGGCTAAAAACCAAGGAACAGTCATCCCCAGTATCGTCACCAATTTCTGTTGTGAGAAATTGTAATGGCTCTAAATTAATTTAAGTAACCATTAAATTACAACACTACAGTAAGGTTTAAAAATTACTTAATCTAGCACATTCGAGATCTAATTTTTCATAGTAATAAAATTTAATAACAATTTACATCAAAACACTTCATAACTCTAACCTGAACCTGATGATGCCGCTTTCTTCCTTAGCTTGCTTCCTTAGCTTGCTCCTTAGGACACCACCCCAAAACCAACCTCCCTGCCGACTAGTAGCGCCTAGCCCTAGGATATCAATGGATATCCTAGCCCTCCGAGCCCAAAACCTCCAGCAACCCCCCGGTGCACTGTAAATTCCACTCTGTCAATGCTCAAGCTCTCCCCAAAAATCTTTTCTCCCCTCTCTTCCAATGAATAATCCCTCTCAACTCCATTTCCCCCCCTTATTCCTCATTCACCGCCTTCCCTGCATTAACTCCCCCACCTAATACCTTATCCTATTCTTAAAGACCTTATCCCATTATTAAATGCCTTATCCCATTATTAAATACCTTATCCCATTCATTAATATGTTTCCATTTACGGGATCGTAATTCTTAAATTAGTATTATATTTTTATTATTAACCACTAATTTAATACTTAATTAATTAATGAATTAATTAATAATTAAATCAATCATTAACCCTCATGAACACTATTTAATAATATCCAATTAGAAATGTTATTTTAAGATATAAATACAGTTTAGCTAATCTTTTAGGATTATTATTA
>SNQJ01S0006846.1:115000-140803 GCA_010110895.2 Picea sitchensis | reverse complement strand
GGTAATGGGGTCCCCCGCACCCCCAACAGGTAACACCCGATTGAACCTGTGCATTGTTATGTGTCTGTCTTTGAAATGAGTTCCTTCCCCTGGAACCCCTGCCCCTGCTCACTGTTCCCTGATATGGTCGTGGTCCTGTCTGCACCGTTGGCGATGAACGAGATGCTGCACTCACCGCCATTGAAATCCCTGTAGCTACTATTCTTGGCGTGAATCTGTTACCATATGGTGGTGGCCTTGAGCCCCCTCCCCTAGGAAATGTCCTCGGGGCCTTTCCTACGAATCCAGGGCGATGCAGAAATGTCGATCTTGCACCCCCAGTCAAGTTCATATGTTCTTCCATGTAACACGCACTTTCCACCGCCTCCGCTACTGAAGACGGCTTCCACATCCTCACCATAGCTCTTATCCTAGGGTTCAATCCATAGATGAAATGCTCTTCCTGTCGTTGGTCACTATCCATATACGACACATATTTGACCAGTTCCATAAACCTGATCTCGTATTCTTCTACCATTTTGTTTCCCTGTATTAAGGCATGAAATGCCCCAACCTGTTGCTCCTCGTAGTATGCCGGTAGATATAGGCATGAAATGCCCTAACCTGTTGCTCCTCGTAGTATGCTGGTGCAGATATTTCCTCCTGAACCTTCTCGAAAAATTTCCTGATACTGCGGGGTCTGGGGTAGGTGTAGTTGTCTTTCCAAGTTAATTCACCAATTCAGGGTGTTGTCCCTTAACTAAAAATGCAGGATCTTTGCTCTTGAGTTAGATTCTACCCCGTCCCATCCCCGGAGTGCAATCCTCCGGAAAACTCCAAGTTTGATTATTTGCACCCCTACGTGGATATCTAGGGTGGAGGTCCTCCCCTGAATCCCTTGACGCTTCTGGATTACCTGTTCCAGATGGTGGGGTTCCACTTCGGTCCCCTCGTTTGGCTATCGCCTTTAAAGTCTCATGATGTATTTCCAAATCTAGCTGAGGGCTGAGGCTTAGGCTTGGGGCGATGGTGGTGGTGGTGGTGGTCGGGCAAGGTTTGCGACGACGCTCCCCGCCTCGACCCCTTCCTTCGAGTCCCTCAATTATCCTGTGCTTTGATCTGCATCATCCAAAGTTGTGAGGGTGAGTTCCGGGATATTTTAAATTGGTGCTACTAAACTTTAGAAATGGGGGTTAGGCGTAAGTTTTTTTTTTTTTTTTACTTGTTTGTAAATAGACGTTACTCCATTATGGGATTGTCTAGGTTAGGGTTATGTTTAAGCATATAAGCTTTGTTTCGTTGTCCCTACGGAACAACTATTGGTTTTCTTTGCTTTGTGGCTATGCTAGCTTTGCGCCTTATTTTCCACTTCCTAGGCTTACGCTCCCAATGAATATGTCACTTCCTTCCCATTGTCCTAGTCCTGTTCCCTTTAATTCCACACCTCTACAAACTTGGATTAAAATTGACTGGCCCCATGTTTACACTTCATTGCATATGCATACACTACGCTTGTATGTACCTTTTGTCATTAGTGTTCTTCTTAAGACACCGTGATCGGTACATATCTGTGGGCTCCTCCATTTATGCCTTTGGCGCTTGATAGCTTGGCATATGACCTGTATGGCTCTAAAAGGTGGTTGATAGCTTGGCATGTGGTCTTAGGTATGACAATTAAAATATTTAAAATACTTTAAATATTTCTTGTGTTGTTCAACGCAGGCACGCTAGGGCGATTTCGTAAAGATTATGGTGGAAGGAGGTCCGAGGTTCAATCCTCACACACTCCATAAAAATTTATACTTTGTCTCCCATATTATTCTAATTTTAACTAATATCTTATTTAAATACTTTAATTTAACTTAATTTTAACTTAATTTAATTTTAACTAATTTAACTTAATTTAATGTAAATTAATTTATCTTAATTTAATTTAAAAATTTAAATAACATAAAAATTACTTTGAGAATTCCTTTTTTTTTTCTCTTTAAATAATTATAATTAAAATAAATAAATAAAATAATAAAAAATTAAACAACTAATTCATTACTATTAAAATAATAATAATAGAAAAATTAAACAACCAAAAAATAAAATAAATAAAATAAAAATACAACAAATATCAAAATACTATACTTAATGGCATTGTGGGTCCTCGTGATGAGGCCCATCGTGGCCCCTCCTCTAGGTGCTGCTCTTTGCTATCCTTCTAGACTCCTCTTCGCGGGCACTGGCGCTATCCTGTCGGCTTTGAGCTGCACGAGGTTTCAAAACCTAGGGTTCTAACATTTCCAAGAACATTTCCAGGTTGTTCCCCATCTTCTTTGTTCCAGGTTGTGCCCCTGCTTCTTCTCTCGGATCTCGGAAGGCACCTGCAGTGCCCTGTAGCAGTGGAGGTGATTTTTGGATAGGATGGATCAGATGGACTTACTGAAGCCAGAGGTTGTTGAGCTAAGCGATATTCCAGATGAGAAAACGAACAATCGATTTGGGGAGGCCGCTAAATCTACTACAAACACTCAATCTATAGTTAAATATTCTCACGAGAGCCAGAGATTGGCTGGTAGCGGTTGTCAGCCTCGAAAATACAAACCCTCACGAGATCAGAGCATGCTCCAACCAAAGTGGAACTCCTCTCCGTGAGCACCCCAAGGTAGGATGGCCTCCTATCCTGAGCTTCAAAGAAAGTTTCTGGTGCAAGAAAATGTCTCTCTCTAACCCTCAAATCGGCCAGAGGACCAAAGCCTCGGTGGAGTCAACAAGAGGATGCCCTCAAGGAGTTTTCCATCTGTGGGGTGTACATACATATATCTAAAATCACTTGGATTCTTTTTGTTGATTTGTTCGCTAGTAGCCATCTGTTAATATTGAACTGTAATGGCTCGGGATGAGGAGATCTCATTCTCATAGATTATTGTATAATTCCTGTACTATATTGTGACTAATATTGTCTCCATACAATAGCTCGATGTTTCCATGTGAGAATGATTAAGAAGCCCAAAGGGTCTAAGGCTTCCAAACTCATGATGTTATTACGACAGTGGGTCTGACGCTTGTGGAAAGAGCAGCAAGCACAGGAGCTGGCAAGTATCGAATCATGATGCAGTTTGCAATATGTTTGCAGAGTTTTGCTTTGCTATTCTATATCAATATTGAATGATAGTTACCATGTCTATGTCAGAACTAAGTACATAGATTGAACTGGGGTCCTGTGAAACAACAACCACAGTTCGGCTCCTTGGCGGCCTCCTCCAACGAAACGTATCTGATCGGCACAGGGTCATATGACATCACGGGACTGGCCGCGGATGTGAACATGATGGGTTATGCCAACATGGAACAGATTGCCTACTGATATGCACCAGGAGAGAGCGCATTTGGATCCTATCTTATACAAAATTTCATGTGCATAGTGTTAAAATTTCAAGGTTTCAGTCTGGGGAAGAAGCTTTATTAGGTTAAACATGTATAGTTGTTCAAATTTTTATTTGTTTGAGTTATCGAGCCACCTATTAGATCTTCATCGTTTTTATGCCAGCAGCTCAAACGTGGTTCTACCTTCCTCGAAAGATTTCCAGGTATTCCCAGGAAAATCTTGTTCCTTTTATTTTGTATTGTTTTGCAGGGAATTTGGTTCTTCAGAAGTTAGTGCAATAGTTCCTTTTCATTGTATGGGATACTCGCAAAATTACCGTCTATTTTTATGCGGTTTAACCCAAAACCTGTCCATCCCTTTAAAATCTGGTCTTTGGCAAGTTTTTCTCATTTCACACCTGAGTATGGAATATTGGTCGCTCTCCATCTTTTGTTCAGTAGATTTTCCTCTTAGCCTTCCCTGGTTTCAGAATTATTCTCATTTTACCTCTAACATTGACAATGCCTTTTATTTTCTTCAAATATTCTCTTTTAATAAATTAGCTAGTTTTGCTATAGTTACTGGTTTCTTCTCTTGCATATTAGGATGCTTGTAATTTTTGTTAGAATTGTGGATGGGGGGGTCTGGTTGATAATGCTCTCTGGATTTTTATGTGTTTGGATGCCCTAGGGGTCAAGACTGAGATTTTCAATCAGCTTTTGTGTATCTAGTTATTCTGAATTGGCTTTCTTGTTGTAGTGTAATATTGTTCAACTAGTTTTTATCTTAAGTTTATTTTTTACGGCCTAATGCCATTTCTCATGTTTTGTTTTGGTGTGGAGTTGGTTGGAGTTTTTCTCAAAAAGAACAAAATTCACTATTTAGGCCCCTCGGTTCCAGATTTGGAAATCCAGTGGCTCTGATACCAATTGTAATGGCTTCCAATTAATTTAAGTAACCATTAAATTAATACACTACAGTAAGGTTTAAAAATTAATTAATCTAGCACATTCGAGATCTAATTTTTCATAGTAATAAAATTTAATAAATAACTATATACAAACACTTCATAACCTAATCAACCTCCATTTCTGTTTTCTTAACTTGCTCCCTAGGGAAACCACCTAAAACCAACTCCTCCCCTGACCAGAAGGCCAGTCTCTAGGATATCAACGGATATCCAAGCCCTCCGAGACCAAACTCCAAAGAACTTCTAAGCACCTGTGGAATCTCCACTCCTGCATAATGCCCAAGCTCCTAAAATCCTTTCTCTCACCAATGTAGAATAACTCTCCAACTCCATTTCATTCCCTCCCTCCTTCAATGAATTCCCTTCATTTACTCCCTTCCTAATATCTTATCCCATTTTTAAATACCTTATCCCATTATTAAATGCTTTATCCATTGTTAAATGCCTTATCCATTCATTAATATGTTTCCATTTCACGGAAATGTAATTTTAAAATCATATTATTTTTTATTTTTAACCATTAATTTCATACTTAATCAATTAATGAATTAATTATATAATTAAATCAATCATTAACCCTCATGAACACTATTTAATAATATCCAATTAGAAATGTTATTTTAAGATATAAATACAGTTTAGCTAATCTTTTAGGATTATTATTAAATTAATTATGCTTAATAATCAAGGGTCATTACAGAAATCTCACCCTGCGAACAGGTTGAGCTCCCCTTAGTTGGGTTTTCTTCAACTAAGACAAAATAGAGAAAGTTGACACTAACATCCCTTTCTCTTTTCTATTCACGCATGAAAACAAGAAGAGAGAAAGGAAAAGAGATTGCAAATTTTTTGGAGGTTGTCCTTGTTGCTCCGTATTGCTCTAGCGTTGGATCCAGTCCTAGCTTGATCATGATATCCATGCACTTAAACAGAAGGATATTCCTCTTCTAATAATTGCAAAAGGTTATATAAAATCAAATATAACTACATGAAACAATCATGATATTCATATGTAAACTTAAAAGAGACAGAATTATGGGAATAGGCCAAGCTATTATTATTAAGAGAAACAAGAAAGGCTTTTTATCCATGATGTGATGCAGATCTTCCTCCACGCTTCTCCTATCCATCCCTTGCATGAATGCATTGATATAAAAATGATTATGCTTCAAATGGATTCCTCTCCCCCCTCACCTTGGAATGCCCTCATTGTATAGGATTTGGAGGCTTAACCACCATGGAGAAGATCACTCACTAGATCCACTAAATTGGGGTCTGCAAGATTTTTAGGGAGAAAATATCTCTCAAGGATTTTAGGGAGAAAATATATCTCAAGTATTTTAAGGAGGAAATATCTCTCAAGATCCATCAAATTAGTATTTTGGTTTGAGAAAATATCTCAACCATCCATGAGACTCTCAACTTCTCATTGAGATTAGGAAACTAAATGTGAGGTGGATTCTCACACTAAATTAATTTCCATTTTTCAATAATAATGAATAGTACATGTGCACATAGTATTTTGACATTCATATTATAAATGTCTCTCCTAACATGTTTAGGTATTATGAAAAACACTCTCTCACTAAAGTGTGACAAATCTACACTCGATAGTGTGGGAATTTGGTGTTTAAGACCAATCTCACATAGGTCATGTTGGTTCCAATTTGGGCACATACAAATCGTGAATCGTTGTTTGAGACGCATGTAACCTAGAATTCATTATTTGAAATCATAGTTTCAGAATCGTGAAATCTCCATGTTATTACTAATTGGGTAACTTAATTGAGTGGTTCTAGGTAGCAGGTATCAACAACCCAATGTCCATTCCAAGTGCAATGTTGGAGAGGGATTTTCGTGCGTGGTGAAATTAGGGTTCCTCAAGATATCCCTAGTGCCCATCTAACACTAAAAGCATGATCTCAATGTGATTCTATTAGAGACACACTTATTATATTCTATCATGAATGACATTGTAGAGGTCCAATTCCTTCACACTCTGTAAAGAGAAGTCATCTACAATTTTGATTGTGGAAATATATTGCTTCATTTCTCGATGGATTGACTGGTTTCTATAACAATTGGAAAAATTAGTGTGGAAACATGAAGACTTTAGTCCCACACTTATGCACAGTAAGGATAAGTCATCAATCCACATAATTTTCTTGTGATATCACAACTACTAAATCAAGGAGATTCTATGAGGGAAAGAGAACAATTTTCTCACGCTGATATAATCACTGTGTCAAGAGTCAAATATACTTTGCTAATTTGGTAAGTCTATTCTATTCTTGATTTCATTGGTCTATGTATACTATTTGTGTTAGAAATGGCCAATCTGCAGCATTTAATCTTTCTAGAATTTAAAAAGTTGAATGGAAAGAACTATAGCTCGTGGAGTCATAAGATACTCACTATTAACAAGTTTAGAGATCTTGATCAAATCATCTTAGGTAAAGAACATAGACCAAAAAATAATTTTGAAGACTATAATAAATGACATAAAGAGGATTTATTATTTCTCAAATTATTAGTTACAGACACAATGGTTCCTGAAGTGAGAAATTCCTCTATACCATATTTTCTATGGAAAAATATAAAAAATAAGTATCAAGCATTAGAAGTTGGGCAGGAATTTTATTTGAAAAATATTTTGTTTTCCACCAAGTTGTAGGAAGGAGGATTCGTCTCTAAATATTTGTTGTAGCTGAAGGGTCTTTGGGATTAGTTGTATATGGTTGGGAAGCTATTGGATGATGAAGATATGGTTTCTTTGGTGATGTAAATATTACTGTCATCTGTTGATTCATTTGTTGAATCCTTGATTCTTCTTGGTGGGGGGCAAGAACTTATGTTTGAGAAGTTATCAACACTTATTATTATTAAATAAAGGAGGCTAGATCAAACAAAAGCATCAACTTCATCCACAATAGAGAGGTCTTGTAGTGCACAGTTCAAGGAAAAGAAAAAAAAAACAATAGTGGGGTGAGAGAGTATAAAAACACATCAAGGAGGCCAAATTTTAGATGTTATCAATGTAATAAGCCTGGACACTTCAAGAAAGATTGTTGAAAAAGACAACATGATATGGGAAGCAGTCAAATGAAATCAAAGCATGCAAATGTTGATGAAGGGAGTGAAGAAGAAGAAACACAGAATTTTCCATTTGTGGCATCACATAATTGATCATCCAAGTCTATAACCTAGCATTTTGACTCAAGTGTATCTTGCCACTACACATGTCATAAAGACTAGTATGTAAATTTCATTGAAGATAAGAGTCGCAGTGAATCTATTTCCTTGGGTGATGATTGGAATTACTATATTAGAGAATACGGGGATGCTCGTGTAATATTGAATATTACTATAAGTAATACTTTCAAGAATGTTTTATATGTTCCTAACATGAACAAAAATCTTCTACCTATTAGTGAGATAACTAAGAATCCCAATCTTTCTATAACATTTCAAGGAAACAAATGTATGGTTTATACCCTTCATGATAACAAGGTGATTGTTGTTGGTATTGGTGAAAAAGGATTGTATAAACTTGTTTATTTAAAGACAGTGAAGGCACATGCACTAGTTGTAGTAGATAATACCAGTGTACTTTGGCATGAAAGGTATGGACACCTAAATTATCAATATTTATCTGTACCGAGTAAGAATAATATAGTGGATGGTTTTCCTTCCATTCAAGAATGTCATGATGTATGTAAAATCTTTCATATGGGAAAACAACATCGACATTCTTTTGATACTAATAAAGCATAGCGAGTGAAAGGAATTTTTTACCTAGTGCATGATGATCTACATGGTCCAATGAAGACACCTACAATGTCTAGAGCTAATTATTTATTTCTATTGATTGATGACTTTTCATGAAAAATGTGTGTTTATTTTCTGAATAATAAGTCAAATTGTTTTTCAAAGTTTATAGCATGGAGATATTTGGTAGAGAAAACAACTAGTAAACAAGCCAAAGCTCTAAGATCTGATAATAGAGGAGATTTTGTTTCAACTCAGTTCAAGAAATTATGCATAAAGGAACGTATACATATGAAATATACCACTCCATACACTCCACAACAAAATGGAGTCGCGAAAATGAGGAATAGGACAGTTATGGAGATGGAAAGGTGCATGGTGCACATTCAGAATGTTATATATCTGTAATGGGTGAAAGCAATGAATACTATGACTTACATCCTTAAAAAAAGTCCCTGTAAATATTTGCAGGATATCACTCTCAAGGAATCATGTTTAGGTAGAAAACCTTAACTAATTTTTATGTTTTCGATTGTATTTCTTTTTCACATATTCCTAAGGAAAAGAGAAATGAATTACATTCAAAAATCAAGGTATATATGTTTGTTGGCTATAGTGATCAGTCTAAAGCATGCCGACTACTAGATTTATCTACAAACAAAATTGTGATTAATATAGATGTTGTTGTATATGAGAAAAAACAATTGTTCTTTTATAATGGTAACTATGGATAGTAGTGTATGGGAAACTATAGTTAATTCAAGAATAAGTTATTGTGTTGAAATCAAACACGGCTTAGATCCAAAAACATCAGTGGATTTTGGTTCCAAGGGGGATCCAATGAAGAAGAGAAGGATTCTCCACAACAATATTAGGAATGACAACATAAGAGACCGAAGTGGTACTATAAAAAAATGTATGATGTGTGGGAAGATAAATTTCCAAAGGAAATGGAAGGCCAATCTACGCAATCAAAGAAAAAGATTGTGCAAGGTGGTGAGAAGGTAAATTTTTCTCTAATTTTTGTTGTTTCACGAGAATTTGTACCTAGAACATTTGAAGAAGTTGAAGGAAAACCTGAGTGGGAAGCTTCCATCATGGTGGAATATGATGCATTGATGAGAAACAAGACTTGGGTGCTATAAACATTGCCTCCAAGGAAGAAATATATTCATTTTAAATGGATTTATAAAGTAAAATATATTTTAGATGGTTATTTGGAAAAATATAAAGCTCGTCTTCTGGGGTGGTAGGTGCAAGAGGGGTTCTTTATGGACCTAGAGGACAAATTGAGTCAACCTTCTCTTGGCATATTGGTCTTCCTCGAACAAACAAAAAAGGAATATTCCTTATTCCACGGTCTCGTGATTGTAATATCTTAGGAAATTCACACACTTTCAATTGTCAGGGATTCGAAGAACACCATAAGGCATATTCATCTCTCCACTCTTTCCAAATATTCTCATATTCACTCTATATTCATCTGAATCCAAAGCCTTCTTCTCGAATTTGCTCAAGTGGATTCTTGGCATGTCCTACGTAGCTTAAATACCAATTTAGACCAACAGGTCAGGCTTGGAATATTTATCATCATTCGAAATCTGTGTCTTACTAGTTCTAGGGATCACTAACCCATTCCCTATCCCTTTTCCCCTCATTATTCGCTCTCTCTCACATGTCGAGGTCCTGTGTCCTGGCCATCTTGGTTTGGTGGGTCCCCCTCTTTGATTCCATTCCACCTATCCCTCCTCCCATGTGGGCATCTTCTGCCCCATGTCCCTTCATTTCCTCGACCCCTTCTTTTCGTCCTTTCTCTTATTCCCCTCCCATTTTCTCCTCTCTTCTTTTCCATCATATGTCTGAGTGGAGTTGCTCCATGATGGGATGGCCCCTTCCCCTCCTTAATTTCTCCCACTTGACCTTTATTTACTCTGGATCTATAAATATTTATTCTCATGTGGGAAAGGTCCACCATAATATCTAGTTTGTGTCATCCCTTAGTCATAAGGGTATTCCCCTTCCCTCCTTCAAACTTGATTGTTAGTTGGATCATGTGATTTTGGTGGTTAGTTCCGCCATGTTTTCATCATATGTCCCCAACAATCATCTCACTTTGTGGTTTTGGATGTGGGAAAAGTTTCCATTAATGAACTTTTCCTCTAGTGTGTACATCATCCATCATGTCATCCTCCTTTATGGTTCAAATGGATGCCTCCAAGAGAGATACTTCAATTATTGGAAGTTCTCATTCCCCTTCATCCTTTGTATTATCCCAATGCACACTTAGCATGGCTAACCACCGTTTAAGTACGAGTTCCATGATTGCACAGATTGAGTAGGAATTGGAGGACCTTCACACCTTTTTTCAAACAATCCAAGAACATATGAGCACTCTCTATGCACAAGTTTTGGTTGTCTTATAACTCTTTTTTCATCATTGGAAATCTTTGCAGAGTCTTCACAATGAAATAAATTCTCTCAGGATTTAGCTAGAAACCATCCAGGCTCACCCTATTCTTTGTGGCAACAATATGGACGTGTCGGCTGGTTCAGAGTCCACCTATTCCTTTGTCTTATCTACTCCACTCCTTGACCTCAACGCACCAGCCCATTCACCATCCATGGCAGACAAAGACATAAAGGATAGGTCCCATCCATGATTTGTTTCATATGCAATGTTTATTTTGGTTTTGCTTATGAGTTTTTTATTGAATTTTCACAGTTAGAATTTCAGATTCAAGAGTGTTGTATAAATCTCCAAACAATTTTGTATTGCAACTCCAAAGTAGTAGGATTATGAGCTTTGGTAGATATATACCTCTATTTTTTTTAAATTTGAACTGTCTTTGTATTATTGTTTCCTTCCTGGTCGTTTTTACTTAATATAAATTTACCAATTACAGTTAAAAATAATACAAATCTCATTGTGTCACAAAAGTATATGCACAGAAGAAAGGGGTAGATTATGAAGAAAAAAATTCTCCAACTATAAAAATGGTAAAATTTTGGTTGATTATCTCCATCGCTTCTCATTTTGGTTGGAAGGTATTTCAGACATACGTTAAAAGTGATTTCTTGAATGGAGACTTGGATGAGGAGTTTTACATGGTGCAACCACAAGCATTTTAGGTTTCTGAAAAGAAACATCTAGTTTTTCAGTTGGTAAAATCCTTGTATGGGCTCAAGCAGGCTCATTGAACTTGGTATTTTAAACATTATTAGTATCTTAGAGATTTTGGATTCATAAAAAGCTATTCAGAACCCACTCTTTATGTCAAAAAAAATGGTGATGACATAACAATCCTAATTATTTATGTTTATGATCTTGCCATTATCGAAAGTAGTGCCGACATGATTCAATAGGTGAAATTTGATATTTGTTTTGTTTTTGAAGTGACTAATTTAGGCCTACTTCATTATTGTTTAGGTGTAGAATTTGGGAAATCTGATAATACTATCTTTGTATCACAAGTCAAGTATGCCAAAGCTCTCTTAAAAAAATTCAAAATGATTGAATGCGATCCTACATCTACACCTATGGACGTTGGGATAAAACTCTCATATTGCATTGAATCATTACCAATCAATGAGTCTTTGTATCAACAATTGGTAGGTAGTTTGATTTATCTTACTACTACGTGACCGGAATTATTTTTTGCAGTTAGTTGTCTTTCTAGATTCATGTCTAAACCTCAGCAAGTACATTTGAAAGCTACAAAATGAGTTATTCGGTATGTCAAAGGGACCATGTTGGTTATCTCTCTCTTGCTACCATTCTTGGGCTGACCCAGGTTTAGATCTACTATGGTTTCCAACAGAATAATATAAAACTATCACCTCCCCTGGTAAACCAGAAGGAAGTGCAGTACACAGGGTGCACTGTGCAGTGTCAGATGAGATATTTCTATGGGTGGCTGCAATGATCAGGTGATTACAGCCTAGGAATGAGTGGGGATATGGGATTATACCCTCTGATCTTCATTATTTTACTATAACATTCATCTATACTAAATACTATGTCATTCTTATTCATGCATGTAAAACCAATCAGATCTAGCTAACTCATTCATGCATTTATCTACTAGCTAACCATTGATAGTAAAGGAGTAAACAATAATCAGTCCACATAACACATGATCTACCTTGGTTCACCCCCTCTTGGGCTACGTCCATAAAGACATGGTTTCTTTTCTCTTTTATTATGGTTTCTCCAAAGTTATGGTGTTGCATGCCTTACAATTATCCCTCAGTCGGATCAAGATCTTAAATGAGGCGGACTAGATCACACCAGTCTCCTCAGCCTATGATCTAACCCTCAAGATATAGCCTACTTACTCTCTGCAACTCAACAACTGACAAAATGATATTAGGTTTTTCATTCATCCTTACATTCATGAACAATAAAAACTCCCAACTCTAACCAAAACAACAACCAAAACCCGAACCGAAAGAAATAATAACCTTCGAACCCCTGACCTAGACCTCATATGTAACTATTTATACTTATTCTTGGCTTATCAACCATTACATCCTCTTACCAAAACCCTAAACCTAGCATGGTTAGGGATTCTTGCATGCACGCCTCACATGCTTTCCTCCTTTGCATGCACTTTACCTTGCATGTGTTGCTTTTCCTGCCAGCTGTATTTTCCTTCTTTACACTTTATTCTCCCAAATTATCCTTTTCCCAAAAATGGGCCCACGCCCAATAGGCCCCCAACACTAACATGTGGCTCATCCCAAGCCACATAGGTATTGCATGCTCCCTTGAGAGTCTCTGCTAGATTGTGGAACTTGTCTGCAAGTTCCCTTCTTTGTATTTGTACCTGCGTGTCCTTTTCAGTGAGTGCATCTAATTTATACGTTGTCCTCCTGAACCATGGTTGTCTATTCTTCCTATGTCTACGCCATGTTTTCCTTTTGATCCTCTAATTGGGTGGTGAATTGTATTGCTTTCTCTTGAAGAGGCTCCATCTACGCCTGTCTCTCCTTATTTTGTGCCTACGCTGCTATCAATTCTTCTTCCAGCTTCTTCATATCTTGTGTCCCCTTCATGCGCTCAATGATGCTCATCGTTATTTTCCTATGTTTGAGGTACTGGATAGCTACGCTGATTTCCTTCTTCCCAGTCCCACTGTTGGACCTGTTCATCTTCCTCCAGCGCTATCCACAACTGTGTTGTTCTGTCGAAAAATTTTGTTGTTGTTGTAGCTTGTTTCTCCAACTCTGCTAGTTGGAGTGCATATTTTGCTCTCCTCTACTCCCTGAGCTCAAGTGGAGTCATCAGAGTCAACTTTACCTTCAATTCCTCCATATGTTTACTGTAATGGTCGATGGTTTGGGAAATCATATTGAGTTTCTCCTCTATACTTGAACTCTCGGCCTGCGCACTGTCTAGAAGGTGACTGTAGACTGTTGTCACCCCCTGTTCGATTTTATCTGCACGCTCTTTTTATTCTCTAGTCTCAAACTTTACTTGTTCGATTATGAGCTCCAAGGCTTCATCTCCATCTCTCGCTTCTTGCAGTTCTACTGCATTTGTTCTCGCGCGTGACTGCACCTCCTGTGCGATGCTCACTTGGAGTTTGTACAATGCCTTTGTAGGTATTTTGGCCAATACCATGTCTACCTGCGCCAATTATTTCAATGGTGTTTTTGTTGCGGTTTCATCCATGTGCAACATGTCCTTTATTATTCTGAATATTGGACTCGCCTGGGAAATTATATGCACTATGTGTTCCTTCTATGGTGTAGTCCTTGTTGTCGCTACTCCTTCTCCCTCAGGGATGGATTTTTTTCCCCGTTCACACCTCTGGACGATTTTGATTTGCTCGAGGTCTCAACTTATTCTAGCCAGGTCATCTTGTATCTACCCTCTTTGGTGATTGGCTTCTTCGAAGTCTTCTGCTACACGTTCTTTCACCTTCTCCACCACAAGGTTAGTTTCGTCCTTCATTATTTTATATTAGGGCGACTGTTTATGTTCCTTGGCCTTCTTGCGCGATCCTCCTATCTGTAAGATTGGCCTCTTAGGTGACCATGCTTTGTGTGGAGTAGATGTTGGGGGGTTTCCCTGCATTTCTGTAGCTCCCACTCCTTGTTCCTTTTATTGTGGGGAAGTGTCCTTTTGCGTGGCCTGTGTATCTTTCTTCAGCGCACTCCCCTTTTTTTGTTACGCCGATAACTCTTGTGCACAAACTCATTGTCCTTTTTTTGTTTTTTTTGTCATTTTTATTTCTTATATCTACTATGGTACACTAGGTACATGTTTTATTACTGCATGGTAACTTTCTAAGTATTAGGAGGTTGACTGCCCCTATACAGTTTTAGTCAACTCCCATTGATCATTCCTCTCAGTTTTGTTCCCCCAAATATTTCAACTGTACAAATATCCCATCTGTGACAGTCTACACTTCATATGGTCCCAACCAATGCATTTTGAATTTCCCTCGATGCTGAAGAAATTTATTGTCATACACCAAGACTAGGTCTCCCTCCTTGAAAATCTTCCTCTTTATATGTATGTCATGCCACACTTTATCTGTTGCCTTATGTACTTCTTGGTGGAATCCTACTAGAATCATATCTTCTTCCATTTCCATCAACTGACTTAGCCTTTATTTTACTGCGCCTCGTTCTGTCATGTTGGTGATTGTTGCTACATGTAGTTTGGGTACTAGGAATTCTAATCGCACCACTGGTTATTTTCCATACACTAACCTGAATGGTGTCTTTCCTGTTAGGTTATAAAAAGGTATAAATATCTTCCTTTTTCCCACATTTCATGATGTCATCTTGATTGACTTTTTTATTATTTAGGAGAAAATAGAATAGAAAATGAATAATATACTCTTTAGCGTTATTGTTGAAGTTAGATTACATAGATCCTAAATATGATTGGAATTGGCTAGTTTTATTACAGGATTGGTTAAATATTGTCAAACCCAAGATAGCAAAAGAAATCTTGGAGATGCGCAAGCTATTGGAGGTTGAAGACTTTATGGTGCAAGGTAGTTTTGAAGATGATCGAGTTGCTTATATTGTAACAGTAAAGGAATCCTGAGGATCTCTCGATCATCGAGATAGCTTAATTTACCCAGATTATTGTAATATATAAGGGGTAAATAGATCTTGAAAAGAGTAGAAGAATTGCACCCAAGAACTCAGAAATTAGAATTGTTATGCGTTAGCAGATTTTGTAAAATGGTGTTCCAGCTATGAAATCAATAGAAGCTTCGAGCGGTTTTATCATTTATACATACTGAATTTCAAATAGCAGTGCTTCTAAGGACCAAGGGCCCAGTCTGAAGGAGCTATTGTTCGACCTGTAATTGTATCAGTTCAATTTATGTTTTGTGATTCAATTCTCTTTTACAGTAGTTAAATGAATGCATAAGTGTGCTGATGATTTCGTGTCAATTGCAAGAGATTGATATTCCCTGAAGCATTAGATGATTGTTGTTCCAATTCCTATTACTGAGATTTGATGCGTGACAGTTCCTCATAAGTTCACATTTGTTGTTCCTTTCATTTAGTTTACATTTGTTGTTCCTTTCACTTAGTTTACATTTGTTGTTCCTTTTACTTAGTTTACATTTGTTGTTCCTTTTCGTTAGAATATAGTTGTTGTTCCTTTCAATAGAAATATGATTGTTGTCTCTTTTCGACTAGATTATAGTCTCTATTTATTTCCATATATAGAGTAATTCGACTTTTACTTTCCAGCAATTTGATTCATAATAATAGCCATTTATGCAAGTCTTTATCTAGATTCAATTACTGCTCTTAAAATGAATTCAATAGATTAATTAGTTTATTTCCATTTGTACATCTTTAGATTTCAATTCCTAGAATCTTTAATGAATGTTCGAGGAACTTGATTTTTGATAAACTCAGATTTTCTTTCACTACACGATTTTAGCCTCTACGAGCTATCTGCATAGACTTTGTCGATATTCTTTGAGATAAAAGATGAATCCTCGGGTTGATAAATTAATGTTAAACTAAGGTTGTTTTTTAGAAATCTTTAGAGCCCAACATTTTGGCATCGTTGTCGGGGAAGAATGTCAAAGGTAGCATAGATTGTGCCTCTGGAGGATGAGGTATTGAAGACGGAAGGTAAGAACCTACGCAGACAATAAGTAAGATGCTTATACCATCGCCTACCTCCAGCTGATGCATTAAGAGGTTGCATAGGCGTTTTTTCTTTCTTTCTTGGTTTTCCTTTTTTTTTTTGTGAAGTGTGTATGACTAAGAAGAAAGATATTGAAAAACCAAAACCCCCACCAAAAATTACCAAATCCCAGGGCTCGGTGCTCCCTAGAAGAAGCACTTTCATAGACGACATCATCCGAAAAGCAGAATCTCAAGCTTCGGTTGGACCTAGGAAAGGATCTACCTGAATCCCTCAGGTGGTAGTTTCACCAACTGCAGCCCACACCGAGATTCATAGCAAAATTAAAGGGGTTAAGCAAAGCTTTCAGAGCACAGATCTTCCACCCCTAAACCCTTTAGAAGATGGAAACTCTTGTAATCTGGAGGAAGGTGAAGGAGAAACCAGTGGGATAGCTAAGACAAACCCACCACCCAATCCTGAATCTCTTGTGAAAGAAGAAGGCATACCCGAAATCCCAGATAGAGGGAGTGAAATCAAATCCCATAGAGGATCAGATAACCAATCAATTCAAATGAAACATCTGGATCAAGAAATCCCTGAAGATTTCTAGCATATTTTCGATCAAATGGCACAACCAAATCCAAAACGTCCCCAAACTTCCACTTTGGAATATCTGATAGTTGATCCAATTGCCAATGCCCCCATGAAGGCAATTCCCCTACAAAACCTGCCAACCTTTCATGTATTAATCTCAGAATATCCAGACGCATTCTTCTTTGAATTTGATGTCCTATGTAGAGGGTATGATTACACCTCTAAGCCCCAAAAGTTAAAATTGTTCCCCTCCACTTTGAAAGGAGCAACTCTACGATGGTTCATGGGATTAGGGGGAGGAACTATAAACTCATGGGATGAGATGAAACATGCCCTTCTTGACAAAATATCAGGATTATTGTAGAACCAAAGACTTAAAAGATGAAATCTTTCAAATGACTGCAAAAGAAAATGAATCATTAGAAGAATATGTCGAGAGATTTCAATATAATTTACAAAGATCACCCTATGACACGTTACCAGGTGAAGTACTTAAGGAAAATCTGATTAAAGGTATGAAAGATGAATGGGTAGAAATGTTGAATTTAATGGGGAAGGGTGACATTTATCAAGAAACTTATGATGACATCGTCCTATTGTGCATTAGGTGCTCAAGAGGAAATTCACGGACCAGATCAGGGATGTGTACCCCCCTCACCAGAAATAGCAATATTACCAGCGGGGGTGTTACGCGAGTTGAAGTTGGTAATCTCTTAGAAAAATTCAAAACAAATATTCTGAGCACTCTGACTACACAATTGAATGTGTTGCAGGCCAAACAGAAAAAAACAGAAGAAGAACAAACGTTGGCCATATTTTTCCACAGGTGTATAAGAAAACATGGTCCAAGGGATTTCCCTTTGGACGTGGTCCGGGTCTACGCTATCTTCACCAAGGATCACAACACGGAACAATGCCCATCACTTCCTGGACTAAAAGTTGTCTTTAGAGAAGCAGAAGAAGAAACAGAGCCATTATATTTGATGGCTTAGCGTCGTCAATGGCAGAATCGGCCTCCAAATACACTGCAGGACCCTTCCTTTTTCTTCTCTAGACAGTATAATCAGCAGCAAGCTCCTAGTAGCACATGGCAGGGTCAACCGTTTACTAATCAAAACTAGCAGCCCCAGCAATACCCACCTACAAATTCCACTTGGCAAAACTAGCCCGCTGCAAATCCTGCCTAGCAGAATCAACCAACTGCAATTTCCACTTGGCCTAACTCACAATATCCCACCTCATCTTGGAAAAACTCAAATAACAACATCTACCCTTCACAGTGGCCCAACATGACTACCCAAAACCCAAATTGGAATCAAAATTGGCAGCGCCCATGGGGATAAACAACCAACCCATGGGGATGGCCCCTCAAACTAAGCCTACATTACAAGAACCACTCCAATTTCCCCAAAACCCACAATCCCAATTGTGCCCTCAACTACTAGCCCAACCTCATCCACATCCAAATAACAGACTGGCTCAGCTCATCCAGATTATGGAGAATGGAGAAGGAGAGACCAGCTCGGTAGGGTGCAACGAACTATGGTTGAGATCGGGACGCATAATCTCTCCTGAAGAAAATAACATTTTTCAAGAGTAGGAGAGTGAAAAACAACCAACAATAACACCTTCGACTGTGGTAATAACAGAAGAAATCGAGTGGGAGGGAAACACAGTCGAATCACAAGATTCTGATAAGGATGCAACACCCTCCCCTCCATTCCCCGAAATATTGATGATAGCAAAACCAACTGTATATCCCAACTTCGACATTGTAGGGGAAATCAAGAATTTATATATCAAGATTCCACTCCTGCAAGCTCTTCAGGACATCCCAATCTACGCAAAAATGATCAAGGAGCTATGTGGGAGAAAGCTCGTCAGAAAAATTAAAAATCCATCATCAACAGTCTGCGTGGTAGGAGCCTTGTCCGATCTAATTTTAGGTAGACAAGAACCGGTTAAATATGCATATTCAAGGAATCCCATAGTGACAGTTCAGATCCAGGGTTGTTCTTTTCCCAATACACTAGTTGATTTGGGAGCATCCATCAACATCCTGACTATGGAAACCTACAATACCCTGGGTTTTAACTCCTTTGAACCCACCAAAATAATGTTGTAGTTAGTAGATCGATCGGTAGTTCGACCAGTTGGAACATTGCATGATACATCCATCTCCGTCGACTCTTGGGAATATCCGACGGACTTCCTCATCATCAACCCAAGAAGTGGACTTAAAGGGCGTCCATTGATACTGCACAAGCCATGGCTTGCAACATCAGATGTGTACATAGGATGTCAAACAGGTAATATGACAATCACTAAAGGGGGTATCACAAAGAACCTCACTTTATATCCTCCTGCTAAACCAAGTCCAACTTTTGTATATCCAAAATTTCCACCACCGCGATACCCAAAGAAGGATTTACGAGCCCCTCTTACATAGGAAGAATCCCTCATACTTAAAAACTAGCTAGAGGATGACGTAATCAATGGGTTTATCAATAATCCAACCACCATGAGCAACCCGACCTGCCAAATGCTCCAAGTTGTTCTAGACTGTGAAGCACAGGGAGACCTACTGGAAGATTTAATGGAACAACAAATTCCAACTACAACCATTCATAAAAGCAAACCCGTCGAGATTGCACCAGGGAGGTCTATAAACATCAATGTCAATTTAGATGAACAACAGCACCAGAAGCTAATTCAAGTCCTCTACAAATACCAGCAATCTTTTGCATGGGAATATTATGATATGAATGGTATTGATCCGCAACTCTGCACACACCACATTTATGTTGAAAACAATGCCTGGCCTATCTGATAGCCACAGAGAAGATTGAATCCTCACCTTAGGGATATCGTTAAAGAAGAATTACAAAAGTTGTTGGATGTAGATTTTATATATCCCATCTCAGATAGTCGGTGGGTTTCCCCATTAGTGATCATCCCAAAGAAAAATGGGAAATGGTGCATATGTGTTGACTACAGGAAACTTAACAAAGCCACTCAAAAATACCACTTCCCTTTACCTTTTATTGACCAGGTCCTGGATACTTTGGCAAGAAAGAAATTATTTTCTTTCCTAAACGGTTTTAGTGAGTACAATCAGATTCAAATTTCCCCAAAAGATCAAGATAAAACTACATTCACATGCCCCCGGGGCACTTTTGCATACAGAGTATTACCCTTTGGACTTTGTAACGCTCCAACCACTTTTCAAAGGGCCATTCTGAGCATATTTAACGATCTGATCAGTGAAGGAATTGAAGTCTATATGGATGATTTCACTCCTTATGGCGACGACTTCGATCAAGCACTGAATAACCTGGAGAAAATACTAGAACAGTGCATTACGACCAGGTTATGTTTAAGCCACGAAAAGTGTCACATGATGATGACAGAAGATGTGGTGCTAGGGAATTATATCTTTGCAGATGGAATTAGGGTAGATCCATCAAAAATAGAGGTAATCCTTAATCCACCTACACCACACACACAAACTAAGGTATGTAGTTTCCTTGGCGCTTCAAGATAATATCGTAGATTTATGGAAAATTTTGCAAGAACCGCTGCACCTTTACATGCTTTGACTGGTAATGTATAATTTCAGTGGTCTGACAAGTGTGATGTGGCATTTGCAAGACTCAAGAAGTTTATCTCGACAGCACCGGTATTGAGGTGGCCAAATTGGCAAATACCATTTCACATCTCCACAGATGCATCAAATATTTCCATAGGCGTTGTCCTCGGATAGGAGGAGGATAAGAAACCCTACGCCATTTATTTTATTAGCAAGAATCTTAATCCAGCTGAACTTAATTATACAGTAACAGAGAAAGAGTTTTTAGTTGTTATACATGCCATCAATAAATTTTGTCATTATATAACAGGCTATCCGGTCATTCTGTATATTGATCATTCTGCTATTAGATATCTGGCTAATAAACCAATTACTAATGGACGGGTCACTCAATGGTTGTTACTATTGCAGGAATTTGATATCACCATCAAAGATCGACCCAGGAGAGAAAACCTCGTTGCAGACTTGCTATCTCGCATACCCAAAACAGACAACTCCTTAACAGTCGAAGATTGATTTCCAGATGAGCATCTGTTTGTCGTTACTACAAAGCCACCTTGGTACGTTGACGTGGAAAATTACTTGACAACGGGAAGATTACTGGCACATATTTCATCAAGGGAAAGAAAATTGATCGTCCAGCGTAGCGCACGATTCACCTAGATCAGCGGATATCTCTCCATATAGGAGCTGATCTCCATATCCGTCGATGCGTACAAGATGACAAAATCTACGACATACTAAAGGTCGGACATGATGATCCCTATGGTGGGCATTTTGCAGATCGCAGGACTGGACACAAAATTCTGCAGATGGGCTATTATTGGCCCTAAATATTCAGAGACGAGAAGAAATATGTTCAGACCTGCGATAGTTGTCAACGGATGGGAAAACTAGGTCAGGTTGATGAAATTCCTTTGAAAGCACAAGTAGTTGCGAAACCATTTGAGAGATGGGAACTAGACTTCGTTGGCCCCTTCAATCCAAAGTCAAATCAAAAGGCCTATATTCTAGTCACAACGGACTACATGACTAAATGGGTAGAGGCAGAAGCCTTACCAAATGCAACAGAAGAAGTAGTCATCAAATTTATTTTCAAATTATTCATATGCTATGGAAGACCAAGAGAGGTAATTACTGATGAGGGGTCGCCATTTACAGCTCATAGAATCACCACCACCCTGGATAATTACCATATCAAACACAAAATTACTTCTCCTTACCATCCACAAGAAAATGGGCAAGTGGAAATCACCAATAAAGTCCTGGAGGCAATCCTGACAAAGACTGTCTCAACAAATAGACAGAATTGGGCTTTTAAGCTCCCAAATGCCTCATGGGCTTACTGCACAACATGGCGTAATACCACTAGCTACTCTCCTTATTATTTAGTCTATGGAAACGAACCCATCTTCCCATTTGAGTTTGAAATCAAGACTCTAAGGATGGACCAGGAAATCGGACTGGATCTTACAAAAGCACATAAACAGTGCCTTCAACAACTCAACAAATTGGATGAAGCACGCATGTCTGTTGTAGAGCGCACAACTGTTATTCAACAACAGAGAACGACCTGGCACAACAAGCATATAAAAAAAATCATTTAAAAAAGGTGATTGGGCACTCCTTTATGATTCCAGATTTCAGGATTTTTCGGGAAAATTACAAACACGGTGGCTAGGACCATACAAAATCAATGAAGTCCATGATAATGGCACAGTCATGTTAAGCACCATCGACGGGTCCGGATCTCCATTTCGGGTCAATGGACACCAGCTACGACTCTATCATCAGCCACCCTTAAAAGAATATTTCTACCAAGAGGTAAGTAAGGACCCTACCGTTCAAATTTTGGCTGGCTGGGAAGGTAATCCAGCCACCCCAACTCCATAAATGTTGAATTATGTTGACACTGTACATACTGTATATAATTTTGTTTTCTGTAGATTTTATTTAGTTTTTTTTATTATTTTCGACAGTCATTCGAGAAAGTCAAAACTAGGGAGGATAATTGTAATGAACTCAATTAGCACTATTTTTTGTTCCAAACTCCCTCTTCATATCATCACCCAAACCCCCTCTTTCGTAGAGAAATGAATGTGTCATGATTCAGCAGCAACAATTGGGAAACTATAATGAAATTCATAACATTAACAAACCATCCATTACTTAATTTTGAAATAAACCAACTCATAAATGAATTTAGTTGATGGGGAATCAACCTTGAATTCAAGCAAAATACATTGCCATGTTTCTAAAAATTACCTATTCATATGGTTAAAAATGGAACAATTGTTGTTCCTTTTGCGCGTCTGTTGTTCCTTTGAATGGAACAATTGTTGTTCCTTTTGCGCGCCTGCTATTCCTTTGAACGGAACAATTGTTGTTCCTTTTGAGCGTCTGTTGTTCCTTTGAACGGAACAATTGTTGTTCCTTTTTTGCGCCTGTTGTTCTTTTTGCGCGCCTACTGTTCCTTTGAACGGAACAATTGTTGTTCCTTTTGCGCACCTGCTATTCCTTTGAATGGAACAATTGTTGTTCCTTTTGCACGCTTATTGTTCCTTTGAATGGAACAATTGTTGTTCCTTTTGCGCGCCTACTATTCCTTTGAATGGAACAATTGTTGTTCCTTTGTCGCACCCGTTGTTCCTTTTCCACACCTGTTGTTCATTTTGTCGTTCCTTCCCTACATTGTTGATAAAACGCTAAACCTTTCCTTTGGGGTACAACTTTCACCAAATAATTTTCACCAGCATTATTTCTAACGATCTATCATTAGTTTGTGGACTATCTCCCGTACCTTATCAAATTGTTTTTTTGGATCACTTTCTTCGAAATATCTTAAAACTTGTTCATAACCTGTAACCACCATAATTCGTTTCTTTTCCTTATACATACAAATACACTTAAATGATATCTCGCCTTTATAATTAATAAGGAGTCTATGGCACACTTTTACTTGGCATCCTTACACTTCTTTACACTATCCCTTACTCTTAAGGAGTAGATGAGCCTCCCTTCATACACTTCTTAAAAAAAAAAAAAAATCAATAAAATTTCTTTATTTTCCCACAAAGAATAGGGGGTCTCATCATGAGCCAACCTACCACGATCATTGGATACTAACCTAAGTGACATTCCCACTATGTCTACCACACCAGGGCAATGGCCTTTGACATTTTCTTTCGTCAAAGGACAAGAGGTCTCATCACGAGCTGACTTGTTCACTTAAGTTACACTCTAGTGAGTGGCATTATCATCATCTGGATACCAAACCAGGATAATGGTCTTTTTTTTCGGGAAAAACCTAAAAATTATAAAAATAAATANCAAAGGAAATATTGGAGATGCGCAAGCTATTGGAGGTTGAAGACTTTATGGTGCAAGGTAGTTTTGAAGATGATCGAGTTGCTTATATTGTAATAGTAAAGCAATCCCGAGGATCTCTCGATCCTCAGGATAACTTAATTTACCCAGATTATTGTAATATATAAGGGGTAAATAGATCTTTAAAAGAGTAGAAGAATTGCACCCAAGAACTCAGAAATTAGAATTGTTATGCGTTAACAGTTTTTGTAAAATGGTGTACTAGCTATGAAATCAATAGAAGCTTCGAGCGGTTTTATCATTTCTACATACTGAATTTCAAATAGTAGTGCTTCTAAGGACCAAGGGCCCAGTCTGAAGGAGCTACTATTCGACCTGTAATTGTATCAGTTCAATTTATGTTTTGTGATTCGATTCTCTTTTACAGTAGTTAAATGAATGCATAAGTGTGTTGATGATTTTGTGTCAATTGCAAGAGATAGATATTCTCTGAAGCATTAGATGATTGTTGTTCCAATTCCTATTACTGAGATTTGATGTGTGACAGTTCCTCATAAGTTCACATTTGTTGTTCCTTTCATTTAGTTTACATTTGTTGTTCCTTTCACTTAATTTACATTTGTTGTTCCTTTTACTTAGTTTACATTTGTTGTTCCTTTCCGTTAGAATATAGTTGTTGTTCCTTTCAATAGAAATATGTTTGTTGTCTCTTTTCGACTAGATTACAATCGCTATTTCTTTCCATATATAGAGTAATTCGCCTTTTTTCTTTCCAGCAATTTGATTCATAATAATAGTCATTTCTACAAGTCTTTATCTAGATTCAATTACTGCTCTTAAAATGAATTCAATAAATTAATTAGTTCCTTTCCATTTGCACATCTTTAGATTTCAATTCCTAGAATCTTTAATGAATGTTCGAGGAAATTGATTGTTGATAAACTCAGATTTTTTTTCACTACACGATTTTAGCCTCTACGAGCTATCTGCATAGACTTTGTCGATATTCTTTGAGATAAAAGACGAATCCTCAGGTTGATAAATTAATGTTAAACTAAGGATGTTTTTTAGACATCTTTAGAGCCCAACATTTCCTATTAACTTTTTGCATGTAGTCCTATATGCGCACAATATTGCTAGTATGTTCAAGTCCCAATCGTCCCTGTTAATATTGCAGATCTTTGTCAAGGCATTCTCTAGGATCTTATTAAAGGATTCCACTGTTCCATTTTCTTGAGGGTGATATGGTGTACTCTTTTAATGATAGACATCAAAATCCTTGGTCAGAGCCTTGATAGTACTATTGATAAAGTGAGTGCCTTGGTCACTCATCAAAATCCTTGGGCATCCAAATCTAGTGATTACTTGCTCAAACAGGAAGTGTGTTGTTGTCTCTGCATTGCAATATTTTACTGGTGTTGCTTCTTCCCATCTTGTTAGGTACTTTGTCGTAGTAATGATATACCTTTCTCATGACCTTTTTGTTGGTGGTTTAATTGGTCCCACAAAGTCTATTCCCCATTTTTCGAATACTTGCAAGGTTACTTGTTGTCTTAGGGGAATATCATCCCTTCTATTAGGTTTTCCAACCCTCTAACATACATCACATCTCTGTCAATAATCCTTTTCATCTCTATGAATAGTCGTCCACTGTAGTCCTACGTACAGTACCTTCTGCGCAGTATATTTTCCAGTATAATGTCCTCCATCTATTCCCTCACGAGCCTCTGCTAAAATCCTAGGCCTCTCATTTTCTAGGACACATCTTCTTAAAATGTTGTCTACGCCCATCGTGTATAAGTGTCCTGCAATCAATTGATAGTCTACATATATGACTACCAAATTTTTCTTCTACGCAGTGTTAAAATCTTGTGGCGCAGTCCATGTACTCAAGTATTCAATGATGTCAGCAAAATATTCATTAGCTACTTGGACTGAAAATAAATTTGCATCAGGAAAGTTGTCCTCTAAGTTTGTAGGTTCCTCTCCATTGGTGATTATTGATAGGTGATCCGGTCCTGCATTCAATTTCCCTGGTTTTACTATCACTTCAAAGTCAAATTCCTAAAACAACAGTAACCATCTATAGATTCTCCACCCCCCCC
>SNQJ01S0006846.1:99471-114950 GCA_010110895.2 Picea sitchensis | reverse complement strand
TTGTTGACTAGGTATTTGAGGGTTGAATGATCTGTAAACATTTTAAAGTGTTTTCCAAGTAAATAGTGTATGAACTTATGAAGTGAATATACCATTTCTAGGCCTTCTCTTTCTGTAGTATTGTATTTCTTCTCTGACTCTGACAATTTTGTGCTTGCAAATTCTATAGGATGGTCTAACTCTCTTGCTCATGGCTGCACCAGAATAGCTCCAAGTGTTATGTCTAATGCATCTACATGCACATGAAATGTCTTCTTCCAATATGGAAATACCAGAATAGGTGTTGTCACCATCTTCTCTTTCAAGGTGTCCAATCCTTGTTGGCAATCCTCATTCCACGGAAATTTAGTATCTTTCTTAAACATTTTCTCCATCGTCGTAGTGATTTGTGCATATCCTTTTATGAATTTCTTGTAGTAGCATGTGTGTCCCAATGTTGCTATCAACTAGCGCACTGATTTGGGTGGTGGTAAGTTAACAATGACTGCAATCTTGGCAGGATCTACTAGAAAGCCTTGTTTCCACACTATGTGTCCCAACAAAATTCCAAAAGGTGTCCCCAAGATGCACTTCTTGATATTTAATGACATCTTACACTTTCTGCATCATTCCAACATTAGCCTTAACACCTCTACATGGTATTTCAACAAACTGTATACTGTCCAATCATCTAGGTACACTTCGAAAAACGGATGGATGAATTCTTTGAAAGTAGCTATGACTACCCTTGAGAATATGGCTGGTGCATTCTTCAGCCCAAAAGGCATGACTATGTATTGGTAGGATCCCCATTCTGTGGAAAAAGTGTTCTTGTACATGTCTTTTGGAGATATCTTGATTTAATGGTACCCTGAGAATCCATCTGTGAATAAGTATGTTTCCTGGTCTCCCACATTCTCTAATACCTCATCTGTGAAACATGTGGGAAAAGGGTCATGTAGGAAAGCATCATTCATTTTCCTCAGATCTAAAAAAATCCTTATCCCTCATTGTTTCTTTTCTTGTACCACCATAGGGATTATCCATTCTGATTCTTCCACTAGTTCTATGATACCACCTTCTAACATCCGGTCAATTTCTTCTTTGACTTTCTGTCTGTAAATTGGATCCAGTCTATAAAATATTTGTCTGACAAATCTAACCTCAAGTTTGAGAGGTATCTTCATCTCTCCTAGCTCGCCTATTATGCCTTTCATTTATGTAAATGTCGTTGGGAACATGTCACTCTATTCGCACAATAACTCTGTTATTCTTTCTATTGTTTGTTCATCCCAGTAATATCCAATGCTGGCCATTTTGGGATTATCATCTGTCCCAATATTTACTTTATTTACCTTGATTGGTGCAACAAATACTTATGATTCTAGAGATGGTCCTTCCACCTCTTTTTCTCCTTCAATATTTGTAATTTGGATGTTTCACGGGTCATCTTCATATGGTGCTTCTTCCTGCACATGATAGCATGACAATAGTTCTTTCACTGTTTTCCTATTCTACTCTTGGTATTCTGTGATGAGTTCTACCTCTAGTTCTTGGATGAATATTACCCCTCTTATCTTCTTGAGTGCTAAATCCATGTTGGGGTTCTCATGTTCGAATGAGAAAGTTACTACAAAATTCATCTGCAATGTTATCCATTCTACAGTGCCTCTGCATAGTTCTTGGTCTACATACCAGTTTTCTGGAATTCCTTCTAGTGTATGAATAAATTGATGAGGCTATTCTTCTGGTGGTGTCATCATCCATAGTGCTCTGCACTTCTCCAAATGTTCTAATGGTGACCCGTGTCCCTCATATCTCTATATCATTCCACTCTTCTGCTCTGCGTCGAATCTGATGCACAATAGTCGTTTGCATTGATACCAGTCCTTAACTACTTCTTTGTGTGCACCCCACCATCTTCCAGGTATTTCCTTGAGTGTTATTTCCATGGATAATAGCCTCTCATTTTCTAACACCTCATCTTCGTATCTTGTTATTAATTCTTCTAAATCATTAATGCCATGGAAACTGGAAGGTTCTCTGATTTATGTCCCCACCCATCTTACTGCGCGATCTATTATTTTGCGCCTTCTTGTGGATACTTCATGTAATATCTGCTACCAATTCTCCAACCATGTATCTGAGTCTGAAGCACATGATGTGATACTTCTCCAACTGAGTACCCCATTTGCATTTTGGTTKACATAATCTTTTGTGTGTGCGGTGGTTCTGTACAACTGGTTTATCTCTTCCAAATCCAGGTAAGTTGGTTCCACAAACCATTCTCCTTCTGAAGGATCTACTGGTGCAACAAATCTGTATTCTCCTAACTCAAATGTCAGCTTTCTTGTCTTTAAATTGATTATGGCTTGGTTATCAAATGCCCAATCCAGTCCAAGAAATGTTGGATAAGGTGTTGTACCATCTACTATTTCTATGACTTCAAAGTCTATTTTAGTACACACTCCATCCAAGTCGATTGTGACTCCTTTAAGCCTTCCAATTGGAAAGAATTTGTGTTGGTTTGCTAGCTTCAGCTGAACAGGTGAATATCCTAATTTGGGCTCTCCCATACATTTCCATGTCTTCTTAGGTAACACATTTACTTCAGATCCTAAATCTAGTATAATATCCCCCATGTTGAAGTCTCCAATGTTGGCATTCAGTCAGAATTATCTACTTGTCCTCCTCCTGGTATGTAAGTGACTAACTGTTTTCTGCTCTATCTTCCCCTCTACCTCTGTGTTACACCTTTCTAACATATGTTTTAATACTTTGATGTATGATGGCTCATTTAGTAGGTATACCTAGGATTTCAAAAAATCCTTTATAGTACTTACTTGTCCTAGAGGTTGTGCTTCATTAGTGTGATCCAGCGATGAAGGCATCTCATACATTGGTATGTTCTAAGTATGTTTCACAGTTGATGTAGATGCAACGTCTTGCTTCAAGAATTTGTGTCTCGCTTGCTTGAATTTCTCCTTTTCTTTTTGCGCATCAAATTGGTTCTGTGGTTTGACATTCTTCTTTACCCATTGGTGTTGTGTTAGATATTGTCTTACTACGGGTCCTGTTTTGGCTCCTTAGCACGTGACTATGTTGATATTTCTTCCATACTCTCTAGCCTCTATAGATATCCACTGTACATTATGATTTTTCTGATTCCTCTTCTCCTGGATATTCCCCAATAGTGTCAGAGAGTCTTCTGTGTCGTGATTTGATGCACGACAATACATACATGTCGCAGGTGGAAGTGGAAATTCTCTTGCATAGTGTCCTGGTTGTTGGAAGTTATGACATACCATCGGTCCTCTGCCTCTTCCAAAGACTCCTCTACCTCGTCCTCCACCTCGGTATCCAACTCGATCTCCTCATGGTGAATTGTACCGAGGTGCCTGATTGTACTGCGTGAGATTATACTACGGTTGTGCGGTATTGTATTGCGGCTGTGCAATGTTATACTGTTGTTGTGCAGTGTTGTACTATTTTTGCACAATGTTGTACAGTGTTGTACAATAAAATCTTGATGGAAGTATACAACGATCTGATATACCTAACTCTAGGTCCCTTCAGGAACTCTTGCTCTGCTACGATGTAAGACTTTGTGGTATCTACTGCAAATTATGTGATAAAGCCTGGGACAATACTGTCTAGCCAAAAATCCACTACGCGCGTGAATTTGTTGTCTACTTGTTGTAATTGTGCTATCTCTACAGGGTTCCACTCGATCTATCTGATATGATTCATAGGATTATTATCTTTCAGCCTCAACAACCACTCCTGCAATACATGCGGGAAATCCCAGAAAAACACCTCATGCAGGTCGCTAAACACGTAATTGTCCAGATATTTGTGTGGTGTTAACTTTGGGTTTCTATTATCTTTCTGCATAAATTCCAACTCATTTTTTTTCAACCATCTTTAAATCTCCACCTTCGTTGGGTTCCATGGTCTAAACATCCCCCTCTATTCTGTCATTTTCTACGCGATTCTTTCGCGGATCCCTCTCACTCAATCCCATGCAGTTTTAGCCGACAACATAACCATTTGTTGGTTTTAACTCTCTCTTGCTACCATTCTTGGGCTGACCCAGGTTCATATCTACTATGGTTTCCAACAAAACCCTCTTAAACTATTGGCCCTCCTGGTAAACTAGAAGGCAACACAATGCATAGGATGCTCTTCAGCCTATGATCTAACCCTAAAAATCTACCCTACTTACTCTCTACAACTCAACAACTTACAAAATGATATCAGGTTTTTCAGTCATCCTTACATTTGGAAACAATAACAACTCCCAACTCTAACCAAAACAACAGCCAAAACTCGAACCGAAAGAAATAATAACCTTCGAACCCCCGACCTAAACCTCCTAGGTACCTATTTATACTTATTATTGACTTATCAACCATTACATCCTCTTACCAAAACCCTAACCCTAGCATGGTTAGGTATTCTTGCATGCACGCCTCACATGCTTTCCTCCTTTGCATGTGCTTTACCTTGCACATTTTTCTTTTCCTGCTAGCTGTATTTTCCTTCTTTACACTTTATTCTCCTAAATTAGCCTTTTCCCCAAAATGGGCATGCACCCAATAGACCCTTTAATTTGGCATTCTATATCATATATTTGTTAACTTCATGCTAGTAGGATAGACTAATTCTTATTGGGCCAGATCAATTGATAAAATAAAATCAACCACATGTTATGCGTTCACTCTTGGCTTAAGGGTAATTTCATGGCGGTGTTAGCTACAACCTACAGTTTCCTTATCCTCCACTAGAGAAAAATACAAGGAAATTGTTAGTACAACTTGTGAGGAAATATGGTTACGAAGTATATTTCATGATATTCAACTTGACCAAAAAGCTCAGAGCTCACTTTTTTTGTAACAATTAGAGTGTTATCAAGATGGTGAAGAATGCAATCTATCATGCCAAAACCAAACATATTGAAGTTCATCACCATTACATTAGACAGTTAGTTGATAATGAAGACATTTGTATTTATTATTATCCCACAACAAAACAAAATGTTGACATTATGACAAATTCACTTAGTAATGTTAAATATATCAAGTGTAAATATCAACTTGGAATTGTATTTGGTTTACTCATTAAGGAGGGTGTTAGATTATATCAAATCACAAGTTATTGGGCCCGAGGCCCAATCTCCAAGTCAAACCCAAGCCCTGGGAGCTACACCAAAGTCACATTCCAAACCATACAACTACCTAGTCACACCACAAAGCCTAAGCACACAAGGCAACATGCACCAAGCACAAGTCACATGGAGAATGTAATCGCCAACAAAGGAGAGCACCTAAGTGTCAAATGTTGGGTTCACTCTGCAACTGAATGCCAATATAAGATTTCACCATTTAGTGCATCTTCCGAATAAGTGCAAGTGTTGAAGATGAGCTCAATTGAAAAAATGCGCCAAAGAGATCCTGGCGGTTTCAAGGGAAAGGATCCGGTCCTGGACAAGGAGAAATATCGAGTGTTGATTGAGGGTGCCATAAACTATTATACATAGCCCAAAAGATGGAGTTTCATAAGAAACCAAATGAGTAGTTATCTCTTGCATGGGGTTTATCCTTTGGAAATTTACTAGAGCTTAGTTCTCTAATCATGTTGCAACAAGTAAAGTTACCAGCTGTGGTTTTTCATTACATCGAGTTTGCCATCGCTTTTAGGGGTTTTGCAGTATGATTGCATGTTTCCAATATTCCTCCATCAATTTTTTGTTTTCATATTTTTCACCTTCAATTTCCAAGAGACAGGGCAATATATGAGGGTGAGCTAGATCCAGAGCTGAAGATATCATGACAACAGTAGCTCACCCACATACATTTTGTTTTGTATACACTCTTGTATACAATGAGCTTAATTTTTTCATTAGCGATGATAGAGTGCATGGCATGCTTCTACATCACAATACTATACAAGGATATCCGCCAATTACTTTTGTTAAATAAAATAGCATTAGAGATTGTCAGGATTCATGATTTGGACTAGATTTGGAATTTGAAAAGTTGATTTGGGTGATGAGACAATGAATTCAAGTGGGAGGAGGTTTAAGAATGCCCAGAAGGAAGTTGTCCCTCTCAACAATTATGTGTTTGATTTTGATTTAGGATTAAACCTTTCCAGTAATCAATCATCCAATAGTATAAAGGATCAAAAATACGATCACACTCCAACTTCATCTTCATCCAAATCCCATAACCATGTTCTAGACTCCCAATAAGCCCTCATAGACTCCTCAACCCTCACCTTCACAGGCTTCTAAGCCTGCACAAACTGGGTTAGGATGGACTGGTAAATCTGGGCTATCATCGAGGGTGGTCTGGCCATGGCCAATCCCGGCCTACACCGATGGTCGATGAAATCTTTGGGAAGAGCTGGGCGAAACCAAATTCAAAAAAAAAAATAGGCCACTAGTGGGATTGCAGTCGGTTTGAGTTCAGGGGTTGCACCCCATTTGTTTGGGGATATGGTTGGGGAAGTCTTAACAAAGAAAAATAGTAATTCCTGGGCCTTGAAGCAAGCGTCCCCCAATTCATCCATTTCCATGGGCAGTGTGGCTGCAGCTTTACCGAAAGGTGGACTTCCCCTGAAGAATCAGCGTGTTGTGGGCCGATATGCTGAAGAAGTTTGGGGACTTTGCTGATCAACATACAAGTAAGAAGGCGGGTGACCCTTTTGATGCTTTGTCGACCTTCTCAAATGTAAGTGCCACCTCTGTGAAGGAGGATCCATTTGGTTCTTTTCTGGGTTCTGGTGCAAAGGAGGTTAAGCATCAATCTACTTCAACCGTTCGTGAAGATCCTTTTATAACTTCGAACAACGAAGAAGTGTTTGGGGACTTTCAGAATGTTTCTGCGACAAAGAGCACTGCTAACAATAGACATGGAGACCCTTTTCCATCAGTTTCGGTTAATAATAAGGATGGATTTGGAGATTTTCAGAAAGGAAACAAAAATCACGATTCTACTGTCAGTGGAGGTCCCTTTGCAACATCCTTGAATGTTTCTAATGACCAATTTGGTGTTGGTTCAGTTCCTAATTTTTCAAATGTAGTGAGGCGGAAAAATTGAAGGAGTTTTGATCCATGTTTTTTTTTTGGAACCCTTTAACTATTTTAAAAGTGCCAATTTCATTTTGAAAAGGCGATTTTACTACAAGCAACAGTAACAAATAAATTTGTGAGCCAACCATGAGCTTTTCAAATATATTCCCCTTGCATAGAAGAGTTGATTATCATCATCAACTTCTCTATACAAAGTCTGGGAATTACTCATTGATATTCACTTACATGGATTGTTCAAAGGATTAGCCATCTGTTACACATTCTATAGCGCAGCTTAAAGGAGGGATTTTGACCCGATATTGTAGCAGATTTTATGGAGGTTGTTTTGGACAAGTTGTGAAATGTTATATTTTCCAGCTAATTAAAGTTGAAGGTCTCACTTTTTAGCATGAAGTTAGTGAGCTATTCAATTTGGAAGCACCAGCCAACACTCAAGGTGGCATGTTATGGCAGAATTTTTGGAGCATTTGCAGGATCTAGCGTCAAGATTAGAAGATGTCATCAATTGAGCATATCATGAGGATTATCATTATCTTCAGATTTTGAATATTTAAATTTAGCAGCTCCATGTCAAGTTCCATATCTCGGGAAACAATTGTAGACAAGATTCATCATTCTAGGAATGGAATCAACAGTCAGATCTTGGTCAAATTAAAAGCAGGGCACTTGTCAACAGGTGGCAGAACATCCAAAATTTTTCAGATTTTGAGCACAAAATCAACAGCCTATTCCAGATCTTGTGGCAGAGATATTTCTCATTTACTTATTTTGTAAAAATTTGTTAAAGACCGGCTTTATGAACATTTTTATTGATCCGGGTTATTTTAGACACAAAATGAGAGTGGAGATATAATAAAGCAATGTACAGATATATCTCAGATATCCAATAATATAACAGAAATGTATCATAGATGCAACCATAAACACAAAGATACAGTAATACACAATTTTCTATTAATGAGCGAAAATGTACAAAGACTGTGAAAATACAGAGTGAAACACTAGTTAGCATTCGCAAGAAGATGATTTTACAATGAGTCTCCAAAGGCATTTTTATCATAAATAAAATCCAAAACCCTAACCTCGGAAGATGAAAAGCCAACATTTTTGTGGACGCCGTTTTGGGTAGTTTGGTGTATCAACTTTCTGGGGGCGTAACTTTGGCATACGATCTTCGTTTGGGGCGCACCATAGCTCGTTGGAAATGTATCATCGAGGAGACTCATTTTGGGGGCTCAATTAGAGCCTTCAACTATCATTGAGAAGCTTGATCCCGAAAAACCTTCATTTAGGCCCTCAAAATGGCCCTAGAAGTTAAAAACTGCTAAAAATAGTATTGCCAAAATTGTCAGAAAATTGTTTTGAGCCAGTTGGAAGAGGTGGGTGGCCACTGATATCCACCTAGATCATTTATATATGCAAAATATTTCTAATGTAAAAGGGGAAAAAAAGAGTCCAGAGGACTATTTTTTGTACTCTCTCGTTTTAATTGCAAATCTTTCAGAGTTCTTGAGCTCATTTAATTTATGTAAAGACTTCATCAGAGAATAAATGTAATGTTCCTGACTTGGCTAGTCTAGGAAACACTGCTAATGTGTGTGTAGGATCAAAGGTTTACAGCATATAAATGATCATACAAATATTAAACGCGACAAAGGACTGCAAAGTTTGTATTATGATATCTTTGTGGATTATAAAATGGTCGAATGCGGCTGAATAAACTAACAATACTCGACTAGATCAATAAACAAAGGATCTTAGCTGGAATACAAATAAGCAACTGTGGCTGAATAAAATAACAACACTCGGCTAAATCAAAAGACAAAAGGATCTTAGCTGGAATACAAATAAACAACTAAAAGATAATACTCGGAATATGGGAGCACTGCGGAATCAATGAAGAATGATGGAAGACCTGGATGATCTTCCCGGTGACTAGGGTGTGTCTTTCAACACCGAAATCACCCAACTGGTGTCTTCCTCCTGGAATACACTGAACTATCTCTCCTGAGATGTGCCTCTTCTCCTCAATGACAAGTCATAATATGCATAATGATGAATTAGGTTGCTGACCCTTCCTTTATAACTTTCCAAAACCCTAAATCATGCTGAAACCCTAATTCGTTGTTGATATCCAAAACCCTAAATCATGCTGAAACCCTAATTTGTTGTTGACTTCCAAAACCCTAAATCACTGTTGAAACCCTAATTCATTGTTGACTTCTATTTTTAGCTCATAATGACTTAAAAGTGCTTTTAACCCTTTTTAGCTCAATGTCACTTTCCGAATATAACACCTGTGATTGGAGTGACCTCTAATAACCCTATTTACCCCTCTTTGGCCCTGGCTATAGTCTAACAGGGCGGTTTAGACCATTAAGCCTCCTCTTCTGGAGCTCCTATTTGGAAAGGGACATTACAATAAAATCCTTGGTTAGTGTGTGCTTTCATTCATTATTTTTTCTTGAGCATTTTTACATTGTTATATGGTATATGACGGTGTCTATTGTGCTGGAAAGGTTGTCTCAAAGGATTTGATTTAATCTTTACCACAATGATGCTTAAACACATAAATCTAATTTAGAAAGGATTTCTAAGTTAATATATGTTCTTCTATTGCATATGATCATTGAATACCAGGTTGATCTTTAGTGGGATTGTCAGTTTTGTGTATCTTTCTTCTTCTGAACCTAACCATCAGAACCTATATCACTAGCCACAGAGTTTTGTTTGCCTAACTTGTTGCACATAGGCAAGTGATCTCAATAGCTCAAACCTTAAACCATATTGAGATCAAGAGTGTGACCCTTCCACCTGCAAACCTTAATCATTATTGAGCATTTGAAACAAGATGTGATAGGCTTGTTCCTAAGGTAATCTAGGAACAACTTCTAGCGCTAACAATGTGTACATTAATTTAGTGGAAATCATTCCATTTCTTTAACATGTTGTTACATATTCCTATATCTATATAATAGAAAAATATACAATGTAAAGGTAAGTTGGTGAATACAATTTATCTACCATTTTATATTTCATTACTCATGATAGTAGCTCTCACTTGATTCTTTCCTAATCCTTGGTGAAAGGGTCTAAATTAAGGAGGCTTGTTTACTAGTTACATTGTCTTTTTGGTCTCCAATGTGGGAGTGTGCAATAAATAATGTTTATTATTGTTCGCTTCATATAGAGAAATATATTGGAACAACAATATTGTATTTGTTTTCTTTTATCAAACAAACACTAAAGGAACATAGGCATCTAATACTAGACCTTTGACCAAACATGATAGGTTTGGATTTTCCAATTCATGTAGAAATTATCAATCAAATCCCTCTAAAATGGATTGATATAGTTTTCAATGGATAATCTTCTGGAAAAAAAAAACACACTAAACAAAATGGATTGGATTGAACTCATAATTAATCAATTGTTTTTTTAAGAGTCAACTAAACATCGATATCTATAGTAAAGAAATAAATCTTAATTGTTAAATGATCTCATAACTCAATTCATTATTGAAACAATACAATATAATACAACAATAACTACAAGGCAAAGGAAAATCCATCTGATCCAAATTGAGAAATGTTTTTTTCTCATTCATTAGATATATAATTATCTTTCTCTTTCAAATATATCCATGCTAAAGTTCTTCAACAATATAGTTAAATAAGATTCCCGAAAAGGACCTGATTTACTTCTGACCGTAGAGAGATGTAGCCAGATCATTAATCGTTGTACGAGTACTTGGTTGGTTAGAGAGATGTAGCCAGTTCGAATTGGATATATAACTATAATTTACGGGGATATTGGTTCAACCCCAACAGCTGCTTTTATGGGTGCTTCAACGGACGAAACTACAATTGGATCCATTCGAACTGTGCTAGATATGGAACCGAGAGAAGGGAAGCTTTTACTAGCATTGGATCATTCACTAGATTTGAATCTCCAATGAATGGATTATTGGTCCAGGTGGCAATACCAGAGCATCACTAATAAGTGGCTACTAACTCTTCTTTTTATGCTTACACCCGACCATTAATAATGGGCCCTAAATATCGATCTTCTTATGGGACTAGATAAACTAGGTAAAGGTAACCCCCATAACCGGTTATGGATTTGGAACGGACTATGCCTATCGATCTGGAAAAGATGTTGCAGGCTCATTAATATTCCATCTTGCGACCTCATTTCCATTAAGTCACCTTGGCCTTTTTCATTATGGGGTTGATACCTTATTGGACATATTCATCTAGCCTCATTTGATGGTCATAAGTTCATTATCAAAACCACAGACTACTTCACCAAGTGGGTGGAATCCATGCCACTCACTTCCATTATTAGATGTGTCATCTCCATATTCATCCCGAGTCAAATCAACAGGCTTACTGCACTTCTATTAGGATCCCTATTAGTGCTGCACCTTCTTCCTTGGTTTATGGAACTGAAATTGTATTGTCATTCTAAATTATAGTTCCATCCCTTATATCCCTTATAGTATCCTTGCATGATCTCATCCTTTACAAAGACCAAAGGATCACATGCCTTATTGAGCTAAATACCTTAGATGATAAGAGCCTAAGTACCCTTTTTCACATGCATCAATATTATAGGTGGATTGCTAAAGCTTATAATAAGAGGGTTGTACCCCATGACTTTACTATAGTAGACTTAGTCTTAGTCTTGCAACAAGACTTTAGATCTATTGCAAACCGAGACTCCTAAGGAAAGCTCGAGCCCAATTAGTTGGGTCCCTATGTAATCACTGCTAACAATAAGTCAGGGGCCTATAACCTCGGTACCCTAGAGGGTGAACCTTTGCCACATCCTTTTAATGTAATGCACTTGCACATGAATTATGTGTGAGGCATTCCTTAGAGATTCAGTGTTCCTGATCATTTTCTTATTAGTGTTTAAGCATGCCTTGTCTTAGATGCTAAGACATTGAAGTGTTCCCTAATGCCTGCCCTACAACCCTGTTCTTCCCTTGACCTTATTTCACGTCCTCCTCCAAATAAATTGTAGGCTCAGGTTGATTAGTTGTTATATTGCATTGCGATTATCGCTGAGTGATATTGCTATTGTAGTGATGACCGAGATAGGTTATGGGCTACGAGATATGGCCTGGGCTTAGATGTTGTTGGTGCTACTGCTAAGGTACTGCTAGTTTCGCGCTAGATAATTTACAACAACATTTGTCATGTTCACTATGGTAAATTAACAAGGTATGGGACGGGTTACCACTGGATACTTTCCCATGTGTTACCATTTGTTATAACAGATACCAGATATTGTTTCAGAATAAAAAACAGATGTAATTAATCTGGCAGAGGATTTCATTTCTTCGTAGGATATTATAAGGTTCATCGAGTGACTAACTTGGTTAATTACATTAGTGTAGCGACCTTAAGGGGTTTTCTGCATCAGGCATTTATATCTGATTGATTTCATCTTACTCATTTGATTCATTGTCGAAGATCATTTATGGGGCTCTGTGATTGCAACTGTGTATTATCCGAGATTGTCACTGCAGTTCTCGGTTGTGGATACCTTTTACTATTCAATTGAGCAGTGAACCAGAGAATTCACAAATTTCCCTCCCGCAACTTACCCCATCATTTTTATTTTATAAACTTGGTAAAAATGGCTTATGTTGTTGACTGTAGAAACTAAGAGAAAAATATGAGCGAAACGCCTGTAAAATGGTAGATTCTCCTGTGAGGTGTTGTTACTATCCATGCATTGATCGTTCTAAAATGGTAGATTCTCCTGTGAGGTGTTGTTCGTTCTGCATTGATCGTCCATACTAGAACATGGTAATCTAATCTGAAACATGAATGTAGATTCCAATAAATTGCTTACTTCATTAGATCTGTGTAATTAGATAGGCATAAACGCTTGTAGCAACCAGATGCACCCGAAAATTTTTGTTTAAAGTAATTGGGGTAAACTTGGATTCCCGCGTATAGGTGAAGGACTAGGGGAAAAGTGATAAACACCTATTAATGATGCACCATAGACACATGCTTTACTATCAGAGCTAGGTAATTCTTAGTCAATTTTTGTGCACTGAGGTGAGAAGGGATCAAACCTACATTGCTTGGGGCTTTCAACCAGGTAGACTAACCAACTTGTCTTATCACCTCTTTGTTATCCCAATTTGAAATCTTGAATCGCATTTCAATCCCTACATCTGGGTTCCGCCATTGAAATTACAAAGATAACCTACTAGAATATCCACATCATTATTCAATATTTTCTCCACCCATTTCGATCTCTTTTCTTCGCACCCGCTTCGGGCCTTTTTCTTCTTTATTTTAGGCTAATTCTTTTACTTTTCATTATCTATTTTTAGAATTCATTTTTCATCTGACTTTTCCTTAACAACCTTCACCTCATTTCTATGTTCACAATCTGGGACCCATGAACCCAAATAATGTAGTTGTCCATCCTTTGCATGCTCCATATAGCAGAAGAATTACCCACTATCAATGAGACTACCCCAATTGTATCAACCAGAGCCATACCTATAGTAGTAGCAGCCTTCACCACTAAACCCCCATAGTAGGTAGCATCAAGCACCCTTACCAGCCTTACCACCCTGGTAGCAATAGCAAGAATTGTTGAGGTGTGCCCCTTCCAAGTGGTTGGGAGAGAGGTGTCTGCCCTAATGGTTGTATCTACAGCTAGCCTCATAGTAGAAGTTGTGATTTGAGCATTGTAGGTTGTGGGAATAAATGCGGAGAAGAAAACCATGTTCATTTTTTTAGAATACCTTGAAGCAAAGAAGAAAACCAACATCTTTCATAGCATACAATATCTAGATCGATCAATAATCCAATCATTCAATAATCGGATTCACTACTAGAGTGGTAGGGGTTTAAGTGCTAAGGTTGAGCTTCTCTAATGTGGTTGAAGATCTTAACTGAGCCATCATTATTCCCTTCTAATGTTGCATCAGTTTCATCCCTGATAGGACCTAGGTCATAAAATTCCTCGGTGTAAAGTAGGTTGTAGATGATCGAGATGCCCCATTGTTTAAAGCTTACTTCTCTAGCCTTTGGGGTCAGTGGATATTACAACAGAACTCCACCAAATGCTAATGCGATTATTTGACGATGCATTTGTCGCACTTTGATGACGCACCTAAGTGATCGAAGAACAAAATGTATCACCCAGTAAATTTTTTCATCTATTATGCAATACTTGATTACTTGAAGTTTGAGTGACCTTGCTTTAGCTTGACTAAAATCAAGTGGTAATTCAATATTTTTCAAATAAAACACAACATCTTTGTACCAAGGAAATGAATAAAACTTATCCTGAAACTTTATAAGGGATTGCTGCAAATCTATTTCCTCAAATTATGTTGAATGATGTTATGTTATTTCTGAAACCTTATTTATATCAATAACTTTACAATTTGACTCAGCTAAAATCTTTGCTAAACCTTGAGCTTTAATTAATTTTCTTGGTTTTATTTCAAGGTCATACTCCTAGATTTTTGCTATCAAATTTCCTCTTTTTCCATCACTATCAGGTTGATTCAGAATCTCTTTTATTGTGCTACTAGGTACATATGAAGTTATTCTAGAATGAAGAACATACACTCTAAAATATTTTAGAGCTGTAACCAATTCATAATCTTGTTTTTCCATTATATTATATTTGAGTTCAGAGTCTCTCAAACTCTTACTAAAGAATGGAATTGGTTGTTATTGGTTCTCTTCATTTCTTTGCAAAAGGACTCCAGAAATTATGTTATCAAAGGCAAAAGAAAATTATAAGAAAGTCTTTTGAATAGTCTAGACTTATTATCACTAGTGATTCTCCCAAGGCCTTCTTAATATGATCAAATGAATATCTAGCCTCTGAAGACCATTTAACCTCACTATCCTTTTTTAGCGTGTCTATCAAATCTTTTACAACTTCTACAAAATTTGGAATGAGCCTTCTCAGAAAGTTAATTTTTACAAGAAAAGACTAAACGTCTTTCTTGTTTCTAGGAAAGTTAATAACTTTTATTTCTTCTACACATTATGGGTTGATTTTCACTCCTTTCCTTGAAACAATATGTCCAAGTAATTTTCCTTCCTGCATAAAAAAATTATATTTCTTAGGATTAAGTGACAAACTGTATTTTCTACATTTAATAAAAGTTTGTTTAAGATGTTTTAAATGCTCATCATCTGATTTGGAGAAAATAGTCAAATTATATAAGTAAATAATAATAAATTTATCCTTTTCCCCAACAAACATTATGTCCATCTCTGTATGAAATGTTTCTCCTGCATTTATTAGACCAAAAGGAATTTTTTCATACATGAAGGTTCCCCAAGGTGTGGTAAATGCATTCAACTTCCTATCTTTTTCATGCACAACAATCTGGTTATAGCCTAAA